>OU426984.1:58203905-58681405 GCA_911387785.2 Aelia acuminata
CTGTGGGTAGTATCTTCGTTAAGGAGACGTGAGAAATGGTTCTTCCATTGCTCCAGAACTTCCACCTTTTTACAGAGGAGAACATTGGCATCATTCAGGCAGCAAATGTTCTGTGTTGAGAATGGTTTCCTGCTTCTATTAACCTTCCGGTAAAAGTCCCGGCTTCTTTTATCACCTCTTAGTGCCTCCATCTCCTCAAAGTATTTCCGTTCGTATTGCCTCTTCTTATTCTGGTGCAAATGTTTTTCTTCTCTTCTCCTTTGTCGATAGGCCTCTACCGTTTGCCTTGTGCTTCTTTGTGTCATGGCCCTATACGCTTCATTCATAGTATTGGTTGCTTTTCGGCATTCATCATCAAACCATGGAGATCTTTCTTCTCTGCCATCCTTACCAAGAATAAGATCAGCTGCCTTCAATATTTCCTTTGAGCAACCATTCCAAAGAGATTCCACGCAATCCTCAGATACAGTATTGCATAAATTGTTACTGATAGTCTCTAAGTAACTGTTTTTCTGATTTTCTGATTCATTTCTTAATTCAAAATTTTGTCTTTGTAAATATAATTTACATAAAATATAAGAAGTTATTTTAATTTGTATCATTTTGTATATTTGTACATTTTGTATCATTTGGTATATTATGACTGACCTAGTTAATAAACATACATTTAAATAATTTAATTAAGTGTTATTTTTCGCCCCATCTTTAAATTAATTAAAGAGAATAAATAGCCTAAATGCACCCATTAACAATGTTTCCCCAAAAATATGTCCAATTCATGGCAACAATTACAAAACATGTGCGGAATCCTAGTGATTAGGCGCATTTAGGCATTTTTTCTTTCCAATTACGTGACTACTCATTAGTGGGTCCTACGCCTAATTGGGACAAAACAAATTTTCTCATTATGGCCCAATAAAACGGAGTCGGCTGTACTCTTACTACTTAATGAATTATCTTAATCATCTATATTATATAGGCTACTCACACTAACAACCTTCAAGATTCTTACTTGCAATTACAATATTATGTTTTATTTTGTATAATAAACTTATTTGTACAAAATGAAAAAAAAAATTAAATATTTCACAAAGAAAAGAATATTTATACTTATGTTGTCTTTTATTTGACTATTATAAATCGAACAGACATCTTGTAGTGGTGTCCTGTTCTGTTCTGTTCCAGAAAATGAGGACTTAAAATTTGAAATACTATAGTGATCGTGTAAGTACAAATTTTGTTTTACATTCCAGTAGAGAGCAGAATTAGTAGTCAATTTAGTTTTTTAAATAGGTCAAAATACATTTATTAAATAATTTCCCCACTGTTTGTTTAATTTCTTCAAGGACTCCAATCAATGTTGGAAGTAATCCTATATTTATATTTACATTTAATTATAAATAAAATATATTTTAATTTCCTAATTTCTAGTCCAACCCGATTTTCTAAGATAAGTATGTTCAAGATCTATTATGTCGGTCCACTATGAAATAAAAGTAATTTTTTTCTGACTGGATTCGAATTGGCACTGTATATGAATTTTTTTTTTTTTTTTTTATGCCATTTTTAATGCTCTGCGATAAAATCTTTAGAATAAAACACAATTTCTAATATACACAGCCTTTTATTTTTATAGTCTTCAAAGTTGAAACTATCAGAAACTTTAAGTTTATATGTTATATTCCATTACAAGGTAATAGATATAAAAGAAATTGTGCTAGAAACCATGATCCTAATTAGCAATTACTGAACAATGTTTGAATTACTTTTTGATTATGAAAGAAACACTGATGATTGATATTAACAAACAAAAAAATTGTCTATAAAATGTTGAACTAAAGATAATAAACATATGTTGAACTATGCAGTTCAAAATGAGTAAACAATGTACGAGTGTATCTTATATATATTTCATTTCCATCGCTAAATCATTAGTCCCAATTAAAGCGATAAATGTCCTCGACAAATCAGACTAAACATTGTATTAAGTAACAAACTATTATTGGCTATAGTAACAAAACAATTGTGTTACAGATCGCCTAGATGAATGCTCTCAATGTAAGGAAATTTTAGAAGAGCTGGAAAATATTGATGATGATTGTGACAGACATGGAATAACATTTATCAAAACCCAGGTATAATATATTTTAATATTACAATTTTTTTTTATTTTCCATAGAATGAAATATTTAATGTAATTTCAGGATTTCACAGTTGCGTCACATTTTGGCGTTACTGATTTTCCATCATTGGTTTATTTTGAAGATCAAGTTCCTAATGTTTTTGAAGGTAAAGTTTTTAATTCATTACTTTATGTTCATCTGCTTTTTCTTGTTAGATGTCTCATCATATTAGTTCTACTGAATGTTACCTTAGCAGTTGTTTGAAACTTATTTTTGTTCAAAGGAATTAGTATATTGATCTTATGAGGCATCTACTTTCTAAATGGGATAATTCCTTTTTTTTTTAATAATATAATTATTAAATGGCTAAGATTATAATATGCTTAAAATAAGTATCTAGTAAAAACATTCTGCAAAACACGAAGCTACAAAGAGCGCTGAATGAGATTTTAAAAACACTTTTTTTTTTATTTTGCAAAGTTTTAGAATTAGGTGTTATCCCATTTTGAAATCCTTATATATATACATTGCATTATTGAATGCTGCTTCCCGGTGGCTTAACAATTATTTTTTTTTATTTATAATTGAATAGTGAAACAGTTTGTTCCCTTCCTTTTATTTTAATTTTAAATTTTCATTGCCAAACTTATTTAGATCACTCAATTCTTCCTGGCACAGAATAGCTCACCTTCTTTACATTATTAACTCGGGTATGAGAAACTGTTGGTCACTATTGCACAAATTTAGTGTTGTGCGATTTTTTAGTATTCATTTCAGTGATGATGCATTTGAATTTGATTTCATGTCATTCCTCACCATCAGGACATTTTCAATCAAAATCTGATAGACCTACTTAATGGATTGTAGAAACATTTAGTATAATCTTATTTTTGACAAAAGAATTTTCGAAGAAATAGCAGTTAAGAAGTAAATATGTCTTGTATAATGAAACATTGAAAAAATAATCTGAAGGCATTTAATGTTTTCTTACTAATAATTAAATTACAACAGTTTCTCTTTCAAAGAGTGATTTATGAAATAATTAATTAGAATAAAATATTTCAGGTGATATTGCAGAAGAAGAGGAAGTGCTTCAGTGGTTAATAACGCAGAAAACTGAAGACCGTATTGAATTGATAACTCGTCAAATGCTGGAAACAATGGTCGATGAAACACAATATCTAGCTGTTTATTTCTGTGAGTTACTAATTCTCGTTTATTACTCTGACTGCTATATTTAATTTTCAGTCAACTACAAAAAATTAAAATTTCTTATTAAAAATTCAATTGTATTTGGATCTTAGTTAATGAAAATTTACGTGTGCGAGAGCTAACATGAGCCCGAGGTCAACGAGTTGGCGACAGTGGTGGTCCCTGGTGGGGTCAGGGAAAACCCTCCCCCCTACCCTATTCTATAGTAATAATAAAGTAATAATCTATAAATAAATACCTAATAAAGATTTTTGGACTAATTACCTATGCGAGAGGTAATTAGTCATGAAAAAAAACTGTATTAATTACGGTTTGAAAATTTAAGTTCGCGAGAACTAACTGGAGCCTAGCATTGACAAAGTTGGTCGCGGTAGTCAGGGGAGGCGGCGGAAAGCGGATTTTTTTTTTTCATCCCTCTAAAACAGAAAAACAGTATTAAAATGTGAAATTCGAACCATTATTGCTAATGGAACGATGCTGTTTTACCTCATTACCTTATACTACCTGTGGTATTTGAAGGTGCGTTGAGATGTTGAGTTATGTTATTTTCGCTGTGGTGCAGCTCATCATGATATGATAGGAGTTGAGGGGCCTCCGTGTGTTATGGCAGAAAGCGGAAAGAATATATACCTACATAATAAGGACTTTTTGAATATTTACCTTTGCGAGAGGTAATTAGCTAGGAAAGAAAACCCATAGTAATTAGTTAATGAATATTTACGTGTGCCAGAGCTAACTTGAGCCCGAGGGCAACGAGTTGGCGATAGTGGTGGTTCCTGGTGGGGTCGGGGAACTAATTACGGGGACTAATCGTTAGTTTGAAAATTTAAGTTCGCTCCGTCCCCCCTTTGCCTACCCATTCCCCGACATACGTCAGTACTAATAAGGTAGGTAGTACTAGGTATACTACTAGAGTGATATTTATACCTATACCTACTATACCTACTAGAGGGTATAGTACTTTTCAATAGCTAACCAAGAGGAAAAATGAAAGAGGTGCAGACCCATTTTGTGATAGATGCAATCATGGGGAAGTCAAGATGACTTGCAGAAGATGGAAATTGACACCCCGTGTCTCATAATCACATGGCTGACAGCAACGGTTTTTAATGAGATTATTACCTTATACCAAGATGTAAACAACCACAAATGTTATGTTTAGGGCATATTAATCTCTAATTATAGGTATATAAGTTAGATAATGATAAGATGTTAAGATGATAAGCAGTGGCAATACCACTGATATGATTTTTTTATTTAAATCATCTCATTAAATTGTGGCATTTCGAACCTAGTCAGTGGTTTGTCTTCGGGCGAAAATCTACAAGAATTATTATAATGTTGCACTTGTATATACAAAGTCATTTTTATCATTAATAGAGTTAAAGATACTAATAACAAAATAAATAATAAACAATTAGCATTGATAAGTTAACCAACCATAAAGATAAGATTAAAATTTACGAGATATTAACATTATCATTGGAATAATAATGTTAAATTTAAATGATATACAAACAAAAGTTCAAATGTTCATATATCTAATTGTAATTGAGTTTTTCGATAGAGACTAAAAGATGATTATAAAATTACAGTTGTAAATTCTCTAAGCTCACCTAATTTATTAAGAGGTTAACGTTGTAGATTTTCGCCTTAAGATGAACTGATGACCAAGTTCATTTCAAAACGTCGTAATTTAGTAATATGATTTAAATATACAAATCATATCAGGAGTGTTACCACTGTTTATCATTACTGGAGTGATTCTTTTTAAATTAATAATTTTTTAATGATGTTATTTACTCATGGTCGTTGGTTGAATAATGCGGAATACCTGAATAATGCAGATAATAATAATGAATAATGCGGAGGACCCGGGTTCGATTCCCAGCCGTGGTCGAATCTTTTATCTTCTAATTAAGTAGGTTAAAAAATAATTTTTTATTTTACAGATAAGCCCAACTGTCATATTTGTGATGAGATCTTGGATGAGCTTGAAAATATAGACGATGAAACTGACGTTTTTGGAATACATATGGTAAAGATCATGGATCCTCAGCTTGCCAAACGCTATTCAATAAAAACTTATCCTGCTTTGGTCTACTTTAGAAATGGAAATCCATTACTGTTTGAAGGTAAGGAGTGAAATTTCTACAATTTAGATCAAAAACTTTTTAAAATACAAATGCCATGATCAATATTTTAATTGGGGCATTCACTTTATTTTATTTTTTTATTAATACATTAACGTTTCCGGATTCTGCCCCACCATCAGAATAACACTGATTATAATAATAACTCTTTATTAACTCTCATGTTACTATTGTATATTATTACTTATTTTAATAATAATATTTTTAATAAGAGTTTTCCCAATGATCCCAAGGAACCTTGAAATGGCATTGTTTTTTTAAATAAATATATTAATTAAAGAGGAAACTTCATTCACTTCTCTTTTACTCAATAATCATCATTGTCTGATTTCCATTATTTATAAGTAACATTTTTGTATATTGTTTTACTTTTGATTTCTAGGTGATCTTCAAAATGAGGAATCAGTTCTGGAATGGTTGATAGATGACGAAAACCGAGAACTGGCTGATGAAATTGAAGAGGTAAATGGAAGGATGCTGGAGAGGCTATTGGATGAATCATTATTCCTCGCTGTATTTTTTTGTAATAATTTTTTATATTTTTATTTTTTACATTATTATAAGTATGTGGATTTCATATTTTTTATGTCGATTTCTTGTCCTCTTCCTCAGGATCCCAGGCTAAAAATAAAGTGCCTCACTGCCACTTTCTATCCATAGGCATAAGTTTTGAACTGAGGGATATTTACCTTACTTATTAGCTGAGGAAATTCATTTTTAGTGAGGAAGTAGATTCCAGTGATTCTCATCAGTATAGTACTTAACATCCCAAACGTGGTGCAGGTCATAACCACCTGCTCTACAGTTTCCGGAACTTGTTGAGCTTATAGGGTCTACATCAATGCCAAGACCGTGTAGCTTTACTCGAAATCCTCCATCCTAGTGAGGAATAGTGAAACCCAATTGTCCAGGAGAACCTATTTCACGAATAGCCGTGACTGTACATATCGGGGGTATTATCTTGAATATACTCAGAGCGTTTTGATGTTGTCTAATACTGGTATATCATTATTACCTATGCACAATAAACTTCCGATCACCAGGGAATAGGGTGGGGTGACCTCTATGTATAATCCGATTTTGCAGATCATTAGCATAATGACAAAAAAAGCATAAATATTTTAAAATAGCTTTTTCTTTTAGAATTTTAATTTATTCTATATTTGGCACATAGGCTGTATTTTAAGTGCTTTATTCCTTCTAGATTAGTATAAAATTTCAATTTTGAATAAGTACACATTTTCTATAAATGCGATCCTGGTGATCTTCCAGTTGATTCATAACTTTGACTTTATAATGACTATTACCAATGGATCCATCCACCAAAAAATCATATAAAATAATATTTCCAAATTGCGAAGTCAAGCACCAAATAACAAAGTAAGAAACAGTGTTTTGCCTTTCCTGAAAAGTTGATTGTTTTGGGGATTCTCGAGTTTAGAAATCGCAAAATGATGAACGACAATTCTTTGAAGAAGTTCTAAAGATCCGTCTTTCACCTACTTCTTGGAATTACCTGCGTCTACCAAAACTATTACTACGGAACTGTATTGGGTTTATGTATTATTAGTCGAAATAATTCATCATATAAACTACTCATGGATAATCAGGAATTCATTGTATATTATTTGTTAAATAATTATAATTATGCTGCAGTAGTTTCGTACATAAAAGAAAAATGTATCTAATTTATGTCTCAAATAGATTGATAGGTATACTAACCCCATATAGTAGGGCGAAACTGCTTACAAATGAACTATTTCTCTTTCTCAGACAAGAAATTTCTAAATTTTACTAAAAAGTTGTTTTCTTTAGTAAGTTTTTTTTTTTTGTCTGGGGAGTTCTTTACCTTGGACCCCAAATGGTCTTCCCTTCTGCTAACAAATCCAAAATTATTTTTAAGAGAGCAAATTGAACATAACACATCCACAGGAGTTTATTACTTTCAGTGTTTCTGTTAGTTAACATGTTAATTTTGCTAAAGGAGAAAACAATGGTGGGTTTCCTAGAAATTTTCAGGCCCAACTCCCACAAAATCTTTACATCGCACAGCCAAAATCTAATTTTCAAAAAATTAGGCAGAAAATGAAGGGGGGGACGTGCTTCCTTTGTTTTGTCCCATGTTGTATTAATGAGTGTTAGGCCTAGATTCATAAAATAAACATCTACTTATTTCTATTTTATTTAGTTTGCATTTTTTTACGAGTAACTTTTAGTTCATCTCACAATGTAAAACAAGCTTTAATATAAATTTTTAAACGATTTAAGTTCGAAGACTCCCTGTAGTTTGAAATGATGCGCTAAATATAATAAAGGTGATCAGCAAAAGTGTTCCATAGTAAGACAAGTATTACCTCATGCCCTCCAGAGGACCATTCCACCATTACCTGTCATCGTTGCTAAAAGGGTTAGCTGTACTTTAAAAACTTTTTTCGGTAAGTCCAAATAACCCCTTCCTGTGGTTCATCCCCCCCAAGTTAGGATATATACTTTTGTAAAAAAAAAAAAAAAATACCTTTCGTTTTCACTATTAATTTTTTATCTTTATTATTAAAGATGATGACAACTGTCCTGAATGTGAAGAATTATTGGAAGTTCTTGAAATAATTGATGGCGAAGCTGATATGTATGGTATGTAAGTAAAGAGCTTTGTGTGCATTGGAACTTAATGAGCTTAAATAAAGGTATAACTAATTATTTCATTAAAATGTTTTAAGGTATTGATATGGTGAAAATATGTGATCCCGAGGTTGCGAAGAAGTTCAACATTATAAACAGTCCTTCACTTGTCTACTTTAGGAAGAAGATACCTTTGATATATGATGGTTATTTATTAAACATCCTAGTATTAGTAATTTTTAAATTGGCTTGAAGCATGTCTCTATTCCGTTTCACCTAAATCCAGTTTTACATGGTTCATTGTGGTTATTAAATCTTTCAAGACTTGAAAAATGTATTCATTACTTTATTTCATGTATAAATTTAAGGCTTGCTTTGGGCCTTTATTGAATTTTATTGTAATGATCATTATTATTTTCATATCATAAAAAAAAAATTGTGCTTTTTTTGAAATAGGAGACCTCTCAGATGAAGATAAAGTCCTAGCTTGGTTGACATCTCAGGATATTTTTGAGTTAAGAAATGAAATAGAAGAGGTTAACAGAAAAATGGTGGATAAATTGTTGGATGAAAATGAATACTTGGCCATTTATTTCTGTAAGTTACTTTATCAAATTTTTTTATATTTATTTTTAAAGATTTAAAATTGATCAGTGGAAATAACTAACATAATATTCACAAATATATATATATATATAAGTATATTTTGTGTTAGAAGCATATCAAAGGGATGGGTATATTATTGTGTAATTTTTTTTCTGTGATTGTTTTCTGCCCTTACTCTGCATTAATTTCAAGGTTATACCAATTAATTATTTTTATGTATAAAATAAGAAGACCAAGTAAATGTTTTTTTATGATTAAACTAGTAAGAACTATTTTTAGGATCCTTTAATACTCTTAATTTTGAATTTGTATGAAAATATAAATCGACAAATATAAATTTTTTTTACCTAATATCTTGAGAGCATTTTTTCTTTCCATGACATTTGTAAATTTTTCCAATATCCTACTGATACTATCAGTTAACTACTGATACTGTAAATTATAACATTTAATTTTTATTTTGGTAGTGTAATGGGGTTAGATAAGATGCTGAAAGACAGGACTTTTTCTAAATAATTACCCTTTAATACAAAATTTTATTTTTATTGTAAAAAAAAATTGTATGCCCAAAATTGTTGCCTTCAATCCCAATTTTCATTTGATTACCAAAAAATAACTTATTAATGTAAGCCTTTTCTGGCAAACAAGAAAACGAAGACTGGTAAAAATGTTTGATAATTATTATGCTTTTATTAAAGAATATTTATTACTGACTGATATGCAGTCCATTACCACACTTTGTGTATCTATAAATCTTGATTTTTGTACATCCTATCAAAAAAAATAATTATTTGAATGCTCATTTTGTATCATCATACAGAATGAAGTGATCAAAGGTTTTTTGTAAATTATATTTAATTGATCAAATATAAATTATATTTTATTACAATTACCAATGATGTTTTGTTACAGATGATGAAACAAGTTCTGATGAACATGATGAAGTTCTTGAACTTTTGGAGAAAATAGATGATGAAACAGAAAATATGGATATCACTTTTGTCAAAATGGGTGACACTCGGTATGCGAGAAAATGGGGAGTTATTAAGTTACCAGCTGTTGTTTACTTTCGCCATAGGTTCCCCAGCATTTACAGAGGTATGGTTGTGAAGCAATTTTATTAGGATGAAGCTTAATATCAATTATTTATGAAAATATTTTTGCTTAGTGTAGAAGATACTTAATTTAAAGCTGCATGGTTACTTAAGTTCAGGAGTACCAATACCGTGTTTAGGATTTTTATATCATTTAAAAATTTATTTATTTCATTTTTTTTTACATATAAAAAATATTATCAATTTTTTTTAAATATTATATAATAATTATTATTTTTTAATCTATTCTATTTTGACCGTTACTTTACTTTTTTTTGTATTTATTTTGCGACATAATCCTGTTTTGGGTTCATTAAGTTTGAAGTCAGAGTTTTGACTGTGATGATTCATTAAATATTTTTATTTTATGATTCGATCTTACATATTTATTACAGCACCCCATAATAGTTTATTTTACCTTGATTGCTAGCTATTTTTATACTGGTACTTTTACATGAGTTGTGATGTAGGTTTTCCTTTGTTGCTTCAAGCTTTTTGTTACTATTTTGTTTTTCTTATATGCATTTATGGCCATCCTCGCATGATACTGAATAGTCAGCCTCTCTAAAAGTGGTCTCCTTTTCTGAGCCTTCGACCAACTTCTTTGGCTCTTATCATGCATATCTTCCTTGATGACTGCTCTTCTATCTTCAACTTGAACTCCCCATTCTTCTCTTCCTTTGGTTACTAGATCTTTAATATCAATCTTTTTTATATTTGATAAAAAATATTTTAAAATATCTTTTTTATAAGATGTATATTCCTATTCTTATCATATTGATATTAGGGAATAATTTTTTACCTGCTTTTAAGAGGGCAGGGAACCAAAAGGCTACTAGAATATATATATTTGACATATGTGTTTTTCAGATAATGAATTGAAGAATTCCCTATTAACCTTTATATGTAAGTGATATTTATATTTATTTTTTCAGGTGAATTTACAAATGAGGAGGTCATTTTAGAATGGCTGAAGAAAAATAGATTCAGACAACCAGAACTTAATTTATTTATGTATGCCCTTCTAGCGATAACTTTGGCATTTGTGCTATACACTGCTTTCTTAATGTACGGTTTTCCACAGATCAGGCACACAACTAGTTCGTCATAGCAGTAGAATATGTGAATTTTGTGTAAATATTCGTCACATTGTACAAACGTTTACATTAAGCGTTGTAATAAAATTAACTATATGTTAAATCATATAGGGACCACATCTTTTTTTTTTTTTTTTAAATAAAAATATCCATACAATTTTATTTTATTACGCTAAATTAGCCATCAAGGCTGCTAGATGAAGCACATTAAATAAACACACTCAATTTTGTACAATTATTCATTTTTAAAAATTTATATGAATGTTTAATACTGAGCAACTGTACTATATTTACTATGCAACATGATTAATTGGCCATTAAAATTATTTTTGTTTATTTTAAGTGCCAACATTGCGTTTTAAAGATTTTTCTTTTTATTTGTTAAAGTTATCATTGATAAATCTTTATATTGATAACATTTGATAACTATATGTCCAGTAATTTTATTTTGGAATTTTTCTTACAAAATTGTCACCAATATATCTATTATTTCATGTATTTGATTGTTTTGTACATTGTTATTACTGTTATTTGTTTATCCATTGATATTGATATATATTTTTTTAAATGAGATGCTTAATAACCTTTCACTATGTGCACTGTGATGTAAGGAGACCAGTAGATCCAAGTTACTTGAGCCATCCAAGCAAAACGCATCTTATTCATAATTTTAAGAATTTTCCTCAATAGCTCCTAAATATCTTTCATATAATTTATTCTGTATTTTTTCACCTATTTAAAAATGAATCCATAATACAATCCTCACAAAAAGGAGCCTAAAAATAGATATAGCTCTCTCTCTCTCTTAAAAATTCCATAGTTCTTATCTTCAAAATTCTTGTGGTTACTGATAATTGTTTGGTTAATTTAGAGGTTTTTGAAGAAAAAATTATAATATATTTCATTTCTATATAACTTCCATGGATAAAAATTAATCTAAATAGTGAACAATAATTTTTAGGTCAGATGTACGTTACTATAGTATGAAAATTTGTTAACCTAAAATATAAATTAATATGCGCACAATATCTTAAAATATGTGCACAAAGAATCATTCAATTTTTAATAACTGTCACTAAAGAAATTTTTTAAAGGATATTAATGCTTTTATAAATTCATTGAAAATTCCCAGTGATATGAAAAAATACAAAAACCTTGACCTGAAATCCTTAAGTTCACAAATATAGATTCCCTGAATTAAAATCTTATAATATTTTAGTGATTTTTGGTCTAACTTTAAATAATTTTTATAGTTCTGATAATAGATACCCACACTTGTCAACTCCATGAAGTAATGCGATTTTGTTTTCCTAATGCCTTCTAATTTTTAATTTTATTTCACATGGATACTTTTGGGGTAAAATCATTAGTAATCAGATTTCAGAAATTTCTAAATATGATTACATTCTATGAGACAGAAAACATGTGTTGTAAATACATGAAATGTATCTGAAATATCAGTGCCTTATAAAAAACTATAATTAGACGCCTATTTATATAAATGAATCAATAGGATGTGGATAAAAAAATTGCAGGGTTGGTGAAAGGGGGAACTGGATCTGAAATATTGCTTGCATGTCCTGAAAGGTTAAATTTAATTTTTATAAATATGTACAGAAAAACAATGATTTTGTGAAATTTGATCTAAAGTATTAAGAAAAATTTGTCATATTATAATATCCGTAGAGTGGTTATAAGATTGTTGTTACTGCAAAGTAGCCAATACATTCTTTTATATATTCTTATAACTGCACAAGTTCCTCCTATTTTTTTTCCTTTTTCCTTTAATGAAAAAAGAAATGGTAAAAAAAATTAGAATTAGCGCACGGCTATAGATCACTAATTTGAAAAATGTGATTGCTAACAAATGAATATTTAAAGGATACAAAGATTTAAAAAAAAAAAATTATGTTTGAAAACAGACAAAAAGAAGATGAGATTCCTTTTTTATAAGCTAAATTCTTGAATAGGTAAGGATCATTCACTCTACCAAGATTTAAAAAAATACAGGACATTAATTACAAGAAGTATGGTTTTCATCAAACAATTTTACTTAGATTGTTCAATATACGAAAAAAAAAAATTAAATATTTTTATATTGTTAGTATATGTGTTTTCAATCATTTATGGAAAGTATTATGAATACTTGCTTTGTAATTGACTTTTTTTTTTTTCTATACTTTGACATAATTACATTTTAAAAAAATCTGGTGCGTGCGCGCAACACACAACTTTCACTTACCAACTTACTTAGATAAGAAATTAATGCGTTTTGTTAATGCCACTTCTCAAAGTTACACATTTTCCACATTCATTTCTTATTTTTGTTTTCATTTGCTCTATAAACCCCTCAGAACATTTTAATAAACGCTTAACTGATATTAAATAACACTCAATTTTCATTAAACATGACGAATATGAAGAAAATCGTTAAAGCCGTTTTTGAGATAATCTAAAAATTAGAAAAAAAGTTATGAAATAAAGTGTCCGCTTCGGTTGATCAATCTTGATGAAATGTTGGCTATCACATCTTTGGCATATACATACATAAATACCCAGTTTGATCAAATTCGTGAAAGCCGTTTTTGAGTAAATAAAAAAAAACACGTGAAAATGATACAAAATTTATTAAGTAAAGTCCCCCCTCCGGTTGATCAATTTTGATGAAATGTTGGCTATCACATCTTTGGCATATACATACATACATCAAATATCCAGTTTGATCAAAACCGTGAAAGCCGTTTTTGAGTAAATAAAAAAAAACACGTGAAAGTGATACAAAATTTATTAAGTAAAGTCCCCCCTCCGGTTGATCAATTTTGATGAAATGTTGGCTATCACATCTTTGGCATATACATACATCAAATATCCAGTTTGATCAAAATCGTGAAAGCCGTTTTTGAGTAAATAAAAAACAACACGTGAAAATGATACAAAATTTATTAAGTAAAGTCCCCCCTCCGGTTGATCAATTTTGATGAAATTTTTACAGTCATATCTCGGGCATATAAATAGATCAAATACTCAGTTTAATCAAAATCGTTAGAGCCATTTTTGAGAAAATCGAAAAAAAATGTAAAAAGTTATTAAATAAAGTACCCCCTCCCTTTGAGCAATTTTGATGAAATTTTTGCTGTCACATCGCGGGTTTATAGTTTTTGAGCTAGTCTGTTCACACACACACAGACCATTTCGCGGGATTTGGTTAATTGGACTCAGGGGACCCCAAAACGTGTATTTCCGTTGAAAACCGGAAGTCGAAATTTTTCACGATCGCAATACTTCCACTTACTATATATTTCATGTATAGGTAAGTGAAAGTAATTATATTTTGTTTAACAATAAGGATTCCAAATGTTTTGAAATCCAATTTTAATGAAATTTCTATCAACAGTCTCATTTACCGCCATGGCACAGAATGAAAGATCTGAGGAATGGGCTTAGTGAATTTCAAACAAACCTTGCCCTTTGAAAAAAGATTTTCCCAACTATTCTTTAATAATTCAGTTTCAAAACCTTTTTAAGCCCTCAAAGTAACCTTTGATACCTAAACTAAAATGATATTTCCTAAATCATTCTATATTTATCTCAACAATTAAACACTGCCTAAGATTCCATGAATAATTTCCTAAGTAAATGTAATCTTGTATTCATCATTCCTCAATGGTGTTCCGCTGAAGAGAATAAGATCACATTCCTGAACTTCAGCTTTGTTCTTTCATCCATCTCTTTAAGATCTGATCTCAAACTAATGAACTAAACAACCATTCTATATATTTTTTAAATAAAATTTATCACATTCTGGATTATCTTAACTATTTCCACCATTCAAGTTTACTCACTAACCTCACTCAAACACCAATTATTTTTTTATTTTCCATATTTATAAATATTCCATGGTAAAGTATAATACAATTAAATATCTTAAATCACACTGTTTTTGCTATATTTTTGTTTCAATTTAAATTCCTATTAATGAAGACAAATGATTCTTTAAAAGAGCAGTGTAATTCTTGGATTAAATGCCAATAAATTAAGATTAATCGTTGCTGTGTTTAATTCACAAATAAGCAACAATAAATCTATAAAGATTTGATACTTAAATGTAGCGGCAGCAAAATATATCCCAAAAAATTAAATTAACCTCTCAAGTCTTTAATAATTTTTTTATAGTTTTGAAGTGATTTTGTGAAACAAAAGATAAAGAAATACTATTAAAGATACATTAGTTTTAGGTTTACCTAAGTTCGACAAAAAAAATTTAATATATGTATATTTTATTTTTAATCAACCAATAGCAAGAAGCGAGAATTGAAAGTCTTGTCACTGAAATAATTATATAATTTTTTTTTAATATAATATATGATTTTTATAAAAGGAAATGTTAAAATAATGACCATAGAATACATTTTTATACCACACAAGATAAGTCACAAGGTTAATTTATTGTCACGACATATATGTATTCAGATATATTCATATCTCATTAAATATTGATGGTTTTTTTTGTTTTCATAAGGTTCATAAGGTCATGAAAGTTTTTTAAGCGAACTTCGGATAGCTTACCTTTCAAATATACCATCAAAAATTGTTTTGTGATTCAATTTCTTTCTTTACATTATTTCATCAATTGTCTGCTCTAATTTATAAATTGTCATATCAATAACAAAAAATCATCTGTTGATTGCGTAAACCATTTGAAATTTGTACCTTAGCTGCCTGCAGTCAAACCAATGAGGGAGGTCACACAAAACTGCTTATCACCTTTTTTATTGTAGATTTTAATCTATAGTAGTCAAGAGGAGTGTGGCCTTGAGGAAAACTCTTACAATTAAACTTTCCCTATGTTAGAGGACTGGATTAGGGTGTCTAAACCCCCCCATGCAATGATATTCAATGTGGAAGAGGTAGGAATCTCCCTCAGGGTTCATCAACCTTTTATTCTTACTCTTAGATACATATCAAATTGGAATTTTATTAAATTTCATCCATTATCACTTAAGCATGAGCAAAAATATCCTCCATGCTTTGAAATTTGTGGTTCATAGCTTCTTCAGAATGAGTTGGTAACTCATGTGTGGCATTGGGTTGAATGATTGTGTTCCTTTAACCAATTAAATATTTAAAAATGATAGTGTCAACTTAATGCTCCATGGGTTCCCTCTTCAGATTCCAACTACTTGATGTTGGATACAGTGAAGTTCAATTCAAGTTTAACCGATAACAAAAATCTTAATAGTGTATTTTATTTTACCTACCTCTCTGTCACATGTTGTGCTATGCTACATATTTTGCTGCTAAACTTAGTACAGTTAATCTTTTTAAACATAGCATTCTTTATTAATTACTTAATAAGCAGCTCATTACTGCAATAGAGCATGATTTAAGATAAATAAGAAAATTCCATGCCACAGATTTATTAGAACTAATTAATTCCAGCTTCCAGCTTATTTTATTAGCCTTTGTTTAAATTAATCGTTATGATGCAATGGATGACATCTTTAAGGTTTCACTGTTCTTAATCTTTATAATCTAAATAAAATCTCTTAATCAATCCTAAATTGCTTTATTTTTCTTGCAAGTGCTTAACTGTGGATAATTTGGGCTAGTTGTTTAGAATTTTTTTTCATTTTCTACTTTAATATAATGACCTTCATAATAAGGTACACTCAGCATAAATGAAGTAATACATATTTAGGACTTGGTAATTATGTAACATAAAAAGCAAGAAATGGTTCCATTGTACTCCTATGGATAATCAAATGACAGCATTATTAAGGACAATAAAATCTAATTTATTTCTTAAATCATATGCACATTTTCATATTACACGAAGTAGCACACATCAATAATAAAAAAATTTCTCCTATAAAGTAGGTAGCATTTATTTCTTTTTAAAATTAAAAATCATCAATATAATTTTTATTGTTAAACATTATAGAAGTCTCAACACTTTACCATAGACATATATATATATTAATTTTTTGGTGCTATGTGAAGATCATTATCAAATAACAAAACTTCACTCTTAATTCGTATAACATTTTTTTAGCTTTGATAGTTATTACAAAAAATAAAAACATTTAGACAAATAGCTAGAATTTATATTTGATATACATTCATAACCTTCTTCATTTTAATTTTTTTTTTCGATTATGTATTCCCCAAATAAAAAAATCTACATCAGTGATTTGTCTTAAAACTAAAATGATCTAAGAAATTTACAAAGAAAAAAAGGAGAAAAAAAAATCATGAATCATATTCAGGTCACGACATTTGTACAAAAAACATGTACCATCAACATTGGAAAAAAGGATAGAGTAAACAATTTAAATAAATAGAACAGAGAATTTTAGTTTTTTTTCTTTTTTTGTTCTTTCTTTTTTACAAAGGATTTACAAAGATATAATTTCAAAAACTAGAATATATTTTAAACAACGTACATTATTAAAATTAAAATTTCTTTTGGAAGTGTGAAGAAATAATATTGTGATGACAAAGAAAGAAATCCATCCAAAAAAAAAAGTTAAGTGAGGCGTCAAGAAGGAACTATTATTATATAAAAAATATATAGAAACAATGTATATGATTATGATAGATGAAGCCTCTCAGTTGCGCCTGTAGGGATGGTAGGGCTGCGGAGTGGAGTTGTAAGGTGCGGGCCGCTGCGGTCCACCTGCGTAGCTGCCGTCACCACCTGCGTGCGGAGGAGACATTGTCAGATAGGGCAGGACCGAACCCGTCACCATGCAAGGCGGGTGCTCAGTCATGCGGCAATCCACCTTCATCACCTCTGTCGGTGGCAAGCAACAGGCCAGGATCATGGAAGGGGAGCACAGGGTTAGGTTAGGTTAGCCAGCAAAGGAATAGAAAGGGCATCATCCACAGTTTTGATTTGGACACAAGTGCCAGTTATAACGGTGGTGTGAGGAAAAAAAATCTATTAAGGAATGAAGTTTAGAACCTTCAAAAACCAAAACAGGTTTTTAGGGCCTCTGTAAATGTACACCACATCTCCAAACTTAGATTGAAATCATGTAATCTTTTTAAAAATTATTCTATAGAGCCAGATTTAGATATGCTAAATGCCAGAAACACAAATTATGAGGTTGGGAGATGTTTAACTTTTTGTGTTACACAGATTTCGAACATTCAGCTTAGGAACCAATTGCTTAGACTAACTACTAATTAAAAATTGTTAAAGGAAAACCATTACACTCTTTGGGTGTGGCTTAAAGCAGTTAACATCTGCACTATAGTAAAAATAAAGCAAGCACTAAAAATACAGTATTGGGCTCATCATAGCAACACTTATAAATTAAAAAAAAAAATTGTTCAAAAATTTTAGTATAAACAATTTTTTTTTAATGGAAACAATACAATGCGGGCTGTGATAAAAATCTGTTACTCGAAAAATTCTTAGATCCTCCTCTATGAATCAATTACGTATGCTTAGAATAGTAATATACTTGAATAAACATTTATTTTTCTAATTCAGAGCTCATAATCTAAAAAGTTTTGCTCATTAAATAAAAAAATTTTTTACATATTGTAACTAGCCTTGCAATATTAAATTAACATATTCATCGCAAAAATACAGGACAACCCACTGAAGCTGAAAGATACAATATGGAACAAACAACCTGTGGTGTAGTAGTCAGTTTTGCAGCACGGCAGGAGGCCTTAGGATTTTTTAAAGGAATAAAAATCCTTGGATATGCCATCCTTCAAAGGGAAGTAAAATGGAGGTTCCAAACCTCCTATTACAGATATCCCTACCCTACTCGTACTTGGATAGACTCTATTTCGAAATTCCATTGTAGCTCTGCTTAGCCATAGTAGCACAAAAAATAGGCACATACCAGGTCTGCAAGTTTAAAATGTCGTTTTAATTCCAATAGAATGCGCTCTTAGCCTATTGAAGGATTTGCTTATCTCTAAACGCTATTTTGTTTGTTAGTCATTTGTTTACAAAAGTCAGTTGTTTTTAAGTTGTTTACGTGGACGTATTATACCTTTCTTTGGTGTTAAAAATGTCTAATTTTAAGCCAAATAAAGAGCATTTGCGGCATGTCATGATTTTCTTATTCAATCAAAAGAAAAAGGCATCTGAATGTCATCGAATTCTTGTTGAGACTTATGGCGATCTTGCTCCAACCGTCAAGACATGTGAACGTTGGTTTCAAAGTTTCAAACGTGGTGATTTTGATGTTACTGATAAAAAACGAGAAAATCGACCAAAAAAGTTTGAGGACGTCGAATTGCTTCTCAAACCCGGCGAAACAGTCAATACCGACAACAAATGATCAATTTGAGTCACGCATTGATCGAAAAACGCCCAGAATGGGCTCACAGGCACGCCAAAGTCATTCTTCAGCATGATAACGCTCCTGCACATTCAGCCAGATTGACTAAGGAAACGATTTCTTCGCTTGGTTGGGAACTCCTACCCCACCCGCCGTATTCACCTGACCTGGCGCCTTCTGATTATCATCTCTTCTCATCGATGGGACACTCATTGGCTGAGCAACACTTTAACAATTTGGAGGATGTAAGAAAATGGCTCGATGAATGGATTTCAAATAAAGATGAAGCATTCTTTTGGAATGGTATCCATAAATTGCCCGAGAGATGGACAAAATGTGTAGAAAGCGAGGGCCAGTACTTTGAATAAAATATATTATACTTTTTTTTTAAATTACTGTGTATATATTTTAAGAAATAAACGACATTTTAAACTTGCAGACCTGGTAGTAGTTATGATAAAGAAATATGTTTATATTTTTATATAAACAGCTATAATTGGCTAGCACACTATAACAGTGAATTGAACATCACAAAATTGAATCAGCTGGTCAGCCTCTACTTCCCAGTATGGCTGGTCCTTGCAGGAAGTTAGGCCCTTAATGAGGGGAAGCCACAATTTGAAATATACTTTGATAAAAAAGATCATGATATATAAATACATAGTTATATCATAGCTAAAGCCTAATGCAATTATTGGAAAGTATATCAGAGAAAAAATTGCTTTTTTTGCAACTGCTAATCTCAAGAATTCTCACACGTGGACCCAACTCTATTGATATACAAGAAATTGTATGTTGACCATAGATTACCAAGGGAACAATGTAAAGACAATACATTGTCTTGAGCAGCCAGCATCTGACTCTTATCATAATTTTTTTTTAACTTTTTTAATAATTTCAGTCCGATTTTCTATTTCCCAAAAGCTAAAAACTTTTTTAAAATATTTATGTACCCATAAATAAACTGGCACTAAAATTGTGACCAAATCAAAACGATCATATTATCTCAACTTCCTTTTAAAATGGAGTATTTTTTAAGGAAAAAAATTAAAGGAATTAAGACTAAAAAGGAAATTGTGAAATAAATGGTTATTAATTAGTTTTATGCAACTTACTACCTTGTGTTAGTATACTATAGTAGTGTTGATTAAACATACCTTGCATGCATTTTCCATGCAGTTAATAAATACAAAATGCCGACCATTAATAAACCGAAACTACATAAATTTCAATCTATAAATGTATGGTTAAGCAAAAAATTATCCAAAACAATCTGTGATAATTCAATCAACAAAAGAAATAATACTAGAGATTTTGCTTTCATACAATCAAAAATTTTAAAATAAAGATTTTTAATTGACAAATTTAAATCAAAATTACCACTCCTTAATACATTATAACTGTCAAGCACTGCAAAACATCATTTCATCAATCAAATACAAATTTGTTTGAAGTTAGAAAAAGGATCATAAATAAATTTCAATCATAAGCTCCTATTATCATATGAGTAGAAGATGCATCATATGAAATTCTTTCAAATATCATTTTACATTAAGCATTCTCGCAGCTTAATTATTTAAGGGGGCTAATTTCCTTTTATTAACTTTTAATTAAGATTAAATAGAAAGCAGACATGTAAAATCCTAGAAAGGGACCTTTCATTGTTAATTAATTTAACTGATTTCATTGTTAATTAATTTAACTGATTTAGTTGATATGGGAAATGGCAAAACATCCATTGTTTTATCTATCCATATTGTTTTACATATCCATATTTAAAAAAAAAATACTATAATAAGAGAGGGAGAGATATGAAAATGGAGTAAAACTAGTTGATAATAAACAATTGGCACTAGAAGGTGAACAATTCCAATTCAAGTTTCTAGAAACAATTGCATAGTTTGTGTCATTCAGGTATCATCTTGAAAGAGCTAATGAAGGTAAGCTTACCAGGCTCTGAATAAGGCATGAATACACAAGTGAATTCCTGCAAATAAGGTTCTAGCTAAGATCGGTCACTGCTCAACACACCATTGTCTCGAGGCACATCGCCTTTTAGTATAAAAAGTTTAAGAGGACCAGAGACATATTTTAAGAATCACTCAAGTATTGATGACTGTCAATTTCCTAAGCTCTCTAGGAAGAATAGGGCTCTTACCTTGTTTAAATTTTAGAATGAGACTAAAGTCATAACATAAGTAGGCGAGACAAGTGCAATGAAAACATACAAAGAACATTTTTTTTATCTGCTACATTAGTGCATAGTGCATGTATTTATAATTTTAAATATATTTTTCAATTGACGCTAACCATGCCCACGATTACATAACATAAAAATAAGACTTTGGCAACTTTTTTTTTTAATCAATTATTTAACTTAATTCTATTAGAAAATTGTGTTTGAAACCTATTTTGATGAAATTATTATCAAAAGCCCAGTCTACTGCTGTGGCACAGAGTGTAAGAGACATAAGGAGTGGGATGGGGACATTTCCCCAATAATTTTTTTTTTTCAAATAAAATGTTGTGAATAATAGGAATTGATTGCTATTTCAATAAAGGGAGGTATGTTGTTGAATAATAAGACAAAATAATACCGAAACCAAGTACGATGGAACTCCCCTCTTTCAGTCTGTCAACTTTATATATTTTTACTAAACTTGTCAACTTATCTTTAGTTACTGATTTTTTAAAAAATGTATATAGGTTAAATAAAAAATGTTTTATAGTGAAATAAAAAAAGGGCTTTATGCCGAAAAACTCTTTTGTTTGGGCGCCATAGCATACAAGGAAAAGTTTGTCTTTTAGAATGGAGTGGTATGAGGGACCACCTAGACACATTTGAGGTCGTGACTAATTTACTTCGTAGAACTTAATAGTTTAACAAAATTATCATTTCAAAACAGTTCTTGATAAAATCAAGATGAAAAGATAGTTTAGCAGGAAAACAATTAGAAGCAGATCATATTAAATATTTGTTAGGTTCTCGTTATTTACTGAAATAATTAGTGTTGTGCAATGCAGATCAGTTATAATGAATATAATACCGCATTTTAATGAGTTTTTGTCTTCCATCCACTCATCAATCATGTAAAAAATATATATAAATAAATATAGTTACCTTGAGGAAGAGATTAATAATGTCGGCTTGGGCAATCCTACATTTGAAATTGACTATTTTTATAAGCCATAAATTTTTGATACATGAATGTTTAGAGAATAAAAATTTTAATAAATACTAAAGAAAAACCAATTTATCGATAAAAAATGTTAAATACAATGGTATTAATGAGAACTGTAATTATTATCTATTTACTAAATTGTTTAAGAAAGATTTAAATAATGGCCATTTTATTTTCACAATTTAAATGATGAGCATGTATATCACAGCTAATTAAAGGAGCTAAACCAAAAGTGAAGGCAAAATAATTTTTGGGTTGATTTTTATAGTTAAAAAATATATATACCGTCAAAGATGAACGTTTAAAACATTTATGGATTTTAGAACGTCAATGTCTATTATTTATCGGACATATGCAAACTATAGAACTAAAACTAGAATTTTTTCCTCTGGGATTATTATGATATATTTATTATAATATAGTTTATTTATATTTTATATTAGGTTTTGAATGGATGAAAGGGTACACTCTATAGAGCATTCAACCTGAAATTGAATTTCTTTTGTCTTATTGACAGATTAACTATTTTGAAGTTAAGCAAAACCTTGAAAAAAAGGTCATGCCTCAGAAGGAAGCATTAGTTGTTACATCAAAATATTAAAAATTTTCACCTTCTATATAACTTACAGCCTAGCCTACAGATTATATATAAATAAAAGTGAGTAGGATTACCCAGCCAATAACCAATAAGGAGACCATCTCGTTGACTTAATACGTTTTAATGCCTACCTTAAAGTCAGCCAGCTTGATTTTATCTTCTTCTTAAGTCATGAGGTTATTTTGAAAATATTGTTTGTTCAAATGAAAGTTATAAATAAAAAGTGGATTTCAACTGAAGAGCATAATTATATAAGTAAAAAGTAAAGGTTTCTTATTAAAATTTGAGTTATGCAAAATCTCTTTCAGATTTTATCATTATTTATTTTATTCTTGTGATTCCAAATAAAAAAAAAATTATCTTTTTATATTATTTTTGCACCCTCTCCCCATTGTTAAAAACATTTGTTTAAACTATTAATAAAATGTATAAAAGGAATGGAATTAAGGATCATAGCAACACTGCAAGTACTTGCTGATGATTTCAACAAACCTGCCACTAGTTATTAAAATATAACAATAGTTTCGGACAAAAAGACAAACAAAAATTTAAAACAAACAAATAAATAAATTACAAAAAAAAAAAAAAAAAATAAAAACCATGATTACTTCAACTTGTCCAGAAAGGAAATTAAGAACCAGTCAAAAAACAAGGTACGAGTACTCGCAATGTTGCAAGAGTTGGGCAAGGTTAAAACAATAGACACACTAAGACTTGCGTGTTCTCTCATCGCTATTTATATTGCGCTCAGCATCATTA
The DNA here is from genome assembly GCA_911387785.2 of Aelia acuminata. Lineage (NCBI taxonomy): Eukaryota > Metazoa > Arthropoda > Insecta > Hemiptera > Pentatomidae > Aelia > Aelia acuminata. The sequence continues at coordinate 58,227,655 of OU426984.1, forward strand.
ACACAATAATACATCGTCTAATAGGAATTTTCTTACGTTTTAAAAGCATCACGGACTTGAACAATGCCAAGTAAATATTTATAGAAAAAATACAAAATAAAACTCTCAGAATAAAAACAGGCAAAACAAACATTAAATAACCATAATCAATCAATAATAAAAATAGCAGTTTAAAATTACATAATAACTCCTCCAATAATTGTTATCTTACATTGTACTCTTGTCCAGTCAGATATAGTCTAAACCTAAATATTTATATTAAGCCTGGATAAACCTATTTAAAATTTAATTATGATTACTTGTATAAATTATTATGATTACTTATTTTAACCATTAAAATTTAAAAGTGTAATCCTATGATAAAAATTTGTACAATTACTGTCAGAACAATTAACAAAGTTCGTACTAATTAATATTCTATCTTTATATTTTACTTATTGCTCCTTATATAAAAACAATGGCCTCTTAAAATTAATGACTGTTCACTTATTATCATTATTATTAAAAATACAGAGGGAAGGAAGGATACTAGGGGGAAGGGGAACGGGTTTTAACATTCAGGGACAAGTTAAAGTAACCACAATTTCATTAAATATACTTAATTACCATTTGTTTTACCTTAAGAAATTTCCTATTACCTGTATGTACAATCAGTCGATGGATCTTTAAAACTAAGCGATTTAAAAGACACTTTTGCTTGTCCTTTTTTTTTTTTTCTTTTTTTAATATGTAATATTAGTACATTTATAATAATAATAAGGACATTTACTTTTTACTATATATGTTAATTTAAATAGACAAATAATTACGCCCTAATCTCACTTAAAAAAGACCTATAGGTCTGAGATAACACATGGCTGGCTTGTGTCAATCATGAAGAGGGCCATTCCTTAAATTCATAAGGCTTGTTGTACCCACCTCCGGTAGCTTGTGCGCCACCATCAGGACCAGCGTAGCTCCTTCCACCGCCGCCGTAACTTGTCGAATCCTAGGCACATAACCGGCAAATATTCTACTCAATGCATGAATCACACTCAATTTTAATTATTATTAGAGAATAAAGATAATTAGAAAATTAAGTAGTTGCAAAAGGTCTCAAAATTTCTTATCTAATGAAATAAGTATTTAAAAAACTTATTACTTAAATTTTTATTTGACTTAAGGAAATATCATAAAAGCAAAAATAAAAAATAAATTATTGAAAAGCATTTGATTTCAGCAGTATCAAAGATCTAAGAGTTAAGGGAGCTTTTTTAATTAATAAATTAAAAGGCATTAGTTTTGCAATAAATACAGGCATAATATTTTTTTTTCTAATTTTTTTTTTTTGCAGAAGGATATATACCTCACACCCAAATAATAAATTCATCTGCAGTTGGAAAATGGCGACCTTAGAGAGTAATCTATTTTATATAAAAGAAAACTATTCATGACTCATGCGTGAATAAATCAATAATAAAATAAAAGGGTAGGCCAAAATATCATCAATAAATGAATGAAATTTAGTTTATTTAAAAATCAGAATGTCACTAACAAATATGTTATAAATTTGGCCACATTATATATCCACAAAATAATTACTATTTACTAAAAAAAAAAAAAAATAAATAAAAATTAACCCTAAGTTACACATAATTTAACTTAAACTTACTACATCTTAATATCAACCTTAACACGACGAATTAGGGGTTGTCCTAACATAAATCTGTTCCATTCATGTGTTATAAAGTAACAACATATGTTTATATTATTGATGTTTTAGACACTCACAAATGATTAATTTGAACAGAGATAATTGTTGATCAAGTTAATAAAATTGTTATTTCTCTTAATAAATATTTCAATAAGTTGTTTAACTTGACATGGTGCCGAAACCTACTCGTAATAGGCGTCAGAAGTCACCGATAGCTGAAGAAGCAGCAGCTCAGCCTTTGGATGGAAAGAATACTATTCCAGAAGCTGCTGACCATGGCTCGGTAAGTCTGAAGCCTCCTAAACCTCTCGTTATTAACAATGATTTTGATATGGCTAATCGATGGAAATTATGGCTTAAACAATTTAAATGGTTCGCTGTAGCAACCAATTTATATAATAAAAGTAGCGAAAAACAGATCGCCACTTTTATGGCAGTCATAGGTGAGGACGCTACTTACATTCATGAATCTTTCGAAGATGACGGAGAGTCTGACCTATGCCGTCTAATCGAAAAATTCAATAAATACTTTATTAACAAAGAAAATATTATATATGAACGATTTCTTTTTAATAAATTAGTTCAAACTGAGGAGGAATCGTTTAACGACTTCCTTACAAGGGTCACAATCCAAGCCAATAAATGTTCGTATGGCCCGATGAAGGACATTCTAATCCGTGATAGGTTGGTGTGTGGGATCAGGAACACCGAAGTCCGTAAGAAACTCTTCCTTGAGGAGGCACTAACTCTCGAGAGAACCATCAACATGTGTAAGTCGTCAGAGGAGGTAAGTAAACAGCTGTCCAGCATGTCCCTGGGCGAAAGTTCCGTCAACAGTCTCCAGGAGGACACCTTTCAATGCTGGCGCTGCGGTACACGTCACCTTAGGAAGTCCTGTCCAGCTTTTAAGGTGAGGTGTGCCTCCTGTGGCAAGATGGGTCACCTTCAGAAGGTCTGTCGTCGTCAGGTAAGTAAGAAGGTCAAGTCCCTCATGGCTGGCCCCGGCCAGGACGAGGTGGCAACTCTCGCTCGTCCCGCCGACCATTGGCTACATATCAGCTCTCTAAGTAATTTATGTACTTCTAAGAAAGATTGGATAGAGTACATAACCTTACCCAAAGGTAACAGGGTTCCATTTAAGTTAGATACAGGAGCCCAGTGCAATGTTATCAGCAAAGATGTAGCCACTAGGAGCGGACTAAATTTAACAAAATCAGAAGTGGCATGCCTGATATCATATACTAACAATAAGTTACCTGTTTTGGGGGAATGCGTTGCCACAGTAACAACCAGGAAAGGTTTAAATCGTACAATTAAATTCGTTGTTGTGAATAATGACTACCCGGCTATTCTTGGTCGCGAAAGCTGTGAACAACTTTCATTAATTCAACGGATTGATGAAGTAAATCCCACATTGACCGAAGAAAATTTATTCACCGGTATAGGTTGTTTGAAAAATTACGAATACGATATCGACCATCGAGTCTAGTTCTTGCTTAACGGTATCGCGTAAGGCATAGGGGACACGCCTTGCGGGAAATATTTTTAAAGATGGATTTTCTACCAGGTCGATATCGCTTCAAAACTTAAAACCACCCACAAACATCACAGAACTGCAAAGGTTCTTCGGAATGGTCACATATCTGGGGAAGTTCATTCCAAATTTATCAGATTTGACACAACCCTTGAGAAAGCTCTTAACTAAGGATGTGGCATGACATATGTCACTTGTTAGGAAAAGACTACTTAGTGATAGCTGACTCTTATTCAGGATTCTACGACTTTGTAGAAATTAAATAATCCTCATCTTCGAGTATAATATTGGAATTTAAAAAATGGTTCTCTGTACATGGGATTCCGGAAACTCTGCTATCAGACGGGGGCACGCAATTTAACTCGCAGGAGTTTAAAAAGTTTGAGAACGAATAGAACATAAACCAGAGGATCTCCAGTCCGCACTTTTCAAGATCGAATGGACTAGCAGAACGTTATGTCCAAGAAGCCAAACTGCTTCTGAAAAAGTGTCTCCATGAAAAATCAGATCCTTATCTTGCGCTCCTCCATCAAAGAAACATTCCCCGCGGTGCTCTCGGTTCTCCCGCTCAGCGGCTGATGAGCAGAAGAACGAGAACACTGCTGCCCTCCACCGAGGAAAATCTGATGCCGAAAGTTGTAAATGGTGTACCGGAACTCCTCCAGGAAACAAGGGACAAGGAGAAGATGCATTGCAACAGAAGAAAGCGGTCACTACCCACATTCCAGCTCGGTGAGGAGGTGCTCTACAGGAGAGGTCCCAGAGACTGGCACCTCGCTACGGTAACCCAAGTTGGACCACAACCTCGATCATATATCATAACCTCTCAGGATGGTCACGTATACAGGAGGAACTCCTGGTTCCTGAAAAAGAAGTCCTGGCAGGATCAAGAGGAAAGCGAACCAAGAAAACCCGATCCTCGAAACGATGGAATCCCACCGCTGAGAAGGTCCACCCGTCAGACTATAAGACCAGACAGACTAGGCATTTTACCTTCAGAAAAGGAAAGATGACAACATATGTTTATATTATTGATGTTTTAGACACTCACAAATGATTAATTTGAACAGAGATAATTGTTGATCAAGTTAATAAAATTGTTATTTCTCTTAATAAATATTTCAATAAGTTGTTTAACTTGACATAAAGAACACTTCAGATTTTTTTTTTCAGCTTTTTATTTATCTAAGATTATTTTTAAAGATTTTCTATTTAATGAAAATATTTGTAAAGCAATCATAATTTTTTTTCTTAATTCTACATAATATTTAAAGCATAGATTAAAGTTTCTATTCTATTAATTTGTATTATTAGTACCACATAGAATCCAAAAATGATAAACAATACAAATAACCATCTTAAATTAAGGAAGAAAAAAAAAAAGAGGGGGGGGGGGGGTAGAGCAAGGGAATAGTTTAAAATTTATCAGTTAACAAGTGCCAGTCAAATACAGCTCATGCCATACACACCATGCCAATTACAGTTTTCAATGGAAATACATGTTTTGGGGTCCCCTGAGTTAAATTAACAAGTCCCACAAAATGATATGTGTGTGAACAGACCAGCTCAATAACTATAAAGCCTACGAAACTGAAAATTGGTATTTCAGGTATGTACATGCCCGTGATGTGACAGCAAAGATTTTGTCTGAATCGAGTAAGCGGAGGGGGCACACTTTATCCCCACGTTTATCTTTCTCTTTACGATACTAACAATTTTGATTAAACTTACCACATTTAATCCTAATGAAGCATTCCTTAATATGAAGTAGATTTTATTGTCATTAAAAAAAATCTGAAAAGGCTTAAATAGCTAAAGAAAAAATATTCCTATAATTCTGTATATTTCGAGTAACTAACTGTCCCTTGTACCTAAGTAACAAGAAATGGCTAAATATAAAATACAAAAGGATTTCAATAAGTAAGGGTCACCTATGGTTTAAGCATAGAAACTTACTATACTAAAGGTCGCAGGTTCGCGTCCCGAGATGGCCCTAGGATTTTTTATAAAAAAAAATTACCAAATCCAAAATGGTTAGTAAAAGCAGAACTGAGAGAGATAGGCAGGTAAATATCTTCTAAACATTATTTCTGAATAGTGTTTTTCTGACGAATGCCATGACTAACCCCTCCCGGTGGGAAAAATAAGTCAGATCCCCCACAAAAAACCAGAAGAGCTATGAATTAAAGAATACTTTTTTTGCATATAACTCAAAAACTATCGATTTTCTGTTGATTACTTAAGTGCAAAAGTGAAAGGCTTTTTGCATTTCCTACAAAAAGAATCGTAAAATCTGAGTATTAGTTACGAAGTTACAGCCTTTTGAATCATGTTTGTTATAGTTTACACAACGGAACAAGAAATTCACTTTTTTATACTGGAGTCTCAAATTCAGGCTACAAGGTCACTGATTAATCTGGTTTGGGAATTATTTGCACAGACCAACTAGTCTTATAACGTAGACAAGTCAGACCAACTTCATTCTTTCATTATTTACCAGTTATTTCAAGTAATTGACAGAGTATGAACCATTATATTACTTGAATCCAATTTATATTCTTTATCATCTAAATTCAATGGCGTCAAGTTTTTTTTCCAATTCAAGTCCTAACTAGATAAATAATTATGAATTTTAAAGAATAAAATACTCCTTTAGAAATGGTTAATGAACTTTGATACGGCTGAAAGTAAAAGATTCTTTTGTGTTTTTAAAATTAATTTTTTCACATAACAGGATGTATAGATATGAACAGAATTTTCAAACTGGCCATACTCAAAGAAAATTGTCCATGATAAGAGCAAGTGGAGAGAACAGGGCAAAGAGAGCTGTGAGTAAAGAGAATAGTACCGCAGCGATAAAAGCAACATCAAAATTCTATACCTGTTTAATAAAAATCTGGTGCGTGCGCGCAACACACAACTTTCACTTACCAACTTACTTAGATTAGAAATTAATGCGTTTTGTTAATTGCCACTTATCAAATGAACAGAACAGTTTAATTATAACGCATTGGTTTGTCATTAAAGGCGTACGGCGCATGCGTGAGCTCAAGGTGTTTTATGAGTTGACGGAATATTTTTCTTTTTTTCTCCTGTATATGTTTACTTGATTCTCTTCATATATCATATTTAGCCGTTTCTTATTTTTAAGCGTGATGAGAGACAGTTAATTTCCCAATATAAAATAAAACAAAGGTACTTTATAGAAAAACAAAAAAAGCCCCTTCCCCATTTAAGCCCCCTCAGAACATTTTAATAATGATAAAGCTTACCTGATATTAAATAACAACTAATTTTCATTAAACATAACGAATTTGATAAAAATCGTTAAAGCCGTTTTTGAGATAATCGATCAAAAAGGTAAAAATTGGACAACATTTATTAAGTAAAGTCCCCCCTCCTGTTGATCAATTTTGATGAAATTTTTACAGTCATATCTCGGGCATATAAATACATCAAATACCAAGTTTGATCAAAATCGTTAAAACCGTTATTGAGTAAATAAAAAAAACACGTGGAAATATACAAAATTTATTAAGTAAAGTCCCCCCTCAGGTTGATCAATTTTGATGAAATTTTTACAGCCATATCTCGGGCATATCAATAGATCAAATACTCAGTTTAATCAAAATCGTTAGAGCCGTTTTTGAGAAAATCGAAAAAAACTTAAAAAGTTATTAAGTAAAGTACCCCCTCCCTTTGAGCAAATTTGATGAAATTTTTGCTGTCACATCGCGGGCATATACATACTCTAAATACCCAATTTCAGGTTCGCACGGTTTATAGTTTTTGAGCTAGTCTGTTCACACACACACACACACACACACAGACCATTTCGCGGGACTTGGTTATTTTGACTCAGGGGACCCCAAAACGTGTATTTCCGTTGAAAACCGGAAGTCGAAAATTTTCACGATCGCAATACTTCCACTTACTATATATTTCATATATAGGTAAGTGAAAGTAAAAAATTTATACATAGGATCTCTTCTGAGGACATGAAAAATTTAGTTTTATCTGAATAATGTTTTATTTGTACTTTATTATAATTAAAATGGTGTCGGGGCCGGGATGGCCGAGTGGACAAGGGCGCTTGCAATAGGTAATCAAAGTTAAGCAACGTCCACCGTGGTTAGTACTTGGATGGGTGACCGCTCCATTCGGGTGACCGCCCACCAATGAACGCCAAGCAGTCCGTCCACCCCCACCCCCGGGATGTGAGGCCCGTCAGCCTACTGGAGGCAACTCACACCGACCGGGCGTAGGAGTGATGAACTTTCCCCGTGTATCTCATCGAGAATCGTGGTGTGGTTTAAGTAGCCGCCCGGAAGTTTGGTTTAAGGATGGTATGCTTCAGGGAAAGAAATATAGGTCCTCAGGGCCTGCTGACACTGACCTACTATAATCCTCGGACCTAGACCAGTTTGTCACTGTCCTTGAACCCGAGATAGCTGATGCCATCGGTGGGAAGGACACTGCCAAATTGGCCCCAATGGGATTGGTTATGGAGCTACGGGCAGTCTGCCGCTGCACCATGGTGACCATGTGAGATTTGGGCTACCCCCTCCAGGCTGTCTGTTCTCCCGCAAGCAACACTAATGTCTGTCAGAAAGTCACACTGCGCGGCCAAAGGTCTCATTAGGCCTAAAGCGAAGCGTTAAACGCGAACCATTAAAATGGTTTATTAAGTACATAACAATCCTTAGGAGACAAAACAAAAGACTTCTTTATCTGCTGAAATTTCTGCATATGTAATACGCTCAAGCCATTAGCACAAACTGGCTTGCACAAATAGATTGTTGCATGTAAACGATGGCATGAAGTTTGTGCAAGTCAAACAATTTGGCTTGTGCTAATTCTTTCCGGACAGAAAATTGGTTTGAGGTTGGTGTATTGGCATGAGCGTGTAAATGATGCTCAAGCCATAGTTCCAACTTCAGGCCGGCGCATTGAATGAAACCCGTAATACCTGTTATTTCGACCACTATCAACTCGTTTATTTTCAAAAGGGTGAGTGAAAGACAATAGATTGCAGAATTCATTGAAGCATACAAGTCGTCTCTGTGTTCGTGGAAAGTAAACAGCAGTGATTATAGTGACCCAATGTAAAATCTCATGCATATGTGGCTTTGGTAGAAAAAATACGACTCGTGGACCCTGACACCAACAGGGATGGTGTTTAAAAATGCCAACAGCGAGGTGATATAAAAAAATCACTTCTCTACGTCCTGCATACCGAAAAGAGTTGAGGAATTAGTCCATCCTCCTCATTCTCTATTTTATAAAACTATAAATTAATTACCAACGGTTGACAAATTATAGTACAATACTATAACTACGAACTACCAAATAGTACGTTTATCACAGTAAATACTCACAAAATTATACCATTTATGGTTCATCACATATAGTTGTGTAAAATTGAAATGAACATGTAAACGTAAAAATTTCATTCATACTACAGGCTTGAGCGTGTAGACGCACCTTAAGAGCCATTTTTAGGCACTTGCTACATTAAATTTTTTTAAAAATAATTATCTGAGTAAAAAAATAAACTTCCCTTATTTATATTTCATTTTTACATTTTACATTCAAGTGTTTCGGGCCACATTTACCTTCACCTTCAGATTTCATTAAACTACTTCTGCTCTACTACATCTAGAGTAGCCAAAATCTTTCTTATAATAACATTCATTTTTTACATTATTTTTATTTTATTATACCAGATATTTATTTAGAAATGGGGATAATGCAAGTAAAATAGTTAACCCTTTGACTGCGCAATGCCAGTATACTGGCACCGACCGGCCGTGCCCTCAGTGCGCTGTGCCAGTATACTGACATCGCTGTTTTATCGTATAACTGCGCAATGCCAGTATACTGGATCGTTAGATCGCGTGAGACTTCAGAAATAATTTCTGACTCATAAGTTGTACTTTCCAGCTTTTAACGCTTGATAGCATGAGCCTTCAAAAATAGGACTGGAGACTAAGCCTGCCAATATACATTCTGGTTTGGCCGGTCCAAAACCCCGGATCAAAAAAGGTGATAGAAACAAATAGAAACTGATCAAAAAATATAGAAACAAACAAATAATACCTTTTCTGGAAAAAATTTGTTATTTCTAATTAAATTCGTATTTGATTAAAAACAGGCTAAACTAATATTATAATAATATAATAACTGGAGATTAACAAGTAATTTTTTTCATTAAAACGAATAGGAACCTAAATGAACAGCTAGAGAAATGACAGCGCGAGTGTCAGGGGGTGTTGAAAATTCCGCGCGCCAGCGGGTAGTAACCTTGAGACAGGCCAGCGCAGCCACCTACCCACGATCTCATATCACCTCACGCAGTTAAAGGGTTAAGTAATAAAAATGTGGTTGTCTGCATTTCTTCTTCAGGGTTTGACCATGTCATAGGTTTTCCAACGACCAAGCTTTCACCCATCTTGCTGTGGGCTTCTTCAGGGCCAATACAAGAATGAGAGTGGAGAAGGGGATCAGTAATAATAATAATAATAATAATAATCAGTAATATAATCAGATAATAATAATCAGTAATAAGTTACTGATTACTTATGATCTTCTGTCGGGGGCGACGTCTGTTTTCCCATTGGCTAGCGCCCGAGGGGGCGTGGTCAGGTGGAGGGGGTATGGGAGGGGGGATGTCATCAGCTCTCTGAGATACGTTGTTTTGTCTAATGTTGTTTAGTGCAGGGTACCAGTTTTTGCTAAGTCTGTATCCGTCTTCTTTGTTTATATTGTTCGGTTGTTTTATGATTTCTATAGCCTCCCTGATGGATCTGTGGTGGTAGTTATCAATCCTAACTATGGCTTTGGTGTCTTCGAAGTCTATAGTGTGTAGTGTATTGGGTTCTGCTATGGCTGATTTATCTGTCTGTAATTTCTTAACTGCGGCAATATGATCTTTCAGTCGTGTGGAGATGTTCCTTCCTGTCCGTCAGACAGGATTGATAACTACCACCACAGATCCATCAGGGAGGCTATAGAAATCATAAAACAACCAAACAATATAAACAAAGAAGACGGATACAGACTTAGCAAAAACTGGTACCCTGCACTTAACAACATTAGACAACACAACGTATCTCAGAGAGCTGATGACATCCCCCTCCCCTACCCCCTCCACCTGACCACGCCCCCTCGGGCACTAGCCAATGGGAACACAGACTTCGCCCCCGACGGAAGATCATAAGTTACTGATCCCCTTCTCCACTCTCATTCTTGTATTGGCCCTGAAGAAGCCCACAGCAAGATGGGTGAAAGCTTGGTCGACCTATGACATGGTCAAACCCTGAAGAAGAAATGCAGACAATGGATTCGGACGATGGAAGCCTTAAACAACAAAAATGTGGTTTATTGTTTTTAAATTATAATATTTATTGGCACCTGAAACAAAGAAATATGCATTCAGGGTGTCTAGCAGTGACTGGTTGACCAAAATTCCTGTACAATTACTGCATTTCCCCCCCCCCCCCTCCCTCCATCTCAAGAGAAAAAAAAAGATATACTTAATTATTATAAGTATTTTAAATATTATTACGCGTTGCTGTGGCTCAGTAGTTATATCCTAATATTTTTAAACAAATACAGCCGTACCAATATTCATTAATAAAGATGAAAACCTTTCAGCTAATCAAAATCCAACGTGATTGAGAATAGAGCATTAAACCATTTAAAAGTATTTGGTAAGGAATATAGGAAAGTTAAAGTTTTTATTTTTTTCATCTCATATTTCAATTTAGTTTGATTAAAAAAGAGCTGATTGTGTTTAAGACTCACAGCGCTGCCTGCCCTATCGCCAACAGGACGATAAATCCTATAAACCTTCCAGGCAACATTATTGCTTCAATAACACTTCCTGTGATCCTTTTAATGACCAAACGTGTACCTTTGCACAATTGAGGTGGATTTAAGTTACGAAGAAGAATGATCGGTCAGCCAATCTTCAACTGGAGATTGTTTGTGTGTATATCCAAGGAATTCAAAAATTCAGATGGGAAATTTACAGCTTCGTTTACATCTAGAACATTGTCAATTGATTTTGGAAGTTTATTTCATCGAAAAAAAAAATTTTTTGCTGCCAAAATAGCCCGACTACCCAGCCAATTATAGTCCAGATAATTGTTCAAAATATCAGGAAAGACACTTTATATTAGTTCATTTTTCTTCTCTACAACAGTGGACAAACTTTCTGGTAATTTGATAAATTTTGAATTTCGATGCAGCTCTATTTCACCGTTTCCAATATAGAGCAATTGTTTAGGAAATATATCTGCCGATGGATCATTTTGCAGTAGTACTCTCATATTTATGGTGGATAAACCTGAAACTTGCGGTTTATCCAAATAACAGTTATTCCTGTTTAGTAGAGGTGTGTTAATCATTATATGTAAAATTTAAAAAATGCCGGGGAGATTTGTAATCCTTTCTTAATCAACAATAATTTAAAGATAAATAAAAAAATGTATTCTGGTGAAATTAACACCAAAATATCATTCCTAATAATAGCCTACTATAAATTATTAAAAAAAAGAAAGGATTAAATCTTCGCTGACATTTCTTAAATTTTACATATAAAGATAATTACAACTCTGCTGAACAGGAAGGAACAGCCTCTATTCGATTGGGATTAAATTTTCTCAACTTTAAATTATTGTTGATAAAGGAGGAATTACAAATCTCCACGGACATTTTTTAAATTTCAGATTTTAGAGCACGGGATAAAAATATTAAAAAGGTTTGGTAAAATAAAAAAGCACTGTATTCAAATAATAATAAAACGAATAATGAAAATAAATAAACTTCTGTTAAATAAATCAACTGAAAATATAATATTAAAGTCTTAGTTATGCAGTTCTTTAGCAAATCACAAAGTATCCCACAACACCTAATCAAAACACACTCAGGGAGGTTGCATGTCTGGTTACCGGCAGTGTAACCACTAATTTTCACAACTTTTTGGCAACACCGACTCCCCAAGTCAGGTTTCTATTAGGTTACACCTGTGACAGTAGGTGCTGTTACAACATGTATAGACTATTATTTCAAATAATAGGCTAATTTAAATTATTAAAATGTATTTACTTTACTAAAAATTGATATCAGGGTGGGCCACAGCAAAACGTTTCAGCGCTTAGCTAGTAATTATAATAAAAAAGGAAAAGGAAGAAAAATTTCCTTCACTTTTGAGAATTTATTGTAACCTTTTCTTGATTTGTTTATTCTTTAGTGAAAATTAACAATAAATACAAAGATTTGTATTACTATTTGTCTGTGGAAAATAATAATATAGGAACCAATAACTTCACTCACATAACACAATACAAAATTATAATAATAATAACCTGTATTACAATAGCATGCTTATAAACAAAAACGTTATGAAATCGACATATGACGCCATGTTAATAAATCGAAACACGACCTACTGTATTTGCAATAATTCGCTATATAAGAATTATTTTGGTAACTAATCAAGTTAAAAACTATCATATCTCTTAAGTTGGCCAAAACTATAAACATTGAGCCAAATTTCATTAAAATCGGTTGAGTAGTTTCTGAGTAATAGAAAGACAAACATCGGGACACGAGATTTTTATATATATAAGGATAACATAAAATATAAGATAGTGGTGCCAACAACCTGCTCTGATACAGTTATCTCATATTAATTTGTATAAAATAATTATGGCCCTGATTTTTTTTCTTCACAGATAAGGGGATTCATACTAAACTGAACACTAACACTAACACTGGGGGCACTAAGCTGAACTCAAATTGATAGGGATACTGATGGATACAGCAGTGAATTCAGTTTTATTAATTTATCTAACATATTTAGTTGATTATTTTTTATTTAGAAGTTGTTACAAACGAAAAAATGATCAAGGCCACCCAAAAACATCACTGTTTTAGTCATTTTGATTATTTTAATTTTTTTTTACTTTCACTTACCTAAGTATGAAATATATAGTAAGTGGAAGTATTGCAATCATGAAAAATTTCGACTTCTGGTTTTCAACGGAAATACACGTTTTGGGGTCCCCTGAGTCGAAATGACCAAGTCTCGCGAAATGGTCTCTGTGTGTGTGTGTGTGTGTGAACAGACTAGCTCAAAAACTATAAACCGTGCGATCCTGAAATTGGGTATTTAGTATATGCCCGCGATGTGACAGCATAAATTTCATCAAAATTACTTAAAAGGAGGGGGTACTTTACTTAATAACTTTTTAGGTTTTTTTCGATTTTCTCAAAAACGGCTCAAACGATTTCGATTAAACTGAGTATTTGATGTATTTATATGCCCGAGATATGACTGTTAAAATTTCATCAAGCTTGATTAACCGGAGGGGGGACTTTACTTAATAAATTTTGTAACATTTTCACGTGTTTTTTTTATTTACTCTAAATTGGCTTTAACGATTTTGATCAAACTGGGTATTTGATGCATGTATATGCCAAAGATGTGATAGCCAACATTTCATCAAAATTGATTAACCGGAGGGGGGACTTTACTTAATAAACTTTTTTTAATCCATGTTTAATGAAATAACAACTTCCACTATTTTTTTTAATTTTTCTATTTATTTTTCATTTTCAACGTTTCGGGGCACCCGCCCCATCTTCAGGAAAAACAACTAGAAACATTTATATATATAATTCACTGTAATTTAAATAATTTTTTTTCACAATAATATATCATATTATTAAAATTCTATTTCTTAATAGTTTTTATAATTTAATTATAAATTACCTTAAAATTTCTTTTCATGCTTAATTACATGCTGTCAATTCCATCACGTGTTTTTTTTTATTTACTCTAAATCGGCTTAAACGATTTTTATCAAACTGGGCATTTGATGTATGTATATGCCAAAGATGTGATAGCAAACATTGCTTCAAAATTGATCAAACGGAGGGGACCACAACAACGCATTAATTTCTAATCTAAGTAAGTTGGTATGTTTGTTAGTAAGTGAAAGTTGTGGGTTGCGCGCACGCACCAGATTTTTTTTTTTTTAAATTAATACAACAAAAGATTTGATCAAAATCACTGAAAAAAAAAAAAAGGAGTTCATGATTGGTTAACTAGGTAGAATGCCTCATGAGCTATGTTACTTGTTACTAACAAAACAAGAATACCTATATTTTTGCCATCAATCCCATCCCTTATCACTGAATCATTTTTTTATCTTTGTTTTTTTTTTCACTTCAATTTTTATTATGTATTTATTCTGTGTATTCAAATGTTTCAAAACATCAATTTTTTTCTTTCAATACATATCAACCATCAGTTTCCACTGAATAAATAATCATAAGTGGTAAACACCAATGTTTAGACCAACAATATCCACCCCCTTCTGACGATAAGCAGCTAGTATATCATGTTACAAAACAGGATCAACCATTGGCAGAAATTCGTATCTATTTAATTTGAAGATGGTCGAATGAAATTCATGCATTTTCTGTTCAGATAAAAGATTCCCTCATAGTTACCGGTAACGAATATTCCCAGTATACTTCCCGCACTCTTGACATGCTGTTATAGGAATTAGGAAAGCGTCTTGAAATACAATACAAATACAATAAGGCTTAACGGACCCGAAGGCCCGACGCCGACACCACCAATCGGTCCCTACACACCTCCATCCACCTACCACCGTCCAATCCCAAATTCACAAGATCTGCTTTCACCGAATCTTCCCACCTTCGCCTAGGCCTACCCCTCGGCCGTTTTCCAGTCGGCAAAGCGTTTATCAATCTTCAGGAATTCGTTCACTACTAAGACTCGTCATTTTGCATGCCCACTTTAGCCGACGCGCAGTTATAGACTCGATTACATTTGCCGGGTAAAGCTCACGCAATTCCGCATTGTGTAGCCGTCTAAATTCTCCTGTTGACTCATCTTTCTTCGGCCCGAATATTCTACGCAGCACTTTATTTTCAAACACCATAAGGCGTTTCTCATCCCTTACTGTAAGCGGCCATGTTTCACAACCGTAAAGAACAGTCGGAAGAATTATAGTTTTGTAAATCCTAATTTTTAAATTTCGGGATAAAAGGCGTGACCCAAGTAATTTTGCAACCGAGAAATAACAAGCATTTCCCGCCTTTAACCTAGCCTTAATTTCCTCTTCGATTTCGTTTTTTCTAGTTACAGTAGATCCTAAATATCTAAATTTCTCAACGGCTTCGAATATTTCCTCCTCTACTTCAATATCGCCAAAATTGTCACCGTTTCTACAACTAACCATATATTTTGTTTTTTCCGTATTTATTTCTAGCCCTACTTCTTTTCCGGCTTCCATCAATGCTTTTGTATTTAGTTCTATCGTTTCCACGTCGTCGCCAAGCAAAACCAAATCATCAGCGTAACCGAGTACGGATATATTTCCCCCCAGATTCAAACCCTTTCCGGTATTTATCACCTCCCTAATGACATATTCTAGAGCTAAATTAAATAAAACAGGGGATAGCGAATCCCCCTGTTTCAAACCAGAGTGAACCTCGAACTTCTCAGAAAAATAACGACCGATTCTTATTTTATTGAACGTTTCGGTCATACACTTTTTTACTAAGTTTACTAACTTTTTCGGTATTCCCAGTTCAGTCAGGATGTTATAAAGTTTATTGCGGTCTATTGAATCATAAGCCTTTTTAAAGTCGACATACAGTTGATGAACAATTCCATTGTATTCTAATTTCTAAACGTCTTGAAAAGTAGAGTAAAAATGTATTTTCCTTAAAATACTGAATCTTAACAAAACTTTTGGTTCAAGCTGGTTTTTTTTCCTTATTTCACAGGAATTTTAGAAGCCAGTAATATTTGACACCCTGTCTGTAAGAAAGTTTTGTTAAGAAATAAGATTGTTAATGAGAAGAAGTTTCTCAATACTATTACAAGTTTCCATTTAAAGATTATAACACTAATATGGATTTGAACAATTTTTATATCATCAAAAAAACAAACAATGTAAGATTAAACAATGACCAGAAAGTATCACTTCTCAGGTCTAAGCTGTATTGACTCAATAGTCAATTGCTTACTTATAAGTAGCCTGCAATGAACCGTTCTAGAAACCTTGATAACGTCCCAAAAAGTTACAGAAGTAAAAATGGGCTTTGGTTTCTTCCATTATTATACATTATTGAGAATAACGTATAGCAGAAAGATGGTTTATTTTTATCATTTAATATTCTGTTTATGAACAATCAATTTATTTTTATCATGGTAATAAGCAGTTGAATATCCACTTAAGTCAAATCGACCCACGATAATAGCGACAAAAACAAGTGTTTGATCGCTACACACTTATCTTATATAGCAGTGCTCAATGTCCCACTGATATCCTCCCCACAATACAATGTTTCAATTTAAGCAACGAGTGTGTTTTCATCCCCATTCACTTCACTATTATTGTAAATTGTATTACTGCTACATTTTGAGATAATTTTAAGAAATAATGGGGACAAAGAAAACATACTTGTAATAATTTTATCATTCCAGACAGAGCACAATTATTGCTAGACTAAGAGAACTAATGGCCAGTTTGAAAAAACTTCATTTCAGAACCAAATAAAAAAAAACACATACCTGTTGGTAGCCAGTATATCCACCGTAGCCGGTGTAGTCAGTAGACTTGGGCGGCGCTGCAGCTCCAGGTGGAGTCGGACCCGAGGGACCACCGCCAGCACCGCCTCCCCCTCTCGAATATATGTCCCCTGAAACATCAATAGTTGACAGGTATGTTAGACAAAAATGTAAGTTTTAACCCGATAACTAGACATTTAACTAACGGCAATATTTCTAATGCAGTTAGTTATATCGAGTATATACCATATACCTGCTCTCATCCTATAAGATAATATTACAATTTTTTTACTTAAGCGATAAAGAAAAACAAAAAATTGAAGGAATTAAATGAACAGTAGTAATTATAATTTTGACTAGGTCTTTCTCATCTTTAGTTAAAAGTTAAATGTTAGAATGTTAAGAAACATCCTAAATTATAAATCAATATGTCACTGTAACTGACAGACAATTTAAGGAAAAAATAGAAGACGAGAGAGGTAATGAAGATAAATGAGATTTAATACCTTGAGGGCCAGGTGGTCCTTGACCAGGGCCCCCCTGGGTCGCAGGGCCGTTCTGCGGAACATTCCAGTTCCAGCTGTTCCCGTAGCCTGCTTGGTTGGAACCTTCAACAAATAAAATAACACAACCATCAGAAAATCACCATCAATAAATAAATCACTATGTGTGATGATTTATGAATATAAAAAAAAAATAAAATGAAATTCTAGATCTATGAAAATTTACTGTAAACCACAAATTAAATAAACTTTATTCAAGAGCTAATACCATGTCATATTAAACAGTCTCTCATTCGTAAAAAATAAATTTTAACTCAACAGTTGGCTAAAGGCTCTGTCCGGTTAAGATAGGTAAAGGTGTAAAGACTAACACATACATACAAATCACATCATTACAAGACACCCCAATCCCCCATGTTTCAGATCTCTAGCACCCTTCTGTGCCATATAATAAGTATCTTTACACACATACACACGCACACGCACACGCACACACACACCTTTTTTTTTTTACAGTACATCAGAAATTTTTCTCATTTAAACCTTAGGCAATTAAAACTCTCCACCATTTTAAAAAAAAGAGTTTCATCGCAGCTTTCTAATACTTTTAAAAATTTAAATGAAAACAGATTTAACTCTACTGATGTGGTTCTGGAAAAACCGACTTATTGATACCATTAGCCGCTAATCTTATAATGCTTTGAAGTACACTGCTATGTATTTCATACATTTCTATTAACTCAATACTAAACTCTATTAACACAAAATATTTCATTTCTCAAAATTAACAAATCACGGAAACAACAGCCATGGCAGCGAGAATTAAAGGATTTGAAATGAAAGGATGCTAACTTGACTTTAAAATACCGAAAACTGGGATAGCCCGCGAGAACAAATCACACTGCAAGAATGCAATGGGCACAATTAAAAAATCTGGTGTGATGCGCGCAACACACAACTTTCACTTACGAATTTACTTAGATTAGAAATCAACGTGTTTCGATTATTTTTATACGCCATTCACACATTTTTCCTTATTTATAAGCTTATCTCCATAAGTTATAGAGTATCTGTATATTTTGAAGTACTTTTCGATTCATTACTGCTTATATATTTTTTTAAGGGACCTAATTTCATAGAGTTTTTTTTTACTGCTTGCTTGTCTTTTACTACGAGTTGCTTTTTGTAAATATATTGTGAAGGTGAATCGACAGGTGCATTTTTGTCTCATAGTAAAGCTGGCCTCTTATGCCTTTCTGGAAATCGAGAACGATTATTGTTCCTCTAAACTTGCTTTATATTGCAGAAATTTATTATGGAACAAAATTTTCTAGACTAAAATATGATTAATTATAGACTATTATCTTATACAATATTTTTGCATACCCTCGATGCTTTAAAAAATTCAAGTATCGCCTATTTACTTTACCCTCCAAAGTAAAATAAATGTTTTTATTAATAAATAAAAGTTTTTATATTCATAATAAGGTTAATAAAATTTTGGCTGTCACATCGCGGACATATACTTACATGAAATACCAAGTTTGATAAAAATCGTTAACACCGTTTTTTAATAAATAAAAAAAACAACGTGCAAATGGGAAAACATTTATTAAGTAAAGTGCCCCCTCCATTTGATCAATTTTGATGAAATTTTGAGTGCCACATCCCTGCCATATACAAATACTAAATACCTAGTTTAATCAAAATCGTTAGAGCCGTTCCTGAGAAAATCGAAAAAACCCTAAAAATTAGACAAAATTCTTTAAATAAAGTACCCTCTCCGTTTGACCAATTTTGATGAAATTTTTGCTGTCATATCGCGGGCATATACATACACCAAATACCCAATTTCAGTTTTGTACGGCTTATAGTTTTTGAGCTAATCTGTTCACACACACAGACCATTTCGCGGGACTTGGTTATTTCGACTCAGGTGACCCAAAAACGTGTATTTCCGATGAAAACTGGAAGTCGAAATTTTTCACGATCGCAATACTTCTACTTACTATATATTTCAAATATAGGTAAGTGAAAGTAAAAAGGTTATTCCTCAGATAACTCTCTTTTAGCTATTTGGCTTTTCCTATCGATGGTTCTTGGATTATTTTTTTTTAAATATTTTCATCGAAAAAAAAAAGTTATTATTTTGAGTTGTACCTTTGCTTAAACAACTTTTAAGATTTGTGCTCTTGATTTTGAGTAAAGCTCTTTATAAATTTTGTTTATTAAAGTCTTTAGTCACATAAATGTCATTTTTAAGAATAAGCCAGTGAAGTCACTTAAGATACTTCTTATCTGGGGTAATGGTGGGTACGGAAGTGCAATCAAATTAGTTTAAATGTTTAGTTAAGATTGATAAAGATGCAATTTATTACAATAATAAATTGATATTTATCAGAAGACAGGGCCGAAAATATGTATAAACCATATCAAAGAAAATATCTATTCCGTCGAATGTACAAGTTCAACAATCCCTTTTCAATTTTTTATCAATTCACAGACAGTTCGTTTATACCGAATAACAACGGAAGTTTTTTTTCGTTGCATTTTACATATAAACATCAACTTTCAGGTACATTTAAATTTTATTGCTACATTTAAACCCTATTCATTCAGGCTGGAAATTGAAGAAACAACAACCCGGGGATAATTGAATCCTACTGTATACTCCTAGTAAATTTATACCAATTAGATGCAATTTCACTAATATTTCTAGGGGATGTTTACCCCATCACCCTTCCAATGGGACTGCGCATGCCTCATCCAGAACAGCTGGAACTAAGAAAAGTGGAAATTGTATCCACACAACGCACCATCCAGGTGCATTTTGATTTTGAGTGATTTATCATGTGGTTAACTCAAAAATAGCTTGTTTTGAGTTGTGCCCCTTGTATCCACATTCAATGACAGGCCAGAGAAGACATTATAAACACTTCTACATCTCAAGGCGATGCTAGTGTGACTACAAGAAAAACCAATGTTAGCCAAGTGTGTATCTCGTCTTAGAGCATGTTGTTAAGCGGTTAACTAAAAAAAACATAATGCCCCTTGAATTATGGCAGTGCGAAAAGTTTCTTAAGCTCCACTCCTTCCAACATATTTTTACTTATTTATTTTCATTTAAATGCTAGCATATATATCAAAACTATGTAAATAATAAGTACTGTAATATACGTAATGTTTTTGCTTTAACCTTTAACACAAAAAAATTTCAATCCCCTAACTTTCATAGTAAGTGATTTCCACTATAGTTGTACAAATATAAATACTTGTAAAAGTTTATTGAATTATATATAGTTCATTATTCTGTAATATTTTTTTTCAAAATACCGACTCAACTCTATCTACTTGCATAAATTATCATAGATTTGTTTATTAATTGAAGGGGTCGGGGCAAAATAGTGCCAAGCAACATTTTTAACAAAAATAAACTACAGCTGTAGTCTGCTGTATATTACGTAGTACTATATGTCTATGATGGTAATGCCACCTAAATATGACTATATAGAGCCTCTATTATCATATTTAGGTGGCATTTCCATCGTAGACATATAGTCCTACGTAATATACACCAGACTACAGCTGCAGTTTATTTTTGTTAAAAATGTTGCTTGGCACTATTTTGCCCCGACCCCTTCAATTAATTATTTAACAAGGTATTAAGAGTTATACTGAAGGATATTATTGCACTAGCATTTTGTTATGTCTGAACACAAGCAGGGTAACTTCTTCTTGCATGTTATGATTTTATTTGAATATTCAATGAGTGAACCATGTTATTTGACATGAAGGTTTTAGCTCAAACAATTATAATGTAAAATGGAGAAGAAACTTTACCGTAAGAGCCATATCCAGTTTGCTGAGGTGGGGCACCGTAGTTAGAGCCCCATTGAGGAGGCATCTGTTGTCCCTGAGGGCCAGGAGGGGCTCCCCAGCCCTGGTAGCCCCCTGGTCCAGACGGAGTACCATAGCCTGAAATCAAAGTTTAAAATAGAAAAATAAATTCCTGTAAATATGATTTAATAATAATCATCAATGAACAGGAACTGTAACTAAATGAATAAAATTAAAATAAATGTGAAAAAAAATCTCTTTTTAAAATGAATATTAAAAAGAACAAAAATAAACAATAGTGTTTCTTCTGTAAAAGGCGGTTAACATAATTTTTCCTTAAATATTATATAACTTCTGTACGCCATTCCAAAGCTAATAGCCATTAACTTCTAGTCACTGACCTCATAAGAAAACATAAAAATATCCAATCAAAACGTTCATTTGAAAAAAAGAATTAGAGAAAGAATTATGCATTAATATTATCATTTGGTTTTTATATGAGTTTGACAACCGAAATATGTTAACTAAGACATTAGACGTTCCCGTAAGGTCAAATAAGTAAAAATATTCTTATTTTAAAATGTCTGAAAAAGATTCACTCGTTCCTGACAAAAACAACTATTCTTCCAGTAATAAATTACAAAAATCTGGTGCGTGCGCGCAACACACAACTTTCACTTACCAACTTACTTAGATAAGAAATAATTGCGTTTTGTTAATGCCACTTCTCAAAGTTACACATTTTCCACATTCATTTCTTATTTTTGTTTTCATTTGCTCTATAAGCCCCTCAGAACATTTTAATAATGATAACGCTTACCTGATATTAAATAACACTCAATTTTCATTAAACATGACGAATATGAAGAAAATCGTTAAAGCCGTTTTTGAGATTAGAAAAAAAGTTATGAAATAAAGTGTCCCCTTCGGTTGATCAATCTTGATGAAATTTTGGCTATCACATCTTTCGTGAAAGCCGTTTTTGAGTAAATAAAAAAAAACACTTGAAAATGATACAAAATTTGTTAAGTAAAGTCCCCCCTCCGGTTGATCAATTTTGATGAACATTACAGTCATATCTCGGGCATATAAATAGATCAAATACTCAGTTTAATCAATATCGTTAGAGCCGTTTTTGAGAAAATCGAAAAAAACTTAAAAACTTATTAAATAAAGTACCCCCTCCGTTTGAGCAATTTTGATGAAATTTTTGCTGTCACATCGCGGGCATATACATACACTAAATACCCAATCCCAGGTTCGCACGGTTTATAGTTTTTGAGCTAGTTTGTTCACACACACACACGCACGCACGCACGCACGCACGCACGCACGCACGCACGCACGCACGCACGCACGCACGCACGCACGCACGCACGCACGCACACACACACACACACACACACACACACACACACACACACACACACACACACCATTTCGCGGGACTTGGTGTAGATTAATTTTAAGTAGGTATTATCATTATTGAAATTTTCAGAGAGTGTTATAAATGGCAAATTTTAAAAAATGTCTTCATCTAAATTTACATTAATTGTTATAATTTCACTTAACAATAGATAAAATATCTTGTTAAGAAAAGAATTGCAATCAGCAGACTTCTTGTCTTCTTGCAGAACGTGTCCTTATAAATATTGAACAACCAGAAGTAGCTAGTTTCTTTATTCCATCACCAATATTAAGTATTTTTAGGATTTTCTATAAAATAGCTAACTTAATGTTTTGGCTAAACGCATCATATTGAAGCATAATTTAATAATCGTTACCCATACATTATCATCGTTAAAATAGCCTGAATTTATGTCTTCCTTTAAGAAATCTTTGATTTTGTTTATCTGAAATAATTAGCACCACAAGAAATGACTGAATATAAACTATGAATGAATTCGATAATCAAATAATGAAAAAAAAATTATTAATCAAAATTTTAAAAATACAACCATTAGCATATATTATGCTTTTCTAAATCATACTACAATGACTTGGAAAATATACTTTAAAGAACATTAGTGAGTAAATATTAAGAGCAGGGCATACTTTATTAATAGCTGTGTTATCTTAGGAATAACAGTGTTCAGTTAATAAAATATTAACTGTTCCTACCTATGCAGAAATTATCATTGGTTTTCTAATAAGAGCAAAAAATTCGAAAAGTTATGGGCAGAGGCGATTATCTTTATCAATTCCCATTCACAATATAATAGGTAAAAAACATTTACAAATATTTATCAATTCCCATTCACAATATAATAGGTAAAAAACATTTACAAATATTTTTTTCTAATCGGAACCCTTAAAAAATACATTTTTTTTTTCTTTATATAAAAATCCAAACTAATCCACTGCTATGAATGAGAGATGCGACTTAGACGGCAAAACATCAATGTTTTTACAATCAAAACAGCGATGTTTTTCAATTTACTTCTTTGAAGTAAAACATTTTACAGAAACAAAAAAGGGTAGGTAGAACAGAGGTAATATATCCAATATATTGTCAAATATCGATGTTAAAACATATTTGTTTTATCTATTAAAAAACATCTTTGCTCTTGATAAAACACCGATGTTAATAACATTTTTGTTTTTGTCTAAACATTAATGTTAAAAACATCTTTGTTTTTGTCAAAAATGTATTAAAAAACATCGTTGTTCATGTTATAACATCGATGTTAAAAACATCTTTGTTTTTATCAAAACATCGATATTAAAAAATTCTTTGTTTTGGTTGTTGGTTATTGCCCTTTGGTTATTTTTTGTACATGTATATGGGTCATTCTCACGTAAGAGGGCACTTTTGTGTCCCAGGCCGTTTATAGCGATTTAGAAAAACTTAGGACTCTAAGACATTAATTTTGTAAATCCAGGCGAGTTGTAAAGGTAGACCCCATACGACTTTATTTTAATTATATAACACTGTCGAAATTCATTCCCCTGCCGTGTCCCGAGGTCTGATTCTGCTCAAAGTAAGAGTTCTGTGTCCGTATACTAGGTCAATTTTTACTTTTTTATTCTGTTCAATTTGTTCAAAATACTGTAAAATTTCATAAAAGTAGTCGAATCCTTGATGATAAAGGATTAGAATTGAAAAAAAAACTAATTTTTATGATGTCCCACAGGTTTTCTTTCATTCCCCTGTCAATTTTTAAAATTAAATTGTCACCACACTATTCAGGCGGGAAATAAGTAATAATAAGTAATAAGTAATAATAATAGTAATAAGTAAGTAATAAAATATATAGTCAGCAGGAAGGGGTCTTTCCCTAAGCAACCCCAACTGTTAACTTAACCTCAGTACAAATCCAGAAGCAAATAAGTTCTCAAACTTGAGAGGTTACGTTTAATAGTCTTCATTCTCCTGTCCTCTATAGTTTTGGTAAGGCAAGTTTTTTCTTTTCTAATTTTTGAGAGAAAAAAGATTTTGTAGCATAGATTTCGTTTTTCAAATAGCATTATTATATCTTTTTTTCCCTTTCAACGGTTGTCAAATAAACCTAAAAAATTCATTCCCCTGTCGTTCATTCCTCGAACGACTGAAAAAACTCGGAAAAAAAAAAAAAACTTTTGGAACAAATTTATCCTATAAATTTATCACTCTTTCTAATAGGAAAAAAACCCGAATAAAATACAAGTCAATAGAGGAGGTGTTTGAAAGATTTCTATATCAAAACAAGGAAATGATCCAATTATTCTGAGAAAGAGAATAAAAAATATAAAATAAGGCGACAAAAAAAGGAAGTAAAACTGGTTTGTGAAATGACTCCCCGTAAATTTCGATTGAGAACGAATTCTAATGTACATTTGTTAAGAGAAAAACATTTTGAATTGGGAGTTGATTTGATGATCAACCCACTCCTCAATGCATACGTGGAAGGAAACTAGTAAATAAAAACAAAGCAAAAGTGTACAAAGATAATGCTATGTTGCGCAAAAAAAACAAAACCCTTGAACGACAAAACCGATTTACCATGTAAAAAGTATGCACATATGTCTTTTATTATAGAGGCAATATTTAAACGAAATTGATGTATTCAAAGAGGACATCAATGCTATCTTGCAAACACTGTTGCGATCCTTTTAATCCCAAAGGTCTGCTTATTCATTCTATAATTTAATATTTTTTTTTTAGTGATCTTTATATCACGTTTAATGTGAATTGGTGTTCTTCCACGTCGACTTCTTGCTTGTTATAGGCTAAGGAAGAGTATTACACCGAAAAAAAAGTTTATTTGTAACCATAAAATTTAAAATAAAAACGCCTTAAAAGTGCCCACTTTGGTGAGAATGACCCATATCCCAATAATCTAAAATAACTTAAGGTTATATAATTAAAACCAATAAACTGAAAACATCAAATTTGAGCAAATTATATGAAAGAATCTGAATTAGGTATACATTTATTAAAAGAAAGGCCAATTTACTTCTTCAATTAGCTTATCAAACTTTTCATATTTAGCGTATCCTGTTGTTCACTAATATTTTTAAGTAATAAAAATTGCCCCTTCTTGCTATTAGGTATAGTATCTTTGTAAAACTTAAATTAACATTAAAAACAAACTTAACTAGTCAAAACTATAACTCAATCTAACAAAACAGTTTCAATAAACAACAATCAATTGTTTTAAAAAACAATCTAAAGACCGATAGATCAAATGAAGGGGTCGGGGCAAAATAGTGCTAAGCAACATTTTTAACAAAAATAAACTACAGCTGCAGTCTGCTGTATATTTTACGTAAGACTATATGTCTATGATCGAAATGCCAGCTAAATATGACTATATAGAGCACTCCATAGTCATATTTGTGGCATTTCCTTCATAGACATATAGACCAACGTAATATACAGCAGACTGCAGCTACAGTTTATTCTTCTTAAAAATGTTGCTTAGCACTATTTTGCCCCGACCCCTTCAAATTTAATAAATTTATCAAAATTAAACATGCTTACTGGACATGCAACTCAGGAAAAGATACAAATGAAAAATATCATTACTTTGGTTTAAAGGTCGTCAATAAGTACGACCAAGGTTTTATAAAAAACATATAACTATTTCAGCAATCCATCCTCAATTCGGCGATCATTGGTCACATTAAATTTGTTTTGTCAAACATTATATAATTTGGGATGACACCTAAGTCGTCATACCTGGAATCCCACCCTCATGCTTTGATTTTAATCTGTTTGCGAGAAATTGAATTGAAACCAAAAGGTAGTGATGGATTCCAGATATAATATGAGGGCTTAGGTTATCCCTAATTAAATAATATTTGATAAACAAATTTAATGTAACCAATAATTGCTGCACTTAGGATGGTTCGCTGAAATAAATGTTTTTTATAAAAACATTGGTGGGACTTATTGATCACCTTTAAACCAAAATAGCTAAGTAAAAAAAAAAAAACTATTACCTTGGTGATATTTATAATTTTTGAAAAATTTATCAAAATCTTTCTTTTTGACAAAAAACAATAGGGGGGATGAATGCAAATCAATGCTAATATAGCATGCAGACTATACTATAGATACCATATTACACATATGGGACATTCTTTTACAAACCGAACAGATTTGGACAAAAATTGACCGACACATTTTAGATTTAACTGAAACTTTTTTTACGGGTTCTAAATCGAAAAAAAAGAGATACGTGTAAGAGGATTTTTTTTTATTTTCGATATTTTGAAAAATAAACAAGATCGAAAATTCGTGAATTTGATGATTTATCGGTAATAGTCTATTTTTCAAAAATTCATAACTCCGGTTCTGTTTAAGCTAAAAAATCTAATTTTTTTTTATTTTGAAGGTAAAAAGACAAGCTTAAGAAAAAAATACTTTCAGAAGAGATTGTCGAAAAATTCAAATTGTTATTAACAATTTCAATGTTTAAATCGGTTTTTAACAGTGGCCCCACCCATGAATCAACTTTTTACTATTTTTATCGTATTCTGCGTCAAATTTTCTATCGAAAACGATTTTAAAAACGATGGAGAAGTTATTTTTACTGTAAGAAAAAAATTAATTAATTTAGCGCGGTACGTCACATCGACAAGTGGGTCACATTTTACGGCTCATATTCTTGTTTTACACCGTTTATCTCTTAAATACAAATAATTGTTTCATTGTTTTAATTAAAAAACATATTTTAGAAGCCAAGAAGATGGGAAAAAATAGAAAAAATACATAAATAAAAATAAATAAAAAACATTGTTGAAAATGAAATTTTTTTATTAAGATTTCGATAATGCATTAGTTAATAAGAACAATATTTGGAATATAAAAATAAATACAATATTTAAAAATAAGACAATGTTTACATTTTCTGTTTAAAATTTTTTACAATATCCTTTTTTTTCGCAAGATGAAAACCGTTTTGCTTCCAATTGCTGTAAAGAAATCGGATTAATACAATGATATTTTAAAGTTTCTTTTATTGTTAAAGCTTTTTGGAAACGTTCGGACAATTGTTTTTTTTCTCATTTGTATTCTTATGCTAAATCAATTAATTTTTTACCGGAGTTATGAATTTTTGAAAAATAGGCTATTACCGATAAATCATCAAATTGTCCGAACGTTTCCAAAAAGCTTTAACAATAAAAGAAACTTTAAAATATCATTGTATTAATCCGATTTCTTTACAGCAATTGGAAGCAAAACGGTTTTCATCTTGCGAAAAAAAGGATATTGTAAAAAATTTTAAACAGAAAATGTAAACATTGTCTTATTTTTAAATATTGTATTTATTTTTATATTCCAAATATTGTTCTTATTAACTAATGCATTATCGAAATCTTAATAAAAAAATTTCATTTTCAACAATGTTTTTTATTTATTTTTATTTATGTATTTTTTCTATTTTTTCCCATCTTCTTGGCTACTAAAATATGTTTTTTAATTAAAACAATGAAACAATTATTTGTATTTAAGAGATAAACGGTGTAAAACAAGAATATGAGCCGTAAAATGTGACCCACTTGTCGATGTGACGTACCGCGCTAAATTAATTAATTTTTTTCTTACAGTAAAAATAACTTCTCCATCGTTTTTAAAATCGTTTTCGATAGAAAATTTGACGCAGAATACGATAAAAATAGTAAAAAGTTGATTCATGGGTGGGGCCACTGTTAAAAACCGATTTAAACATTGAAATTGTTAATAACAATTTGAATTTTTCGACAATCTCTTCTGAAAGTATTTTTTTCTTAAAGCTTGTCTTTTTACCTTCAAAATAAAAAAAAATTAGATTTTTTAGCTTAAACAGAACCGGAGTTATGAATTTTTGAAAAATAGACTATTACCGATAAATCATCAAATTCACGAATTTTCGATCTTGTTTATTTTTCAAAATATCGAAAATAAAAAAAAATCCTCTTACACGTATCTCTTTTTTTTCGATTTAGAACCCGTAAAAAAAGTTTCAGTTAAATCTAAAATGTGTCGGTCAGAAAGGTGTTCGGTTTGTAAAAGAACGTCCCATATGGGTCATTAGAAAAATATGGGTTATTTTGTGTAACACATCCTCTATGCATAAAACTGCCTGTCTTTGTCATAGAATGTTCAATAATTTCGGAAAGATAAAGCAATCTGGTCGCTGAATGGACCCACTAATCTGACATCAAAAAGTTGATAATATTCAATTGGTTGATAATATTCATAATATATAATATATAATAGATATAATATATAATATGGTTTAGTTGATAATATTCAATCAAAAATTGTTAACCACGTCTATTCTCACTCCCTACTCTTGTCACATGGGCTAGGTTTCGAACATCTCGATTTTCTATTATACACTAACTGAATGGATTTATTATTGAAAAATTATTTTTGCCTCCTGAGTACTCCTCTGTTCGATTGTACCGGGATATAACTTGAAAATAAAATCCTGTAACAATACATATGATCGGTTTTATTTTTGTCACACTGTTTTTTCTCACATCCTACAAATTTCCTAAAATACCCTTCTAAAACTAGGAAAAGGTGTATTTCACTTTTAGACGAATTCGAGGGAACACAGTTACAAAATAGATGCCAGACTAACTTAGTTTTTTATCCATCAGACAAACAACACATATTCCTAGAAAACAAAAAAATCTGGTGCGTGTGCGCAACACACAACTTTCACTTACCAACTTACTTAGATTAGAAATTAATCCGTTTTGTTAATTGCCACTTCTCAAATGAACAGAACGGCTTAAATTATGAACAATGGTCTGTCCTTAAAGGCATACTCCACATGCGTGGGCTCAACGAGTTTTATGAGTTGACTGAATATTTTTCTTTTTTTCTCCTTTTTATGTTTTCTTTATTTTTATCATATCTCCTATTTAGCCATTTCTTATTTTTAGGCGTAACGAGAGACAGTTAATTTCTCCTTATAAACAAAAACAAAGGTACTTTATATGAAACAAACAAACAAAAAAGGCCCCAACTCCCCCCTAAAAAAAGCCCCCTCAGAACATTTTAAGAATGATAAAGCTTACCTGATATTAAAGAACACCTAATTTTCATTAAACATGACGAATTAGATAAAAATCGTTAAAGCCCTGTTTGAGATCATGGAAAAAAAAGATAAAAATTGGAAAAAAATTATTAAATAAAGTGCCCGCTCTGATAGACCAATTTTGATGAAATGTTGGCTATCACATCTTTGGCATATACATACATCAAATACCCAGTTTGATCAAAATTGTTATACCGTTTTTGAGTAAATAAAAAAAAACACGTGAAAATGATACAAAATTTATTAAGTAAAGTCCCCCCTCCGGTTGATCAATTTTGATGAAATTTTTACGGTCATATCTTGGGCATATAAATAGATCAAATACTCTGTTTAATCAAAATCGTTAGAGCCGTTTTTGAGAAAATCGAAAAAAAACTTAAAAAGTTATCAAATAAAGTACCCCCTCCCTTTGAGCAAATTTGATAAAATTTTTGCTGTCACATCGCGGGCACATACATACACTAAATACCCAATTTTATGTTCGCACGGTTTATAGTTTTTGAGCTAGTCTGTTCACATACACACAGACCATTTCGCGGGACTTGGTTATTTGGACTCAGGGCACCCCAAAACATGTATTTCCATTAAAAACCGGAAGTCGAAATTTTTCACAATCGCAATACTTCCACTTACTATATATTTCATAAATAGGTAAGTAAAAGTAAAAATTGTATTTGGTAGTTCTTATTAGAGTATTTTCATACTTTCTCATTCTTTAATATACATTTCTTAATCAAGTAGAGACTTGTATCCATTAATGATAATCAGTTCCATTAATGAGTACATAAAGGTGGACATTGCGTGACATATTTTAAAGGCGAGAAAATCTGTAGCCTCTCTAACGCAAAGCATGAAAATATTCAAAATCTTACTCCATACAACTTTATTTCCTAGAAATAATTGGAAAAAAAACAATTTTCTAGGGAGTGAGATGAGATTGTAGGGCTCCAGTGAAGGTTAGTATGTACACACAGCACAATTCACACAGGACGTTTTGAGGGGCATTGTAAGGCAGGTACACATCAATTTAGAAATGGTTCTCTCTATTTTGTTTACCTAGTGCATTATTGTAGATTATTAAAAATTTGTATAGTTTTTTTTTTATTAATAATTTTCACGGTTGAAACCGATAATTATTTTTTCCAAAATATCATCTTATAATTATTATTTCTGATTTTTGATTTAAAAATCATTCTTGACTCATAAAAATTTAAATCGATCTTAGATATTTATTAATTGGATTGAAAATAATGATTAAATTGCGATAAAAAAATATTGATCATAAAATAAAAATCACCTTTTTAAAGCAAATTAATTTATTATATTGGGTTGATGCAAAATTAATGCAGGTTTCCTCTATTGCGATATCTTAATTCCAACTGTGTAAACAAAGCAAATCCTAACATTTATCATTATTATACCAAAACAAACCTTATCTAATACCCTCTCTTTCACCATGAATTTGATCAGTAAAATCATTTTGTTCAGTGTGTTCAAAGGTCTTAAATCGAAAATGTCGAAGTACGATTTTCGTCAAATTTATTTTTTCGAATTTAAATTAGGGCGCAGCGCTGTGCAAACGGCTCTTAATATTAACGAAGTGTGGGGTCAGGGGGCTATTAACGAGTGCACAGTGCAGCGTTGGTTCCAGAAGTTTCGACCTCGAAGACAAGGAAGGTCGGGGCCGTCATTTTGCTCTTGACAACGACCAGCTGAGGTCAATAGTGGAAGAAGACCCAACCAAAACCACCCGAGAAATAGCGGTAGAACTCGGCGTGAACCAATCCACAGTTGTACGCCACTTGGAAGCAATTGGTTAGGTGGTAAAAAAGTTGGCCAAGTGGGTGCCACACCAATTAAACGACCACCAAAAAAATCGCCGCTTTGAAATCTGTTCCATGCTTGTGACACACAATAAAAATGATCCATTTCTCGATCGCATTGTGACGTGCGATAAAAAATGGATCTTATACGACAACAGAAGGCGTTGTAGCCAATGGCTGGGCAAAGATGAACAACCAAAACCTTTCCCGAAGCCCAAACTGCACCCAAAAAAAGTTATGGTCACAGTTTGGTGGTATACTGCTGGTGTTATCCACTACAGCTTTCTCAATCGAGGTGAGACTATAACTGCTGACAAGTACTGTCAAGAAATTTACAACATGAATCAAAAATTACGTCTTTGCCCAGCATTGATCAATCGGAAGGGACCTATCCTTCTCCATGATAACGTCAGACCACACGTCACACAACCAACGCTACGACGACTGCACGAGTTGGGCTACGAAGTTCTCCCGGTGTGGGAGAACTGGTGGGTGTCACCTTATTCACCTGACCTCTCTCCTACAGACTTACACTTTTTCAGGCATCTGGATAACTTTTTGAGGGAGAAAAATTTTCAAAACCAGCATGAAATTGAAAATTCTTTTCGTGACTTCATTGAGTCACATCAAAACAAGAAAACAATTAAAATAATCAATTTGAATATTATAAAAAATTAAATATTTCGAAAAATCTAAAAATAACTATTTGAAACTATTAAAAACTACTTATTTGATCTATAATGTTTACATCAGTTATTTGAGTAAAACATTTAATTCCTGAAAAAGTATGTTTTGCATCCCCCTAAGGGCCAAGAAATGTTTTTCGACTTTGTTCTGGAATTAGGTTTCGAAAAATCTTTCGCTAACCACATTGATTCACCGTCCTTTCCAAAAACGAATTCCCTATCATCATCATCCGACTCATATTCATCATCTGGACCGCCTTCTTGTTCTGAGTCACTATCATGTTCATGGTCAGAATAATTTATGGCTTCTCCTTCCCCATCAGAAAAATCCGACTCCTATTCCTAGAAGATCCCTTCTTTCTCCTCATCATACAACTCTCTTAAAATCCTTGGAATGTTTTCATATTTTATAATATTGTCCTTTAAAGAGAATAAGTTTCAGATATTTAACATAAACAAAAAAAAAAAAAAAAAATCGAAAATAAAATAAAAGAACTTTATAACTTACATGTCCGGGCGCGTGGTTGCTTTTGGACACCAGCCGTGGTTTTCAATGATAAACTCGCAATAACTGGTCACTTGTCACTCGAACAAAAGCCAATGTGAGACTTATCTAGGGAGGAGGAGTCCAGGGAAAGGTACTAAGGGTGGGAAGGGGTAATTCAAATTGCTACCTGCACGACTGACCTTTAATGAGAATTGGTGTCCAAAGTCAACCAGCGCCCCCGGTTTAGGGTTAATAACCGTTACTCATTATACATATTGAAATTTAATCTCTTTCCTTTTAAATTTAAATACACACTTGAATAAAATATCTCAGATGATGAGCATTTGTTGTGGACAGATCACTCTGAATGGTGCTGTGATGCATGTATGTATAAATTAGCTTAAAAATGATACTGATACACCATAAATAACTGATATGGTAAAACAGATAGAATGAGATACTGATAAGGAAAAACTGTAGATACATTTACGCATAATTTTTTATGTTATGGTACAATGATCGAAAGTTTTTTCTTTTTTGCATGCACCAAAACAAAAACCTAAAATCAGAATTCCTCCTAACAATAATAATGATTTTTGTTAAGAAACAACATTTAAACAAGTCAAGCTGAAAGGTAAATATAAAGTTAGTACAGTCATCTCTCGATGTGTCGAACTTCAATAAATTGAACACAATCTGTGGACCCAATTCATTACACGTAAATTTTACCTCAAAAAGTCCATTTCAGGCCAAAAACATGGAATAGTTTGTAATTAAGTCTAACTAAAAATATTGGTCATAGTACGTATTGGTAATATAACGAATATTTTTATTTAGACTTATTTACAAATTCAAATTTCAATTTCCAACATAAGGAAATATCATGGTGTTTGATTTCTGATCAATTTTTACCTTTTTCATTTTAGAAATGCAAGACAATTTTGCTCTGTAAAAATTGAAAATTCTATATGTACATTAATTACTTTTGTGAAAATTAGCGATAAGCTGATTCATGAAGGGGAGGGAGAAGAAAATCAGGTGATTTTGCAAGTGAATTTGGAATTCTGCACTAACACTTTCAACCTCTTAAGGAAAAAAAAAATTCTGCTAATCTAAATAAGACACAAACTTGAAGAGATACTTTGTACAGTTGCTTGTTTGGGGATAGCACTAATGTCGCTTTAGAGTTGGGTAAGATAAGCTTCTAGACCCTCTTTTAGCATTTTTCTCAGGTTACTTATATCCATAGTAAGTTAGAGCATAAGTCAGAACAGCTGCTAAATTTAATGTCAGCCGTCTTTGTAATAAAAATTGTTGTATTAAGGTGTGTAGGTGAGACATTATTGTTCGCTTGACTTCACGTTTCAGTGTAAATAGCTCTTCGTAGTACACCGGTACGACAACGTTCGGGGGATAATCTGTTCGAGGTTCGCACTCTGTTAAGGTGCCTTGAGTCAAACAATTTTTCACTGTCTCTTGAGGTTCGACTTACGTGTGAGTTCACTATACAGCAACTTTATTGACGGTTGTTAAGAATTTCACTATCAAGTAACCCTACCGCCACATTAAAGTATCGACTTTAAAAAATAGTACTTTAATGCACAAATTCAAGTAAGCAATTAAAAAAAAAAAAATCATAAAAATATAATGAAAGTGTGAGAGGTTCATTACTTATCATCACTAATTCTTTTCTTTTTTTCTTTAAACAACATAGTTTTTGATTTAAGAATTCTTAATATGAAGTAAGGTATATTAATAACAGATGAATACACAATACGTCTTGATACTACAACAATCAACTAGCAAAATTTCTCATAAAACAAATGACCATGGAATATACACAAAATCTACATCTGAACCAATCTAAAAAAATCACTACCTCCTTATTGTTACTTTTAATAAAAACTTAACAACAGAATCATGTGCAAATTGGAGCATCCTCTAGACAAGCATAAAATAAACTGATACAAGTATGGTCATGCATGCTATTTTAAATAAACTAAAGCATCAACTAATTAAAAATGCAAATAAAATGAAAATGCAAAATATAGAACGAGAAAGCCTGACCTACCATTCATAGGAGGTTGATTCGAAGGGCCCCATTGCCCTGAAATAACAAGATAGAAAAAAAATAAAGCCCCATTATCTAATTAATGAAAAATAATAATGGTTAATGAATAGAATATCTGAAAAATTGGTAGTAATAACGACAAACTTTACTAATAAACATCAGTACATCAATTCTTCCACAGACATTTAACAAGATTGGTGTATTAACCCAAATTTCAGGCTTTAAGAAATAAAAAAAAAAGAATAGTCAAGAAAAATTGAATACATTAACATAACTTAAATGAAAAAATCCTATGAAATAAAACTGAGATCAGTGCTCCACGTTTAGTTACAAATTAATAATGATAAAACTACCATCCGCAGATAATGAATTCAAATTCGAGGAGTTAGGAAACTTTAAAAAAGCAAGTTAATATAAAAAGAATAGGTTATATAAAAGATAAAGATATGAATTGGCATTATAACATTCTGTTGACCTCAATTAATTGCAACCATGTTTATCTTGTTTTAGTAAATGAAGAAAATAATAGCCTTACCTGGATAACCGCTCTGGGGCGTAGATCCCCATCCTTGATAGCCCTGCATCATGTTGCTGGGGCCCATGGGTCCCATACCCCCCATCGGACCACCCATTCCGCCGCTGGGGTTCCCCATTCCCATCCCCTAAAATAATAAAAAACAATATAAGGTACACAAATGGATAGATTACAAATAATCAATATTTTATGAAGACTCAGATAGTTGTTTCCAAAGGAATAAGGCAGCGAAGTTACAAGTTTTGACATATCATACAACAATTAACGATAAAATTTCATTACAATAAGACAAGATAAATTTTACTGCCTTGGTATTACTAACTTAACTTAATGCATTAGGGTCTTACATAATACTTTATTGAAAGAATTAGCTGAGTTAGGAATCAGTAAAAAAAGAAACTTACACCACCCATTCCCATGTGGCCACCCTGTTGTGGGCCCCATGAGCTTCCACCAGTGTTGTCATTCATTTTGTTAGAGTCTCTGGGTTCGGCTTTTTTAATTTCCACCTGAAATCACCTTGACAATAGATTGTTTGTACAATAAGCCTGTAAGCTAATAATAATATTTCAAACAATTTTTTCAAAACCTATCACTGTACTGTGACAAAAATAGCAATGATTAATTATTACTGTCGTTGTTAGTTTTACTTTTAGAAATGGTAGGATCTAATAATATCTATTCATAAATCTAAACTAACAAGTTATATGAGCACCTTTTCACCAAGTACATTAATTATATAGAAAAGAATTATAGATATATGAAAAATTTTAAAAGCTAGTACATGTGTAAGTGAATTACTTTAAATAGTTTAATCAATACCAGTCTTTCAACAGCATATAAAGAGTAATTATTTTTACAGGAGAATTTATATAAAACAGTCAGCAGTAAAGGTTTGCGCCATACTTTCTCTAGGCTAAAATGAATAACACCTGAAGTTACTTGAAAAACACTAAATATAATCTAAGTTACTAAAAAACTTTATAAGCAATACACTTCAGCATCTTATAAAAACATAACACAATCAACTAACAAGCCTTTGTGTTTATAAAACTAATTTATCAATTATTTAATATAATTTTGAAAATTTAGTTTAAAAAATAAAATATTTTGCCACTCTTTAAATATAATTTACAACAAGACATGGTAGGAAAAATCTGTTAGTTGCATGATACTAGGTTTGATTAATCAATAGTAATAATAAAAAGTTAGAAACAATAAGTAATTACACATTGATTTTGCAACCATCTTACAACTATATGTAACATAGATAATAAACTTATAAAATAAGTTACTAATTATTAATGCTAATTATAAATTAAAGCTGCGGAATCTAAATTATTCCTTAAATTACAAATCAAAAATACTAGGAGCTAAAGACTAATTTTAAAAATCTTTTAGAAAACTCAACATGAGAAAACAGTTGTATTCAATGTGTAAGTACAATATGGAGTCATAGAGAAGTGGCTGTAGAGAAAGAGTACCTGTTTGCCACTCAAATTGACGAAGTGCTCAGCAACACACCTTTCCACCGACTCTTCATCTTCAAATGACAAAAACCCAAAGCCTATAGACAGAAATAACAGATATCCGATGTGACGATTGTTTTCATGGTCGAGGTCGCCTCACTGCTGCCTACCTCACCGCCAAACACCTTGTCACTGTTCATTTTCTAATAACTTTTAATTGAGAAGCAAATGCAAAACAAAACCAAAAATTAACATTTCTCTTTCACTTCTCTCTTTTTTTTTTCTCCGTCCGTTTTTCTTTTCACAAGGCATTCAACCAATACAATGTCCAACAGCAGTTTATTTTTAAATATATTTTTTTTAAATACACCAAGATATGTAGAAGCCTAAATAATCATTCTATACTTATATACATAGAACACCACAAATTATCTCTATTTAAATTAACTATAAAATATATTGATATGAAAAAAAGTTATTATTATTT
The DNA here is from genome assembly GCA_911387785.2 of Aelia acuminata. NCBI lineage: Eukaryota > Metazoa > Arthropoda > Insecta > Hemiptera > Pentatomidae > Aelia > Aelia acuminata. Next base: position 58,264,917 of record OU426984.1, read on the forward strand.
TTAGTTTAGGTAATCTAAAATTACAAACTAAACAGAAATATGATTATAATAATTTTAAATAAAAAGTTCTATAAAAGAATAAAATGGTAAAAAAAAAAAAAATAAGGAACATAATTTTATAAAACTTGAGTTCTTCAAAATGCATCAATATAATATATAAAATGCTTATTCAAATTCTCAGCTTATAAGCTAGCTTCATAAGCACCCAAAAAAAAAAAAAAAATTAACCTCATTCCTCTACACACCCATTTCTAATTAAAAATGTATGAAATTAAATTTCATAGTTCAGGCAACGGTAGTTAGTATACCCTCTTCAGAGATGCTGAATTAATATAAAATAAAAAAAAGTCAATTAGGAATATGAAAAATCAGTGATAAATGTAAGCATATCTTAGCAGTTGAATAAAGTATCTTATTTATTAAAGTATATTAATCTTATTAATGAATGAATTATTACTTTGCACTACAAATACTACTTTTGAATGCTTAACATGCCACTAGAAAAAATAAACAAGCATTTCATAAATTAATGCATTTTTCAGACATGAAAGTTCTGCTTATGAAAAGCTATTAAAGGCCAATGTCAGGATAAATTTATAGAGAAAAAAAATGTCAATATAGTAAAAAATTGCAAAATTTCACCTAACATAAGATGAGGGAAATATTGTAAAGGTCAAATGCCATTTATTAAATATTAAGAAAAGAGTGTTAAAAATTAGTGATTTAACTAGCACTTAAATTTTCTAAACTTAATACAAAAAGGTTTAAATATATATGAGAGAATATAGAATAATTTATATTTATTACACACTTAAATAGGGCCTTCATAAAAAAATAAATAAAATAAATAATTAGCCAGGACCTAAGGGAAAAGGAGGAAAGATGGCAGCAGTGAGCATTCCAAAAATATTAACTTCTGATTAGGAACCTAAAATATAATATATATAAATAAATAAAAAAAAAGTTAATTCATTAAAATGCTCCTCAACAATAACAAAATTCATTTATGCTTCAATGCGGCAAAATTCAGAAAAAAAACATGAAGATTTAAAAATAAATAATCCAAATAACAGGCCTACCACAATATAAAAAAAATTATTTCAGAATGAAACAAAGTTAGACACCAGTTAATAGGAGAAAAAAAAAAATGTAATGAAACAACTTTTTTAAAAATTATTAATAAAATGTCATTTTATTCATAAATTAATCAGGTAACTCATGTTATACCATAAAAAAATATCACTTTTTTTGGGATGGAAATATTTATCTATGAATTATTAATCTCTAAACAGAAACTGACAATAATTCAAGAATAAGAATGGAATAAAAAAAATTAAATAAATGCCCGGTTCTAGTGAACATAAAAAAAATTAAGGTGAATAGTTTAGATTTTCAACTACAACTTTTTAATACCAGGAAAGATTTAGAAAGGAAAATACCCATTTTATATCCAATTAACTTACCTACTAATAAAAATTCAGATGACTATAACAAACACTTTATGCTCCGGGATTGATATATCAAATTAAAAATGTTTGGTGTATGCTTTACATCACTGTGCCACAATTATTTTACACTTCTTTTAATACCCTTTTATGAAAAAAACCTTAAAACCTTACCAAATTGGTAACCATGATCAAGGCAATAGATAAATAAAGTATTGTAATCGTCAGACTATAGTTCTTTAAAACTGTAATCATGATTATTGATCAGACCATCCCGCACCATGTTATTCAGCTTTTAAATAATGTTGATAAGCATAAATGACTAAACATAATTTGTCATCAGATATAACATTATATTATATTATTGGTTCACCTGTAATATAATATTTCTAGTGTAATTAAAAACAGTTTTTTTATTTTTTTATTTTGACAGGGGAATGCTTATCTACAGCCATTCCATCCACAAACGTGAAACTACAGAATAGGTTTAGAATATGTGAATTTTTTTAAAAATTTGATAAGGCAAAAAGAAATATTGAGTAGAATGTTTATACAAAATCTGTTAAGTGAAATGAAGGAGCCAATGTCTCACAACATTATTGGAGGTTTTTAATTTCAAAATGTTAAGCAAGCTCTGGACAACTATTATAACTAATGATCATCACAGAACCGTAAAGTAATAATAATTCAAGAAGTAAAAATGGTAAGTCCACCTCATAATCAAAGCAAAAATCATGAGTTTGTGAATGATCAAAATTTGTGGGATGATCAGATAATTCTTCATTAAACATGACATCCTGTAATCCTCAAGGGTAAAGTAGTGTTCCATTACCTAACAGTTCAGTAGAACCAAACCCAAACTCAGGATTCTAAAGGTTAGGGCTTGTTTGCTAGCCCTAGTTTAACAAATGTAGGGCTGACCACATTAAACGATTAACATTTTAAAGAAACAATGCTCCCAGAACTAAAGTAAAAAATGTGATCAATACACACATCACAATTAGAAGTATACATCCCTTAATCAAGTAATCAACAAACACTACATCTAAAAATTTATTAAACAAATATTTCATCATCTGATTAAACTGTCTTGTGTTTCAGACAATATTCAAAATATCTTAAAAAAAAAAAAAAAAAAAAAGGTTTAAGCATAAAACCAGATACCAGATCAAGGCATTGAGTGATTCGAACATGATTACAATTTTTGATATAAACAAGGTATAATAAAAGAAAAGCAAGGCACATTTAAAATAATAAACAAAAGGAATAAAAAACTTGAATAATATCACATCCATTTTATTAATAATTTTAAATGATTAATTATATAATTTTTCATTGAGTTATATCAATGAGAGAAAAAACAAATGTATGCAAGAATAAACTAATATTGATACATTAATATTCCTGCCTAGTTTAAGAATGCCGGTTTTCAAAAACTTAAATAGTACCAAATAGTTGATGTCAATCTGAATAATCTTAAACTCAACAATTAAAAGTTGCTAATAGACTAAAATATGAAGATAAGGGCAATAATAAATCGATCTTTTTTAAGTGATCGAAATAATGAGGGAGGGCGGGGACAACTACAATTGAGACACAAAAATCTTAATTAAATATTGTTCTTATTGTCTAGGGCAGCAAGTGGAGTATAAAATTGGGAGGAGAAAATAAAGAATCCCACACAAATCCTTGATTGAATTTTAAAAAATATACTGAAATATTAAATATGTCCAAAATCACAAAAATAATTAAAGTCGCATGAAATTAAGTACAGGATGCATTTTCTAGCAATAATTTTTCTATAAGTGTGAATTCAACCTAAACATCTGGACCAAGGAAATAAGTTGAACTTATTGTTGATCTTCTTTTACAGATAAAAAAAACTAAACGTAACAAATAAATATCTACTTTTTTTTTTTATGATGATACGGTTAATTTCAATCAAATATAATTTGGAATCTTTTAGTAACTGGTTATTAAATTTAAAAAGTCTTTAAATATAATTATAAATTAATTAATATGTTAGTGACTACACAGGACTTAAATAAATAAAAATATTCTTTAAAATATAGATAATTAATCAAATGAGGATAGATCTAATAAGTTAAATGAGGTAAAACTTGTAGGTCATTATAAAATGGACAAAAAATACAAAAGAAATTTAAAATTAATCACATAACCGAAACAATTTGTTCTCCTTAATAATCGAAATTGAAATAAAAGCGTAACATAGAATTTAAGTAAAATTCTAGTTTATCAAGATCTTAGTATATCGCAATACAATCATACAAGCAAATATCTAGTCAATTCAGCTTATAACAGGCAAATATATAATATTAAATAAAATGATTAAAACTTTAAAATAAAATGAAAAAAATCTGAATGTTAATGTGATTCTCATTGGTGAAGTTGAGTGAATTCGTTGTTTGGTAATTAGTTTAACGAATCTAGTAAGCATGTTAATGTTAGAGAATAAGTATTTTCCCGTAATTATATAAACCTAAAAAGTATGTTTATATTATAGATTATTTATTAAATAGTAAACCTTTGAATCCAAATAATAGTGTAAGAACGTTATATGCTCTAGATTATACTTTCAGATCATAACAATTTTGAAAAAAACTAATGTAAGGAAACAGGAGTATAAGTCTAAGGAATCAATATTATAAAAGGGGAGGCAAAAAAACAAAAAAAAAAACATAATAAGCCTCCCAATAACAATTAATGGCAGTCATACTTATTATAGAAAATCATCAAGTCTTAGGTTAAACAGGAATAACAAGAGGATAATTACAAACAAAGATAATAAGATATAAAAATAGATATGTTCCATCAAAAAAGTAATCTTAATTCTAAACATTGCTCTTTCAAAAAGCACAATTTTTTTATTGATTAAATAGCACAAATAATGAAACCAACTAAACCAACAATTATTGAAGATTGATAGTTGCATTTTTACATTCTAAATGCATTATTTAGTGTAAATAAAATAATTATCAAGAAAAACTACATGATATACTTCGACCTTAATCACATTACTGCTGATCATAAGTTAAATCTATAGAGGATGAATAAATTCTAAACACCTTTCATTACTGGAGCACCACTACTTATAAAAATATTGGGTACATATAAAAAATTAAGTGAACTGTACCGAAAAGGAAACCAATCCGCCTACAAAACCATTGAAGGAAGAATAACATCTAGAATAGCAAACCATCAAAATACTATAATGAGCTAGATTACCAATAAAATAACGTAGTAGATTTGAACCATCACTATTCCCAACATTAGGATTAAATGTAAGCTAAGAAGTCTTACACTTAAAACAAAACAAAAAACATACCTCTAGATTTCTTTTTTTCTTGGTCATACATTATAACTACTTCCATAACTTTGCCGAACCTAGCAAAGTACGTTCTTAAGTCAGTTTCTGTTACATTGCTTGGGAGACCACCAAGAAATACTTTTGGGTAGCTAGAACTCCTCTTAGGTTTCTGTAGCGTTCGTGGATTGCATGGCTTTGGATCAATCTGGATAAAAGCACATCATTAAAAGAGAATAAATCTAAAGATATAATTACCAAGATCAGTTCAAATGAATAACTTACTGTGCGGCCATCTAATTGATGTGGTCCATTCTGAAGAACTAAAGAAACATTTTCAGGATCAGAAAATGTAACAAAACCAAAACCTCTTGAACGGCCACTTTCACTATTTTTCATAACCACACAGTCGATAACTTCGCCATATCGACTGAAATAGCGCTGTAGATTTTCTGTAAATACAATTAAATTAAATAATGTACATGGTTTAAGATACACATCTAAGTAGAAAGATAATATAGCGTGCAAAATAAAATTCATTCCATTTCACAACCTACCTTGGGTGGTTTCCCAACTGAGGCCACCAACAAAAAGTTTGCTGCAATAAAATAAATAAAAAAAATTAGAATCTATCTTACATATGTTAATCAAGACCCAACTAAAAATAATAAAAATAATTAAGGTTAAATAAATAGAATCAAAATGTTAGACACTAGATTTAGGGAAATTCACTAAAAACAGTGTATATCAAGAACAATAGCATAGAAAGTTAACAATGGGTCCCAGTTTGTTTTGGAAAGAAAGTTTACAAACATAACTTACCAAAAATGGGCTACCTTATATGAAACAAGTGAACCTTCCAAAAATACCTTCCTAATTATTATTTCATCCCTGATAATACAAAATGAAGTTTTTTTACCGTTAAAAATGAATTCATTAATTAGGACACGTGGATAAGCGCGGTAAAAAAATAGTGAAAATAACGATTACAAACGGGAACCGCAATATAATCCTGAAGTCAAACATTAAATTGCAATCAAACTTATCCATCACAAAATACACTTTAATAATATTCTGAGAAAAGTGGATTTCATCCAATATGGCTAAATAGAAGAAAGCTTGATACCAATGCCGAACTTCAGAATTAAAGCAAAAGTTCATCAGGGGTAACTACTAATTAAAATTTTCTATTAGAATTAACTTACCCTTGCTCATCCTCGTCCATATCATTCTTCACACGCATTCTTAACAAAAAAAATCGCCCGCCGCGAGTTTTAGCAGCACTCCCAAAACTTATGTGTACAGCTTCTTACTGCAATGGCTGCCGTTCGATGTGAAACTGTGACAGCCCGGGAATAAGCATGCGCAAACATCTTGGTTTATTAGTATAGAAATAAAATAATTTTATTAAAATTATTAATAAAAGAAAAAGAAATTACCAATACCCGACAATCGTTGACTAAATGGCTTGATAACAGCAGACTGGTAATTGGGAAATACTATCTATACAGAAGGCTTTAATTTATTGCCAGCTGTGCCAAACCAAAGCACTTTCTCCTAAATGATACTTCATCCAACAGAAAATCATAATTTTATATTCTTTTTTTTTAAACGTTTTTTAAACAAATCTAGATTTTTTTATACTATAGTTAGAAACTTTTCTAATCTTTCTGAAAAGCTGTTTATGCAAGTGAAAGGTTTGGCAAGAGTGGCTTTATTATGTTGTAACGGTTTTATTTGAATGTTTTAAATAAATACACAAACATGATTTCTTATACGTTGATTACGGCATTTGTGAATAAAAAACTCGTATTGGTGAGATTTAAATCAAATTAGTATTAATAACCTATTGTACTCTCTCCAAATCAAGTATTAAAGAAATAAACATGAGAAACAAAATGAATAAGAATTAAACATGAGTAAGAATAATTCTATACTTAATTATTTACTTATAAGGAATATTAATTCTTTACTATGGGCGTATCAATTCGGTTTGAAAGGGGGGGGGGCTGACTGCCGTACCGGGGGGGAAGTGGGTCGTAAGGTGCCTTTACACCTTACGAACCTCACCTTCGAACAAGTTCTCCTTCGAACCTTGCCGTACCGACGTGAAGCGAACAGCCATTTATACTTCACGTGACGTTAAGCGAACCAATATGGCTGACGCACCCCAAGCTAGCTTATGATAAAGAAAAAATCTCCTTTATCAATATATTTTATATTATCTGTAAAATAAAAAAATAGGAGACGAATTACAACGTATCACTTATTACACTAGTATCACAAACAACTCCTGTCACTTAGAAAAACCCAAATCAAAAGTACCCCCGAACCCAGGCGAACAGATGAAGTACCTAGAACAGCCGAACAGTCGACGTGAAGGCTTCACGAAGGTTGTTCGAGGGTGGTGTTCGAAGGTAAAGTTCGTAAGGTGTAAAGGCACCTTGAGAGTGCATTGTCAAACTCTTTTACCTTTATGATCCGACTCACAACGGATATGCTACTTGCTTTGGATATTATTTGTTCTTCATGTTACTTGCTTACTTTGACGAAGATTAAATTTTGTCTTTAAATTACCCAAAAGGGGGCTGCAGCCCCCACAACCCTCCCCCTGGATCCACCGGTGTTCTTAATATACGGAATTCTTTACTTTGAGTGTACAGAATAATTTTTTTTTTTTTTTATTTGTAATGCACGCTGATTTCTGAAATTATTTATTTATTTAATTACATTTTAGGTGCCGCGTACAAAAAAAAGGGCTAGAGGCACCAAATGCTATTTAAATTTCTTCTTCTTATTTATGAAATAAGAAAAGTAAAATATTAAAATAGAGTAAAAAATAAAATATGTAAAATAAGCACAACGTGAATCAGTCGCCTTGAGATATCCGAAATTGTTGATAGATTTAAATTATGGGAAAAGCGAAAAACATGTTTCTGCTTTAAAAAATACCCTGAACATAAACTATTTTTTCCGAAATATATCCTTTATTAAAATCAAGTTTTATAAATGCAATATTGAAAATAAAATGTAATAAGAAGTATTATAAATGTAAAAATAAACTAAAAAAGACTTTTTTGGACATGTCCTGTTTCTCATTCGAATGAAGGTCTGGCCACACATGTCCGCACCGGATCCGCACCGCACTAATGTAGGTAATGTTCAGAATATTTTTAATTTAACTTACATATTACCTTTAGTTATGCCTAAAGTGGCCGCTGTGTGTGACATGTGTGGCCAGACCTTGATTGTTATAATTTAGACATTTCACTTCTTTATTTGTATAATAATCATCACTTTTAATATTTACCAGTTTACTAGTATTCCAAGCGTTAATTTCGAATTATTTACATTTTTTATAATAAAAATCGTTTTCTTAAAATGTAAAGCGTAAAATGTAATTTACGCTTGAAGGCACATCCTTGGATTTGTATTATTAATGATATATAGGCCAGCAAAGGACCATGCTGATATTTATTGGCTTGCCTTCTTCTTCCCGTACCTTTCTAATTTTCTCTTCCACCTCCTTTCTTAGCATATATGTCCACCTCTTTCTTTCTCCCCCTACAAGAATTTTCTTTCCATCTACTATACTATATATCCGTTCCCTTATCTGATTCCTTGTTTCTATATTCGTTCATTAATCTGATCGGGATATCCTTCGATGTTCTTATGTATCATCCCTGTATCCGCCTTTTCATATATTTTCATACTTGTATATACATTATTTCATCAATCCATATATACGTTACTTTAACGTTTCATATTTATCGTAAGAAGGGAAAACGTTTGATGATGGATAAAACGAAAGGATAGTACAAGCATAATAATCCATCGCGTCTGATTTTATAATTCTCTATTTAGTTGTTGAAAACTTCATTTAGTTACCATGGAAACAAATAATTTCCATTAATTGTGTATCAACCAAAACCCATTGATTATTCTTTCCCATGTACAGAACGCCTTTATTTATAAACAGTGATATGTAATTAAAGGCGAACTGCAAATACTTGCACAATTTATTATAAGTGCCCCCTCCGTTTGACCAATTTTGATGAAATTTTGCGTCGCTGGAATATACCTACATCAAATACCCGGATTAAAATCGTTACAGCCGTTTTTGGAAAATAAAATAAAAAATGTGAAAATGAGACAAAAATTATTAAATAAAGTGCACACTCCGTTTGATCAATTTTGATGAAATTTTGGCTGCAGCGTCTCGGGCATAGACATACACCAAATACCCAATTTCAGGTCCGAATGGTTCTTTCCGATGGAAAAAAAAAAAAGTGTGCCCCACTTGGAAAATTTCTAGATCTGATTGGAGAGTGAGTTTATCAGCCATCTAACTTAAAGGGCACATCTGGTTGGTAGTCAATCAAACGATCTTAAACTCGTTAGACATAACTGAAATTTATTCCAAATAAACAAATTATACTACAGGTCACACCTGCTTAGCTCTAAATGTAATGTTCCATTTCGAAACAGTTGACGATTCTATAAGAAACTTCCACAGATTGTAAAAAACATGTTTGCTTGTTACTAGACTTTTCAGCATCCAAATAAGAATTGTTAAACATTTACATGCTAATATATTATCCACGTGGGTCACCTTTGGTGTAGTGGTTACCTTGACAACCTTCAAAACTTAAGTTCGCGGGTTCCTAGTTCGGCAGGTGGCTCTAAGAGTTTTTGTAAGGAGTAAAAAATTCCTGGTAACGCCATCCTTCGGAGGAAAGGTAAAATATAGGCCTCGAGCCTGTACGATGTCAGGGCTTCTCAAGATCCATATTCTAATTATATCTGGATAGACGAAATTTTAGACTACCACTGTAGCATCGTCCTATTAGTCATAAAAAAAAAAGTGACGTTAAATGAATAAACAAACATCATCCTTAGCAAGGAGCGAGTAAATGTTTCATATCCGCTTTCATTTTTATTTTGTATATAAATAAACCAAGTTCAACAAGTTGAGAAAAATATTATTAATAGGAAAAGAAAATTATTCTAGAAAACAAATCACTTGAAGGTTAAAGAAATGCTTAGTAAAAAATATTTAAGTAAAATTTAAAACATAAATATGATCGATACCTACCCATTGGAAAACCGCGCACCGTGCATTATTTTTTCATTTTGATCTAACTGATTTAGAATCTAAATAAAACCTCAGAAACAACATGGATATAAAAGTTACTGGTTTTTATTTTATTTTTTTCAGAAACTGCAGCATTGTGTACTTTCATCTTTTTTTGTAAAAACTTTATATTTATTTGATTGAGGTAATATAAAATATGAATGCAGATTTTGTTAACTATTTTATTGATCGGTGATACAACAATCGATCGAAACAATAGATTACGATGATTATTAGTGTTTTCTTTCTCCTTCACAGATCGTAATTCCAAAACAAATACTAGCATTTACTGAATAATAATTGATAACTCTAACCATTCACATTTCTGCCAATTCCGGCATTATTAAAGCTTAAAAACATATAATCCAATAATAAATGAAGAAGAGACATCTCACCTCAAAAACATAGATATTACGAAAAAAGTACAATTACTAATCACTCCAAAAAACGCGAAGTTTATATTTTTTGTTAACTTCAATGTTGTGTTTTGGAATAGTCCAATCATAACACATTTTTTTTTCTCTTTAATAATATAACTAACTGTAAGATTAACAAATATTTCACTGGGGGGAAAATTGTATGCAACTCATGAATGATTTTAAAGGAAGGATTTGGTAAAAAATGGACTTAATCTCAATTGACTAATGGTCGTGGGAAGAAATGTTTCCTCTGGATCTATTTTCAACCGCCTGGTTTTCCCCATTTCCTTGGTATCCAATTTATGAAGGTGGGTTTTGACCGCGACGAACTTCTCACTGAATAACCTTACGCTGGCACCTTCTGCTCAATACAACAATGAAAAGAAGAGACCCAAACAGGCGGTTCGGTATGGGGCTCGTTGCAGTCTAAACGCACTTTATACGCAGGATTTGGCTAACTAATCTATCCGTTGGTCCCAGTGGCTCATCAACATAACTACCTCATTCCTCGTCCTTAAAATATAAACAAAGCGAGACTTTAAAAACGATTTAAAGATTATTAGAGAAACAAAGAAGAATTAACATATCCTACTATTAAGATAAATAGGATGTTGATACTAAATATTGAGTTCCTAAAAATACTTTAAGCTAAAAGCAACCCAAAATTGGTAGAAGAATATCAAGTGAAGGTTCTGTTTAGCATGAGCAAGACCAACCTTTTTGAGCAAGTTTAACCTAACCTTCTTTCCCAATTCGAGTCGAAGATTGTCGAATTATTTTGTGATTTAGAAAGAAATGATGCTGAGATATTAAAAAAAAAGGCTAATGAAAAATTTAAAACATAACTATAATTTAAATATAAAATATAAGATAAATTGTAAGATTATAGATGAATTGAAAAGGAATGGTTTAGATTTACATACATACCGAGCCGATTCGTCCTCAAAAGCGTCTCTTAATCTTTTTTTTTTAAGACCTCAACATTTTCCGATAATTAAATTACTACATAGGTCATAAAGCATACATATTGTAAGTGAGGATTAATAATTAATAATCCGTAGAACTCTAACAATTGATCGAGATAAACCTGCAAATGTTTTAAGCCGAACCGCCATTTTTACTATCGCCTGTATCTTTGTTTTGGAAAAACTCAAAGGAATATAAATTACATACATATATATAGATATATGCATGTATGAATTTACATGTATATATATGTATGCGTACAATTTTTTTTAATTCGAACTTCTAAATCATTATTTAAATATTGAAAAATATCTTTCATTATCTGCCAATCATTATTAAATAACTAAATACATCAAACATTTAATTTCAATACAAGTAGATAAATGGTACAATAAAGAACAGATGTTTGAGTATTATTGATAATAATTAATGCCCTCTCCACAGTACCGCAATTTAAGCCATAAAAAAGTATTTACTTGATTTCAGTTTTTCAAGAGCAATTTTTTTGCCTCCTTCCTCGCCTTTTAGAAAAGAGAAAACATGGAACAGACGTCTAAATAAAATAAAAAAATTATAATAATAAAATAATCTTACATTAATAATAATCTACGATAAGAGTTGTTCAAGATGATATTACTATCTCAACTACACATCTAATTACCTCCACCCCCCAAAAAAAAAATCACGAAATTTACGTTAAAAAACTGAAGGATTATTTATAAATCAGAAGGAGAAACTCCCGTAAAACAGATGCCTGCCTGAAAGTTTTGGCTAAATAGTGCCCTCCTTTTGGGTTTTGCTTGATTTCATGATATAAGGAAGAAAGAGGGGAAATTAAGCATATATAGACCATGGCATTGTTGGAGTAATGAAAAGAATATCTAATAAAACAACATGAGATTTTTCAGTGAGATTAGGTACAAGTTAATGAGCTTAGGTTGCGAGGTTGAGTTATTATTTTATGTTAATTTACTTGTATGGGTTTAATAAATTACCGCATATTCTATCATCATTGTTAATCCTACGTTTCTACTGGCCGCATTTCAATTTTATAAAGCCTGCAGGTTAAGTGAGTATCACTTAGACTATCACATGCAAGAATACGTTTGAAAATCAAAGTCGGTAGTTACTCCGATTAGCGCGCTCAAACGAACTGACGCTTTAAGGAACAGTACAGATTATTCAACTTTCCATAATTGTAGCGGCAAATTTTTTCCTAGCCATTTCGGTCCATTTTAAGACAAAAAGAGATAAGAATACATTACAGAGGAAAAGTTCTCCGGACGCGGTTCTGTTGAGCCTTTAATAACCTTCAAAATGACCAGGTCCAGCTAAAAAGACTGTCTCATTTGACAGGTTGGTATCCATTCTTCTGACCAAAAGAAGAGGATTATGGCCGGGGGTTTTCCAGCCCATTCTACCTGGTGCCAGAAAGATATTGATAGCCTGGGTTATTGTTGGGCGCCAGTCGCCTACTTACCATTCATTAGGTAAACAGTCAATTTTAGAGATAATGTCTAGAATATAGCGATAATACAACCTGCTAAACAGATGGAACCCAAGCAAGTAGCTCAAGATAGCCGACTCAAATGCAGCTTGTGGTGGTTTAACTCAACACGTTTTACAATTAGATGGAACATGAACACGTGTTTTTGAGTTGCTAAGAGCAAAGGTTTGTTACTACGGATACCTACATTGACAGAAAAAAAGGTTTCCTTGGGAACAACATGTGAGATATATTGTTTTATTTTAAATATAATTTTAAGAACTTCCAATGTGGTTGAATCAGCTGGGTTCATTATAGCATGAATTTCAAAACCCAATTCAACATTATAAATATACTAGCTATGGTGCCCGGCTTCGCTCCGGTACTTGTGTGGCAGTTTCAATAACAGAAAAACTTTAAAATTAAAGGAAATATAGAACAAAATTAGCACCTTCTTGAAAATTTTAACATTGTATCAATATTAAGATTCGAGATCTGCAGTGTCCGCCCAAATAAGGAACCTTATATACTTTATAGAGTGTTGAAAATGATGAATGAACAATTAATTTTGCTGCAACTTTGTCGAGTCATGCATCGTTTTTGATGGTTTCTGTGATTATGAATCCTAGAAGCCCATTCCAAGCAGTCAGCAGATAATAAGTTATTAGATTATTAGTTAAAAAAACTATATTTGGAGTAAAACTTAAGCGCCGACTACTGTGATGGTCCCATTAGATCGAGAAGTTTAGAAAATACCAAATATTCATAGAAAAATTTTTTTAAGACCTTTCTTCCAGTTCAAACTCCCTTAATATATCCCCACCCACCCTAATTTGGCCGAACTCAGCACTTCTCCAATCTTACTACTGTTACTAAGCGAAAACCAAAATATCATCAGGGCACAATTTTTTCATCATATTTCTTTTTATCCTGAACTATGAGCGGTGATAAAATCTTATTGAAAAAATTTTATTATTGGAGTCAATTCATCATTTTGTCAATTGGAATGCTCATCAAACATACATAGTAATAAAACCATTTTTCATACTTACATACAATAAGAACACTTCAAACTTGTTATTTTCGGTTTATAATCAGCTCTTCTTTTTTGTTTTATGTCTGTTTTTATTCGCTCACTCATATAGCATTAAATTTACTTAAGTATATGTTAGATATTGATTAAATGTAATGTGTTAATCAATTAACCTTCTTATGAGAAAATTAATTTTGTAAAGTATCCAGTCCGTTTTCTCATTGATTGCAGATATGTAATAAAATCATTAATTTATTTTAAAAGAAAAGGTGAAACTAACTATTTTCGCTTGATTTTTTAGTAATTTAAAAAGAACAGCTGACAAAATATTTAACCTTTACAAATATAACGGAATGAATGAACAATAGACATTGAGTGAAACACACCATACAGCTTTCTGGTGGTCTGTAGCACGAACTAAATTTTTCATTCATAAACTCGTATGTCATTCTCAGGTAGGCTAATTACATGTTGCGAGAGGCTTAAAATTCCAGTCCTTTTCTCTTCAATTTCACACCCTTAAGAGAAAAACGGAAACCTTCTTCTCCGTTAGGGGACATTCAGTTACACGCTGACATAAATATCTTAATCGTGTGTGGAGTCGTTTCTGAGCCTTTTCGGCACGCACATTGTACACTTTGCTTTATAATATATATTGATTAGTCAAGTTTTTATGATCCTTTTATTAATCTCAACTTTTACAAAATTTTGTTCAACGTTTCGGCACTACGCCATTTTCAAGATGAAGATCTAAAACTGTGATCGCAATTTTCAACAAAATAGGCTGATTACTCTTGTCAAAAAATTAAAAATTTTATTATGAGTTAAAAACTATAGTCCATATCACTTAAGCTTACAAAGTATAAATTTGACTTTGTAAGCTTGAGTAACCAGGACTATAGTTTTTAACTCATAATAAAATTTTTAATTTTCATGACAAGGGTAATCAGCCTATTTTATTGAAAATTGTGGTCGCAGTTTTAGATCTTGAAAATGAGGATGTGACGAAACGTTGAATGTAAAAGTTGAAGTTAATAAAAGGATCATAAAAACTTGACTAATATCTGCTTAGCCTCAAATCAGTAAAGAATTGTCATAATTATAAATATATTTATTTTATTTGTTAATAAGATAGTAAATGGAATTAAATAATTATCTTACGAGAATCATAGTAGCCATGGGCAGCTGCCCCCTCCCCCCCTTGAAGGCTGGGTGCAATAATTTTTTAAGCTTTTAAGGCGGGAAGCAGTAATAAAATAATTTTTTTTCATTAAATAATTTTAATAACTTAGTTGATAAAGCACTGCTATAATTACACATAATTTTTGTTTCATTCTCCTTTTCCGCGGTAAGATGTTACAACCTGAACGACCATAGCTTGCCCCCTCCCCCCTAGTTTTGATCCTGGGTACGCCCTTGGTAGCAGCTAGGTATATTTTTGATAAATATTTTAAGAAAAGTCTGTAACAAAAAAGTTTCCGCCATCTTTTTTTCTTATCAATAGTCCAAAGCGTCGTCCAGCAAATCTGACGGAAATACAGACATTTCTCTACACTAAAAATTTATTTTAGATTCTTGATAGGATCGCATTTTTCTAATTATAGTACTACTTCTACTTCTACTAATCTACTTCTTTCTGGGATAAGGGAGGTGATTTGAGAGGTATAACTAGCCCATTCTAACCACGGCGGGAAGGGCAAGATTCATTCCATGGGTCTGTCACAACATAAACTCATTCCGGTCAGCCAGTCCAGTCGGATTAGAACGGCATCGCTGGAATCGAAAATCCTAAAGTGGATAATATTCTAATAATATTCGTAGAATTATTGTATACGAATCCGAAACCATGTAAAGTTAAGGTCATGGGTATGATTAAAGAAATAATGGAATAATCAAAAAAAGAATTAGAGCAGTAAAACTATTAAATGAATAAAAAATATTTTGCCTATATCAGAATTCATTTACAAAATATAAATAAAGTTAATATATTTAATAAATCCTAAAAACATTAGAGCTGATTTTTCCTGCCCACCCCTTCTGCCTAAGACCATGTGTTTCAGGCATGGAAAATCATGCTTCACTAAAACTTTTATCATCATTTGGAAAATGTTTTGTCATTTAAAGAGAGAATTTAACTTTACCAAAAGTAATGAAGTAAGGTAAAATAGAAATAATATGCAGAATAAGTAGAATTTTAGTTGTATGAGTAGAAAAGGAACATAAAGGTAAAAAATTTGATTGGCAAATCCAGGGGAAGGGATGTATATACACATGTAATAGAATTAGGTCTGAAGCTGGAACATGATATAAATATGTAACTGGGTTTTGAGAAAGTGTTCCACAAACTTTTTTTTTCTCTCTTTGACAAAACACAGTGAAAGTAAGAGGTCAGATTTCAGTATTATGTAGTTCTTTCTGCAAATTTTGGGGAAGAATTACACAATCATAGAAAAATAATTAAATTAAAGTTCTTTTTTATTTTTACTAAATGAAACTTTAAAGCATTCCTTTGCCACCTCCCAAAAATATTTTCCTTCTTCCCTAGTTCGAATGTTCCACCAAATTGAAATTCCTTAAAAATATGGTTCCATAAAAATAAAGAAATGCTGTCAAATATTCACACCCCCTTAAGAAAGCATACAATTAATTAAAAAAAAAAATACCATTCATTCTGGACACTCCTGATTAAGTACAAATTTCAACTTAAGGGCTAAGTGATTAAATTAAAATAACTTTCATTTAATTTGTTTTTTCTACTTAAGTTCTAGGAAGTTCATATTTTTCAAACTTAAATTATTAAACTTAAACTACTAACATTAAATCACTCATTTATTAGTTTGCTATCAAGTTAAAAACACATTTAAAACTTTTGAAAATGATTGTTCATATTTCTATTCGATTTCTATTTAGCCACTAAAAATACTAAATGAAAAATACTATTTGCAGCATTAAAACTTAGTCTATACTTAGATATTTTGCCATTAGCCACACTACATATTCACCACTGTTAAATATCCATTGTAAATTTCTGAATCAGACCCAACATAAAAACAAAAAAAAAAAGTTGATAGACAAGGATTCCCTGAGTTCTTAAATTTGGTTTAATAAAATGAAATCAATGAAGTCAAAGATCCATTCACAAAATGATTTAATGCATTAGGTGGTTTCAACCCTTGGTGGCAACTAAAATTTATTATGCCAAGATCAAAGGAAGTAGAATAAAGTATATTACTACTAAATTTATGATGTTCTAGAGCAGTGGTCACCAAATAGTGGACCGCGGTCCGGATCCAGACTGCCGGCTAGGTTTTTGCGGACCGAGATGACATACTGATCAACCAAAAAAACTTAAAATAAATCCTAAAACAAACAACACAATATATAAAATAGATACAGAGTAATAACCATCCCAAACATTTGAATAATGATTAGAACTAATGTAGTTAAACTGTTAATTTTTCAAAACTTTTACGGGAGAGTATCCCCAGTGGTCTCCCCTGAATGGACCGCGGAAGCTCGGCAAGACTTTGAAACGGACCTTCATGAAGCTTAATTGTTCTAGAGGAGTGATTGAAACTTAAATTTAACGAAAATTGGTACCAAGGGAGGGATACAGCCAGTTGTTAAGGGGGAGGGGCTGCAGCCCTCAAAAAAATAAACCCAAAAAATAAACTTTTTTACATTTATGTTTCTTTCTCACTACTAACATTCATGTTCTCCCACAACTTTTTGGCCGGGGGATTTCTTAGAATTTTAGAGATTTTTTCTAGGGTGACAATTGAAATGGAAATGATTACAATTGGAATAGAAAGGGTGATGTAGTTGGAAGGCGTTCCATTTGATTTGGAATTGGTTACAGTTGACTTGTATCCTCACCTCATAGGGAGGTGTGCGGCCCCTACGCCCCTCCCCTGGATCCACCAGTGCCTAAGTATGATTTTGGTGCTCCATGACAAACAGGTTTGATGATTTTATCATTATTATATGCTTATTTATCTGAATTCAAAGATATAGCTGTGGGTTATATAAAAGAATAATATTTTAATTATTGTATTACTTAAAATACTGTAATGGCTAAGAATACCATGGACTGAGATAGCTTGGATTCCTCTTAAGTATTGAACGTAGAAGACTTACTAGCAAGACTAACCAATCAAAAGTAGTTGGGAAAGAAGGTAGAAGACAATATAGAAGATGGAGTAAGGGAAGACTTATAAAATGAGTATTTCAATGAAATAGAAGAAGATGAAGAAGAAATAATAGAAAATGGAAAAAGCTGAAAGGGACTCCATGAACTTCCTTCTCAGACTTTCTTTGCAATTCGAATACCTTGGTTTGACAAGGTTCTAACTGACATTTTTAGCGAAATGAGATTTTTGACTCTTATGACTATCCTTTAAGGCGACATTTTTTTTTAAATATATAAAACCAATTGTTACTTCACTTACATCTCTGTGATTTCATTTTAATTGACAGTTCCCATAAGAGTATTTTTTCAACATATTTTATATAAAATCAAAGATAAATATTTATTTCTTAATATACAATTTTCATATTTCAACACAGAAGAAACATGAAAGACTGATAAGTTTCGTTAAGTACCAAAAAAGTATTATCCCCTAAAATCTTTCAATTCATTTTTCTTAACATTCACTCAAACCACTGCTCACCACAAACATAAGAAAAGGAGAACAAAAATGGCATGTTTGGGAGGATGTGTAGAACCCAATCCTAGAGTGGTCAGTGCAACAGACAACTAACTTCCATTTATAAACCTCTACAGTCCTTTTTATTTTATTGTCCAATTTTTTCACGATTCTATCTCACTAGTTGATAAGGATAGGACAAGTATAGTAGGGCAAGGATAGTGTATAAGGATAATGTAAACTAAATAAGACGAAAATTACGATTAATTATTTTAGTAATAATATATTACCCTAACAGATGATACATGTGTTATCATCATCATTAGTTTAAAATGATCTTTATACTAATCATTATTGTTGATGTAATTGAAGAAATATTATTACTAAATTGAACTCAACTTCTCAATTGATTTACCTAATTTTAATTTCCTATTGTTTCAACATCAAATTATTGATGTTCTATTAATTTGGTGTAATGATAGGTTAATTTGAGTGATTAATTAATATATTTTTATTTCACACTAAATTGTAGAATTAAAATTGAAGCAGCAAACAAGATTAAGGCTTTGAGCTATTGCTATTAGGTAATTATTTTTCAATTCAAATATACTTTTATACCTATAAATATAGGGTTTTGGATTTTTCTAGCCCACAGAAGTCAGTTGATTTAGAAATGAGCTCATACTCAACCACTGCTCAAATCCACGATAGCAATAATAAATAATCTTTTAAAGCCTATTCCTAACTAATATTCATTAATGTGTGATTTGTAAAATTGAAATTATCTTTTCATGACCAATGGCAGACATTTGGCCTCATAAAAACCCTCTTTAATTGAATGTAAATGTGTATAGTCATAGGAGAAAATAACTGTTAACCATGTCAATTGTTGTTTTTTATTTAAGAATGCCCAGTTTATTCTTTTCTGATTGACTTCCAGGTCAAAAAAAAGAAGAAGAAAGTCAAGTTCTGTGTTTTGATGGTTTTTCTAGTGACCACACTGAATGAAACAGTCAGGAGTTATGCTGTTTATTTATATTTATAGGAAGAAGTCAATAAGCAATAGCTGTCCCAGAAGTTTTATATTTTTGTTTTGAGGGGATTGACCGCTATAAAACATAAATTATGCGGAAAAACACATCAGACTTATTAATATAAAATAATAGTAAGAACTTTCTCAATTCGTGTACATAAATAATTCTGTGTTCAAAAATTTGTAGGGATTAGATGCTAAATTTATTACGCTCACTTTTTTTTCCAACTAAATTTTGGTAAGAGGTTCTAGTTCTAGATTTTTTGATATAAAGTTGTTGCCTGTAATGTCCATTTTGATCTTGAGTGTTTACATACATAGAAAACTTGTCTAATTCATTTTGCTATCAACTCAACTATCATAAGAGGACTTTGATTAAAAAAAAATTAAAGGAACTTATATATAATTATTAAATACATTATAAATTAGGTACATAATAAAAAAATATTTTGGACAACCTGGGTATGCAAAGTTAAAAGAGATCCTTTTACCGGGAGTCGAAAACATAAGTTATATTATTTAAAAAAAGTTAAATTCAACTTAGGTATGCCTGTTTTTTGACCTAAGATCAAGTTTTAATTGAACTTGAACTTTTTCAATATCAAAATTAGTGAAATACAGTTATTTTTAAAATTTCACTGAACAAAATATTCTGGAACTTTTTTTTTGTGGGACTTCAAGGCTTCCACTGAAGCCCTATACTGCCCATACTAACACCCATGGCACTGATACTTCTATAACACTGGGTGATACTTCTCCTACGAAAGAATAGCACCACCCAGGGTGGGACTCGAACCCGCAGCAGTGGCATGGGAGTACGGCACTTTACCGCACAGCCACACCGGGCCCCCATTCTGGAACTTATTAATTTTCTTTTAGTGAAAAATAATTGAAACTTCGAATCCCTATGAATAATCCTGTGATAGGATTATTCATTAAAAAAATTGATTCATAATAAACACTTGTAATCACAACCATGGGCAAAAATGTTGAGTATAACAACTTAAATTTTAGTCATTCAAAAAGTTTAGATGGCCTTGAATTTTGTGAATTTTTTTTTTTTGTCATAAAGGTATTAGGGTAACTTTTACTAAGCAAAGTTTTTTGTCCCGCGCTTTTTACCATAAAAAAAAAAACTGTTTCTTACCTAATATGGTGTGTAAAAATATTATGCTCAGTGGTATGGTAATGGTTAAGTTTATCAAGGAAGAAATAATTCAATTATTTTGAAGGATTTTGCTGTGAGTTATGACTTGTAAACTGTGTTGGGTGAGTTTGGCAGCACTTAAGTACAAATGGGATAATTGGTTGATTCAGATAGCATGGTTTTCTATATATTCTAAATCTGACTACCTATACATACTTACAGGATCACATATATTTCCAAGGCATTAAACCTTTTCTATTTCAAAGTCAACCTTTTCCATAACAAATTTAACCTTTTCCATGTTACTATCAACCTTTTCGAAGCCCAATTCAACCACTTCTTCATGTTTGCCTAATCAAACTCCCTACCTTAGCATATTAGGTATATTATGATCTCATATTTGTTATCAATTATATTATATGTTAAAGTTCAGATGAGAGGGTTTATTTCTTCTACAATATTGAAGAAATAAACTCTTTCTGATTGTCTAATATTAGGTTGATGAGCTCAGTGTTTTTGAAAAAAAAGGTGCTCAAAAATTGAAACGGTGCTCATTAATATGAGTTACCATTTTAAATTAATGTAACCAGCTAATTATTCAAAAGTTAATGTTATTAAAAATAATTATTTCAATGAATCAGAAAAGAATACAGATAAGGGTGCATCAATCACCCACCCACTGGCCCAGGAAGCCTCATGTAGCCTAACCAGTGAGGAAGGGAAGGAGAAAAAAAAATTCATCCGCTACAATTCAAATTGATATTTTTTCAAAACACCTTCCTCGATAACATAATACCATCCTAGATAATCAGATATTGAACCCACATGCCAAAGGAATCTGAAAAGATTAACTTTTTCAATTTTAGAACGCCTCCTCCACTAAAATTGAAAATGGATATTTTTTCCAAAACAGCTGTCCTCGATAGCATAATCATGGGCGAATCCATGGGAGGGTCGCCATTCCAATTTCTTTGTTTTTTTTAAACGAATACTGCAATTAGCTAGTTGTTATGCCCCAAACATAAAACTATTTGTTGCTTAGATCGCAGTCCTTCTTAATACAAGGTAATAATCTCCTACAAAAAATAGGTGCTCTCAATTATGTGATCATGTGACAGGGGGTCATCCTCCCCAAATTTAGTGCTAAATCCGCCCCTGAACATAATTTTAGCTTTCATGTCAAGGAAATCTGAAAAATTTAACTATTTTTAATATTATAGCGCCTGATACCCACGGGCGTCACCGCCGGGGAGGACAGGGGGGACGCGTCCCCCCAAAATTTTGATAGGAAGAGACTGTCCCCCCCCCCAATGTTTTGTCAGGAGAGGACCTAATGTAAAAAATTAAATAAAAATGCGATTTTACGAATTTATCCGAGTTTAACCAATAAAATTAAATATAAAATATTAAAAATAAAATTATATAAAATATAAATTAGTTAATTTCAGCACACTCTATCGTTAAAAGCTAGTCAGGCGTATTGTATATTTGATGAAATGAATTATATATTTTTTATTTCAGCTCGAACTGTTTTGTTTTATTGTTCTACATTTCTTTTTTAAACCAAGCAGCTTGATCCTACTTTCCATCAATTTGATGAAGCTTATAGAAGTTAATGGAAAGCAATGAAATAAGTGGGATCAGAATCAGAAGAAAAACTTGGATAAAATTCAATCAAAAAATTTTGGCCCACATCCTTCAACATTGCCTTTTTCAACATAGCCTTAACAATTCCGTTTTAATGTACAACTGAGGCATAAATTGACAAGTTTTAAGATACTATAAATACCTTTAAAATACAGCGTTGGAGGTGAATATAAATGCCCCAACAGTTGTTTTTAGGGGTTATTATTTCAACTTTTAGCCCCTGGAATTTCTACCTACTCTATCTAAGAAAATATTGAGCAGTCCTCCCCAATAATTTGATGCTGGTGACGCCCATGCTAATACCCTCTCCACTAACAAAGTGAATATTTTTTTCAAAAACACCGTCCTTGATAACATATTAAAAGCCCTTATGTGAAAGAGATCCGAAAATATTTACTTATTCAATATTGTGGAGTTCCCCCCCCCCCCCCCCACAAATCACCTGAACTTTAAATACATAGATATTATTGATAACAAATATGTGGTCATAATATAATATGCTTATGTAGGGGGTTGGACTGGTTGAACATGAAGAAGTGGTTGAATTTTACTTGGGAAAGGTTTAATTAACTTGGGTAAGGTTGAGTTTGACTTGGAAATACTGTATATATACATATATGTGTAACAAATAAATTTCGGCGTGACTGTGTGGACGAAGTGAGCCGAGGCCCGCCGTGGAAGGGATAGAACCGGTCATGCAGTTTCCCCCACCGTCTTATTGTAGCTCGTAGAGGTTAGGCCGTTGTCCTCAGTGCGGCGAATACCGGCTTCTTGACTGGTACTCCGAGGGGGTATTCTAGTTCGTGTACGGTATCGATGTACCGGGTGGTCAGGGTTACGATCTGACAAGTACGTTACGGTAGTGGAGCAGTGGCTGAAACCTAGCAACTACAGCTTGTCCGAACCATTTAAAATCAAGCATCCGATTCTTTTAATAATAAAAATCGTGAATACTGTCAGGCTGCGTGCATGAAGAAATATTTGACAGGCTATGAGACGGAGAAGTTCAGGAATTTGTAAGTTATATCATTTAAATAAATCATAGTAGGCATAGTTTTAATTTAAAGGTAATATTTATTCAATGAGTATTTTCATGACCATCCTTAACAATGAGTTTATTTTAATTGTTATCACAAATTCATGATGCTTAGGCATTTCATAACATATCAAGCTGTCATTTTGTTTCTAGTAAAAGTCTTACTTTATTCAAATGGCTGTACTAGCAGAAAATATCTTTATATTTTTATCACGATTTAACGATAAATCGACAAGGCCTCAAGTACCGAATTGTCATTCTTTAAGTGTTGTAAAAATAGAAACAAATCTCATGAACGAATTCAGTCTTACTAACTGACCAAGATTATTTTATATGTGTAAATTTAAAAATGTATTTATTAGTAGTTTTAATAGGTATACTTATTCAATAATTAGTAATTATTATTTAATAGAAATAATAAATAATGAATATATATAATAAAAAATAAATACATAACATGTGTATATTCTTTATATACACATTCTTCATGTATTCTTTTTTTTTTAAGAATACAATTTTATTAGGATAACTTAATCCGAAAATTTTGAAAAACCTAAATTTTATCCTCCATTATTATTATCTATCCCAGTCTTATTTTTATTTGATTAGAGAAATATCCAAATTTATAATTATTTGGATCCATTGTATTGTTTGATATATATATATATATATATATATATATATATATATATATATATATATATATATATATAAGTGCACTACTTTCTGTTCATTTAATTTTTGATAATTGTCCACCTTGATCAATGGCGGATCTAGCTGGTTGTAGGGGGGGGGGGGCTGCAGCCCGACAGCCCTTCCCTGGGTCTGCCACTCAGGTTTTTTACCTTTTGCCCCTTCCGCCAATGGTCATGATCCGGTTAGCGAGGGTGGCGGGATGGCTGAGGGGCTAAACGCGTTAGAAAATACGCGTTGCCACTGAAGACCGAACAGATGATTTGAGAACCAGAAGATAGCAAGTTCAAAACCCGGAGCCAGGGGAAATTTAATAATACTCGGCATTAATCCCCCACCCTCTCCCCTGGCCCGGGAAACCCCGTATAGCCTAAACGGCAAGGAAGGGGTAGACCCGAAAAAAAAAGATCCGGTTAGCGATATTTGCATTTAAATATATAGAGAACCATAAGAATATAACTCGTCCTGTTCTGTATGTTGTTATATTTAATGATTTTCATGATTTTATTGACCCATTTTTTAAATCACCTCTATTATATATAGTAATTTATACTATGATAGGTTGTTTGTTATTGAAAAGCCAACGTTTCGATCCCACTTGTGGATCTTCACCAGGGCTTAAAGAAGACTAATATATGAGTATCTATGCTAGGAGATAGTATTTTATACTACTTATGACTCGAAGTAATTTTTTATTTCTGAAATAAAAGTTTTATATGAAAACCCATTATTTAGTTCTTTGCACCTCAGGCTTTCGACACCTGGATGGATTTGCAGGCTATTGACACAAAGTAAGAGAGCCTAATATCCTCCTTTCAGGTTCTTTCGTTACTGTCCTCTTACGACATGATTAAAGCAAAAGTAATGCATGAAAACACGATCAGGTCTTCAAAAAACAAGCTGAATTTTTGAGACAAAAATGCTTCCTACCACCTAAACTCGAAACCCTGATATAGAACGGAATAGGAATACATCCCTGATCACCTACTGATATAATGAGGAACATATTTGCTTCCATTCTCCCAGGTTTCTTCGAAACACATGTTCCTTTTAACAGCGACTCCCCGAAGTTAAGGCTAATTTCTCTAATACAACACAGCCCTCAGTTCTGATTTATTTAACTGGCTCTTACCTCTTACTAACTTTTTTCACATATAAGTTTTTTTATTATATTTATTAGAATTCATAATATGCAGTCGTGAAAACATGCGACTAGTTGGATCTTGCTTCTATTATTTGTTGCATTCTAAATGTCTTTAATTAATCTTAATATCAAGTAAATTTATTCCTTCTGTCATGTTACTTGTGAATACCTTATTTATACTCATTTATTTGCTTCTTTTTTGCCCTGATGAAGACCCACATGCTTGTAGCCTCGTAAATTTAAGAAAAGGGTTTTGACTGAAATTCTGTTTAAAGAGAATATTCGATCATATGCCAACTCTAATTTTTAACCGACTTCGAACGAAAGAGGAGGTTACTCAATTCGATACGTATGTGACTTTTTTTTTTTTTGTGCCTTTTTTTTTTTTTTTTCTATGTATGTTCACCGATTACTCAGAGATGGGTGGACCAATTGGAACGAAACCTTTTGCATCTTGTAGAGTATTTTCCCAAGGTGGTCCCATTTAAACCTTTTTGGGGTTCCTAATTTATTTAAGAAGTTATCAGGAAAAAACATGAAAATAATTATTTAATTATCGCTCAAATTGTTTACTTATTGGAAAAACATATGGCATATATAACATAAGGTATGCTCCAACAAGCTATTAAAACTAATTGATAACTAACAAATCCAAATATTGTATTACTGCTGGATGAATCAAATGGGAAAACCAACCAATCAAATTCAGAATCAAAAGAGTGGGGGGAGAACATGAGCAGTCTGTTAGTTATCGATGTGTTTTACGTGCTTGTTGGAACAAACCTATACATAACCTTAACTAATTTTTCAACATTAGATTTAAATGAAGATATAAATATCAGCACATTATAATATCGCTGTCGTTTTCTGCAGCGATATTAGCATAAATAATAGATAGATGTATATTCACCGATAACAGTAAACCTTCTTAATTTAGATCTAATCAACTGTGGACACCATAATCATAAGACAACAAAATTCGTGGAATTCCAAGAAAGACTGAGTATTGGTAATCGTTTTAAAGCAGAATTTAAGACTTCTTCAAGTTCCCGAAGGATCGTTTAAATTTAAAATCGTAGCTATTATTGATTTAAATTAGATTTTGATTTCTATCTTTTATTGAATATGCACATTAAAAAAGAATACAATAATTCCTGGAAAAGCTCATTTTCAGTTGACTTAATAAAGGATTCAGATACCTCTGTCTTCTTCCGGATACACTCGGTTACTGTTGAATATCTTGCCGGAGGTCTTGTGCCGATCCTTTATGGGTGACACTTCTGTTATGTTATCCGGATTAATAGTATCGGTTTTTAAATTTGTTTCTACAACTATCGAGGCTTTTGCTGGTGTTCATCCATCAATAAAAACTACAAAATAAAACTTGATAACTACCCGAAAACAACCTCATTGTATGAAAGTCCCCTCAGCAAAAATTTGGCAGTCATGGAAATGATTGTTAAAAATGATGATAAATGCTACGCCACTAGAATTGAAGCAACATTGTTTAGCAATTTATTTTCTGAATAATATTTTATTACGAAGGATATAATTCATAGTACTTCGGTAATAAATTTAGTCAAAAATTCATCGAAAGGAATTACGAACATAATTGAATCAACCTTTGGAATTAAGTCAGTAGTCTAATACGGAGAATAATAATATCCTTCGTAATAATAAATTAACCATATGTGAGTCCCAAACCCTGTTGCTTCTATCCTAGCGGGGCAGTCTTTTTGATATCGATAAATTTTATGGTTGCCCCTTTTTTTGCAGGAACTCCTATACAATGATGTAATCCTATGAAGTCGTGTATAATATCGCCATAGTTTTCAGAAGGATATTCAAACAATCAAAATTTAAAAATTACTTTCAAATTTACTATAGGTCATATTAGCATCCTCATTGATTCTCCATTAACGATATCTTGTCTAAAACCGGCCAAAATCTTGACTGTTCAGTGATTTATCTACTTCATCTTGGAATGGCCGGATTTATGTATTTATTTATATTTAACTGAACACATCTCGGAACACTGATTCTCTACGTAAATGAGAAGTACTGACGACATTTAGCAAAGGAAAAATATTGTCATTGTGGAAAAACATTTTATGTGTTCCCTTCCCAATTGAACATTGATCTTTAAAAAAAAAAAAAATCCATTTATAATCATAAAACGTAGTGTGTTGAAAGTTGTATAATACACGCACTGCTTTCCCACTTTTCTGTGTGTATTCATAAAATTGAAAAGGTAAAGCTTATTTCATAATAATTTTATACAATTATTGTATAATAAAAAGACCTGGGAAAGACAAACGTGGTAGAGCGTGAAAAGATTTCGAAATTTTTAAACCAACGTTTATTTTATCAACGACTATTTAATTACCAACGAAATTTTTAAACCAACGTACGGTTTTCTACATTTGTTATCTTCTCCAACTAAAAATTGTGAAATAAAAAACATTTTATAAAAAAATATTAAACCGACTTCGAAACCTAGGAACCATTAAAAATAAATTCACTGAAAAGTATGAAATAATTACGTTCTGTTTTTAATGAATACACAGCAAAATTGAAAATGGTATAAAAAGTGGAAAAGTGCAATAAGACGAATAATTTTATTTTGATTTGTACAAATACACACTAATTGTTAATAAAAATTATTAAATTTAAATATTAAATACTATGTTCAATACAACACAATCTTTTCGGAGGCGGCGCAAAATTTAAAATTTTTTACACTAGACATTATGAAAATCTTCTAAATGGATCTTCTCTTCCCAGCTATTGATTTCAATGCCTACTAATGGAATTGTATCAGTAACATGTTATTTCTATTTTGCGCCGCTTCCGAAAAGATTGTGTTGTATTGAACATAGTATTTAATATTTGAATTTAATAATTTTTATTAACAATTAGTGTGTATTTGTACAAATCAAAATAAAATTATTCGTCTTATTGCACTTTTCCACTTTTTATTCCATTTTCAATTTTGCTGTGTATTCATAAAAATCAGAACGTAATTATTTCATACTTTTCAGTGAATTTATTTTTAATGGTTCCTAGGTTTCGAAGTCGGTTTAATATTTTTTTATAAAATGTTTTTTTTGCTGTATTAATATAAATATTCTGTACTTGTTAGGATGATTTACTTAATTATAATAGTTGTGATATTAAAAAAATTGGACTATATATGTAAATATATAAAAGTTTTATATTATGTAGGCAAATATAGGAAAATAAAATAGGAAAAAATACATTTTTCTTATAAAAGAAACAAATATAATGATTTTACAAAAATTAAATGGCATACCATGGCCAATAAAAAAATTAACTTCATAGAGAAAAAATAATGAAGATATTTATCTATAAATCAGGTCGAAAAAAATACAGTCTCTGTCAATCTAATCACTCAAAACAAAATAATGATAATAAAAACAACTATTAGTTACGCAATTAAATATGAAAAATATTTAGTTTGAAAAAGGGTTATTAATTAGCATTAACTTGTCAACAAAATCAAATTCTTCGCAATGAAATTTGCTAACATCAGATGGAAATCTACATGTTTGGTCGATCTTTACGCTGTTAAAATTAAGAAAAAGTTTTTGACTTAAATTACTGATAATCGAATATCATATGTAAGTAAATATTCACGTACTCAAATTGAGGGATAATACATCTATATCGAAATATTTATTTCGATTTGGTTCTTTAAATTAACTAAATCTTTCAAACTGTCAATCAAGGACTTCCAATCTCTGGCTGGTGATTCACTGCAGATACTTTCGACGTAATGTAGGCCAGATACTCTCAACTTTGCTGCTTCCTATTTATTAATGATTTATTGAATTCCTTAGTGATTCACAACGATTAATCTACAAAAGTGATATTTTATTTATTTATCAATTCTACTATAAAATATTACAATGACATACTCAGTCAACTATTGATCTGATTGTCTGAATAGATATAATACCGCTAAATAAAAAGAACGGATCAACGTTGGTAGTGTACCTCACAAGCTCGATGCAGCTTGAGATTTCCATAAATTTTTTTATCTATAAAATTCCTGCACAATCAATTTATTCTTCTACTATTCTATTCTTTACCCATGTGAGAAATTTTTAAATCTTGGAAAAGATGAGGGCAGATCCACACAAGATAGATTTTGTATTTTCTTAATTAAGCGATAACGTTACTGAAAAAATAACAGTCTATTTATACAAATGACAGTATTTTTATTTAATACTTGTCAGTTTTTATATATTCATTTTACATATATTTTTTTTTTGGTGGGATGGGGAACTTATTCCTGCCGGAGATATGGTATAATTAAGTATTTAGTCTTCATAATAAGAGGAGGTTTATTAATTGAATGCGTCATTTAACTGGTCCATTGACTGCCACACAGACGTCTGGCCACCATTTTTTTATTCGACACTGTGCACGAAAGATATAGCATTACATATACAAGGTAGTTAAAATTAGTAGTAAAATTTTTGAAAGCAGCTTCGCTGTAAGGGGCCGATGAGGCTTGTTTTTTTATGTATTTGATATGCAGAACTGATGCGAGGATTGCAGATACTTGGCGTTCTCCATAGAAATTACTTCTGTTCTGAAGGGAAGCCTTGTAAAAATAGTTACGTAAAAGTACATTCAAGCATCACATTTTGCAGTGTTATCATAGACATACCCCTACTTCAGCCATATACGAACAAAGCTAAAACATCCTCAAATAAGATAATCAGAAAATAATAATGATTTTTTTATTTTTCATAGACGGAGAAAGATCCGCTGACGATTGTTAAAAATGATTCACTGTTATCGAGCACGTCGCCTTTGACGAATAACTGAAAATAGAAGTGTATGGTAATCTTTTTTATTTTTCACTCACATTGATAGTAAAAAATGAAGATGAACTAGGCCCGATACGTAAGAAGGAGGACACTTGTTATCCGAAACGTTTCCCCTACACTTGAGTGTGACCTCAGCAGTCTGGATCACCTGATGCTGCGACAGCAAGGTGCCATCCAGCGTATCCTAATCTCGTCAGCCAAGGAATATTATAACATATAACAATATATATATATATATATATATATATATATATATATATATATATAAATGGTGACCAAACTATAACAAGAACAATACTTTCCGGTTTATTTAACATAATGTGGAATTTATTTAGTTATATTTTGAAAGTGCATTAATTCGTTTAAGCTGTTTCGAACGAAGTAATTATTGAATGAAAAATACTCAATAAATGCCCGTGAATTATTTCATTAAAATTATAGTTTTTTCTTTAAAAACTCGTAGTTTTTATTACTTCAAGTCAAATTATAGGACAAGCAAAGTTTTCTATATCATATTTCACAATTTCATATACATAATTAGTTTCCATTGATATGATAAAATTTTCTATATTAAAACGTTGCATAACATAAAAATATTTTTTAATTTAATCATATGCATTTCTTTGAAAATCTCGAAACATAAATTGCATGAATTTTAGATCAAGAGCCTGTGATAAAAAATTATGGCAACATTTTGAATCGATTGTATTGTATTGACATGAAACGTACTGTTGGATATTAATTATTATTTTATGTATTATTACTAAATTTATATTGCATTAATTATTATTATTTACTATATTGTGTTAATTGTTTAGTGACTTTGAAGTTTATTGTTTCTTGGCAACACTGTCAAATTGCCGCCTATTATCTAGGACTGTGTAAACATTCCATGTTAAGCCATATTGGTTTGAGTTCACGGGCTCGTTGTCAGTCACTTGTATATGTACTTGTATTAATTTACTCAATTCAGTTATTTTTTTTAAATTGGCCTTTAGTTTTTGATTAATAACCCGATTTTCAACACGTACGAGGATGCCAGTAAGAGCACTCCCCCCGCCTTCCCACGCCCGCGGTCAAATGGTGGCCTCTTAAATGGAAAATTTTGGCTTTTTTTTTTCTCTCGAAAAGAATTCATCGCACAGAAAAACTTATCACTTTCAAATAAAGAGCGAAAAATTCCCCTTTGAATGTCTTACACGTAAAATCGGTCAAGTCGTTATCCTAAAATCTACTTTAAATGAAAAATGTAGCATGTGAAAATAGTAAATATAACAGACTTCTTAATTATAAAATTAAGTAAAATCTGTAGATATAAGAATAAATACTCAATTATTGTTTGGTTTAGGTACATATGTAAACATGAAGTCAAATTTTTTTAATGTAATTGAATTTGTTCAGTAAAGGCAACATTTCAGAATTTCGAGCTATTATAATTTGTTTTTTTTTTCTTATAGAGATATCTTAACGAAATTTTTAACATTATTAATGGCGTTGATAAGTAATTGAAATATTTACATTCTTTTACCTCCGTGGCACTTTATTAATTAAGAGTCTATGAAATTCTAGACACCATATCAATATTCGAACCGAAGAACTTGAATACTTCTTGATAAGTGAAATTCTGACACTTAATCATTTAATGGGTCTCTAATGGATTATATCTGATGCACATGAATAGGATAACTCACCCGCATCCACATTAAGAGATCTTATTAGTCACAATGAAAGTGTATCCCAACCCCCTCCTTTCTCCCCCCTCCCCAGAGTAATCAACGAAAACGCCAGAAGAATCAAATAATTATTTTAGATCATTATTTATTCTGGACAATCTAAAATAATAAGGGAAAAATGAAGAATAAAAATAAGTAAATAATTTAGAATGGAGATTAGTATTATTGTGGTTACAATTGATATAACAATAGTTTACCTTAGATATTAATGAAGTGGACAAGTCGGTTTGTTGACCCTTATATGGATAGCACAGGAGCAATTTTAAAATCAGTAATCTCAGAATCTTATTTTATGTACTCAAGTTTTTCACAAAAAATTAAATTTGTCCATTGGCTCCGATAATTTTCTCTTAAAGGGAATGTTCGGTGCCATGAAATTCACACGCATTTCTTGACGTTTTAAGCGAAGACTTATTCACATTAAGAATTATTCACACGATTAACATATTTCCGGTTTATAACTGCTTAAACTAACTGTAAATGGCACGCTAGCAACTGAAATGCAACGCCTCGGAAAGGCCTCTTTTATTATCCATCCCTTAGAAGGATTGAATTACTGGAGTAATTCTCATATTAGCAGCACATGAAAGGCTATTTAATTCTACGTCTATAACCTCGGGGCGCTGCTAGTGTTTATATCTGTAATGTTATATAAAACTAAGCCTTTGTTCAATTGTGGGTATATTTAAAATGGAATACTGTATTATTATTATTTTGGTCATTCCCTATCTTTTCTTGACACTTATCGGCAGCGGTGCACTAAGACAAAGACTAGAAATTTTAAGACACAAAACATATACAAAAATGGGGATCACCTGTGGTGTAGTGGTTAGCATAGATACCAGCAATACTAAAGGTCATGGGTTCGCGTCCCGAGGTGGCCCTTGGATTTTTTAATGGGAGTAAAAAATCCTTATCTATGCCGTCCCTCGGATAGGACGTAAAATGGAGGTCCCGAGCCTGTACGATGTCAGGTACTCGTTAAAGATCCCTATCCTAATTATAGCTGGATAGGCAAAATTTAGGACTCCCATTGTAGCATCGTCCGATTAACCTTAGTGGACTAAAGTGACGTTAAAAAAACCGAAAAAAACAATACAAAAATGTCTAACGATCTTAGCATTTCTGACAATCATTGCATTTGCTGTTCGAGACTATTAAGAGGAAGGTCTCATTCGATAATGGTGTTAACCGACGTCTCCGGGATAAAATTGTAGAAATTATTAATATAGAAAAAAACGTCCTCAAATAGTCTCAAAAATTACATATATATATTTTCATATATATACAAGCCAAATTTTCGCCCATTCGGGCATCATCAGGGCATCAGAATTGAATATATATATATATAAAATATTTCACATATAAATGAAAAGTTAAAATTCTTATAGTTGATTATAGTTCAGTTGATGAAGTGTTCTTACACAGATTGTTTCAGGATAGTTGTTTTTATAAGAATTTTAACTTTTCATTTATATGTGAAATATTTTATATATATATATTCAATTCTGATGCCCTGATGATGCCCGAATGGGCGAAAATTTGGCTTGAATATATATGAAAATATATATATGTAATTTTTGAGACTATTTGAGGCCGTTTTTTTCTATATTAGTGATTAGTCTCCTTCCTGCTATTGGAAAATCTTAATTGAAATTATTAATAGTAAATTCCTCTCTCACCCTAAGGACTTAGTACAGTTCCTTCAGTTTTTCGTTGAAGTCCTGATATTTATTTATTTTCCGTGTAGCACGTAGTGGATATTGTTTGTTTGTTTAACGTCCCTTTATGCCGCTAAGGCTAATCAGACGATGCTACAGTGGGAGTCCTAAATTTTGCCTATCTAGGTATAATTGATGGATGGATCTTTTAACGAGTAACTGACATCGTACAGGCTCGAGACCTCCATTTTACGTCCTATCCGAGGGACGGCTTTGCCAAGAATTTTTTACCTCGGGACGCGAACCCGCGACCTTTAGTACAGTAGGTTGCCATGCTAACCACTACACCACAGGCGACCCTGTGTAGGGGATATTATTCTAGCGTGTAACAAAACAATTTGATTTTGGTTTGTTTCATTGAAAAGAGTTTTAGACTTTTTGTTGGAACAGTTACCAACTGTTGTAGTACATGTTCTTGATTGTTCAAGAATAGTTTACGCTTTTCGAGAACCTTCCATAATGTTCGATTTGAGACTAAATATGAGTAGAAATGGACTGGAGTCTTAATCATACTCTGAAGATTGAATCATATGGTTACTTTCGTGCCACTGTATCGTTACAAGTAGATAATTTTTGTAAGATTGTTAGTAATTTGAGTTTTTATTGTTCCTTTGGCGTTGTTAACACGTCAGGTTGTTAACATCTGTCCCCGGGGTCCGCTGTCTTACATTCCCATCTTAACAGCCGATTATCACATGAACATGTCCGAAAGGCCGAACACCTAAAAGACTTAATTTAGTCGATTTTTAATGAGATTATTGCATTTTAGTGCAGCAAAAGTTGCTAACAGATGGAATTCTGTTGTTTTTTAGAATCGGACTCCGGGGTCCGATACAGGTCATCAATAATAAAACAAGACGGCATCACCCTTCCGCGTCCGATAATATTGCAACGACTACTTTTATGGTTATCTTTAATTTTATGTGTTTTATTTTATACAATGTAGTTCTATTTAATTTCTTTGACATTCTTTAATTATTGCATAAATATTAGAAAGAAAACAATAGTTTTTTTTTAATACTTCTAACTAAATCTGTAATTATAAATAAAACTTGCTGATATTTACTTGATTTATATTATATAAATTCATTTCTTAAAAAAGATTTTTTTTTTATCATAGAGTAAGTGGTTGTAAAGCAGTAAAAGACTCCTAAAAATTGTTTTAATATTGCAAAAATTATCAATATGGATGGTAATTTAAAATTCCAGCAGTTTAATGCTATTTTCAATAAAGTATGGCATAAATCCTGTATCGGACCTCGGGGGGCATGTCCTGCGCCGGTTATGTCTAGGTCTAATCCTTACCAAGAGATAATGCCCTTGAGAAGCTCATTAATTCACTTTTCTGTCAAAAAATAACACTTTCGTCAGAGCATTCCCATCGGACCCCGACACCCGATATCGTCTGTGGCTCGTCCCAGCAGTCGGACCCCCGGGACCGATACCGTCTAATTCAGGGTACCCCTAAAATACGCCGCCGAACCTAACGTGTTAATTATTATTTACACCTGATAAAAATTATTCAAACCCACAATAGCGTTACATTATCATATGAAGGTACACTATTTTGATAAACTTTGTTTGACATTCTTCTTTATGTGCGTTATGATGGCCTAGCCCAAGCAAATACAACTTGACATGCTCTTGATCAAAAAACGGTTGTGGTCTGTACTAAACCAAAAGTTGTTGATACCTAAAGTTTTATCGTTCTTCGCCAGTAATTGGTGAACGATATTCACTACATTGTCGCAATTATTATATATTTATATGTCCGAGCTTAGTAATTTTACAACAAAAATGTGACCATCGTTTTTCATTTTGAACCAATTCTTAATTTTGCAATTAATTTCCTTTTTGCTAGTTATAGTAGACAATATTTAAAGTAAACGCATATAGAAATTGTCTGCTTATATACACTACCTTATTATCATCATTACCACCGAAGTAATCTCCATTTCTTTAACTAACAAATTATTAACCAAGATAACCAAGATAACAAAAAAAATCTGGTGCGTGCACGCAACACACAACTTTCACTTACCAACTTACTTAGATTAGACATTAATGCGTTTTGTTAATTGCCACTTCTCAAATGAACAGAACGGCTTTAATTATGAACTATGGTCTGTCATTAAAGGCGTACTCCGCAGGCATGGGTTCAACGATTTTTATGAGTTGACTGAATATTTTTCTTTTTTTCTCCTCTTTGTGTTTTCTTTATTTTTATCATATTTCATATTTAGCCATTTCTTATTTTTTGGCGTAATGAGAGACAGTTAATTTTTCCATATAAACAAAAACAAGTGTACTTTACAGGAAAACAAAAAAGACCCCTTCCCCTTTTAAACCACCTCAGAACATTTTAATAACGATAACGCTTACCTGATATTAAAGTACACCTTATTTTCATTAAACATGGCGAATTTGATCAAAATCATTAAAGCCGTTTTTGAGATAGTCGAAAGAAAGGTATAAATTGGAAAACAAGTTATGAAACAAAGTGCCCCCTCCGGTTGATCAATTTTCATAAAATGTTGGCTATCACATCTTTGGCATACACATACATCAAATACCCAGTTTGTTCAAAATCGTTAAAACCGTTTTTGAGTAAATAAAAGAAGCACGTGAAAATGATATAAAATTTATTAAGTAAAGTCCTCCCTCCGGTTGATCAATTTCGATGAAATTTTAACAGTCATATCTCGGGCATATAAATAGATCAAATACTCAGTTTAATCAAAATCGTTAGAGCCGTTTTTGAGAAAATCGAAAAAAACTTAAAAAGTTATTAAATAAAGTACCCCCTCCCTTAGAGCAATTTGGATGAAATTTTTGCTGTCACGTCACGGGCATATAGATACACTAAATACCTAATTTCAGGTTCGCACGGTTTATAGTTTTTGAGCTAGTCTGTTCTCACACACACACACACACACACACACACACACACACACACACACACACACACACACAGAGACCATTTCGCGGGACTTGGTCATTTGGACTCAGGGGACCCCAAAACGTGTATTTCCGTTGAAAACCGGAAGTCGAAATTTTTCACGATCGCAATACTTCCACTTGCTATATATTTCATATATAGGTAAGTGAAAGTAAAAAAGTAAAGTTGGTATAAAAGATTAAAATTTTTGCCCCGTAACTACTATAAATAAAACATTTCTAAATAGCTGCTACGAAACATAAGTTCATTTATTATTTATATGCATTGGTTTGAAAAGTTGTAATTTTTATCACGTTAGACTAATATTAACCAGGAATTATGATAATTAATCAAAATATGATCAATATTAGAAATAACGACTCTATATTAATTGCAACCGATTTAACACATAACCGCACCGTCGCACGGGCGTGTATCGGACCTGATTCAAATACGAAGGATAGGTAGTAACCGGTCGGTTGACCCGGTGTCGGGCACGTGTGACTGGTTACTACCTGTCCTTCGTAACTGAATCAGATCCGATACACGCTCGTGCGGCGGTGCGGTTATGTGTGACCAGACCTTTAAACGGAGTTATTATTAATCAGGTAATATAATATCAACACTCATGACAAACATCTTTTGAAGTCGTAAATTTAATTTTTTTTTATCACAGATTTAATTTATTAAACTGACTTATATATGAAATGACGAATATGAACCTCAAAGTGTGCATACAATTTTTCTGGATTCCATTTTCCTGCATAAAGTATATTTACCTTAATAAAGGATTTATATTCCATTAATTAACTTTTACTTCTTTTTTTTCCCCCTTATCTTTATCTACCTTATATCATGAAATATTTAAATAAGATGATTTATACAACGATATAAAAAAGTTGAAAAGCAAGAAATATTTATTATTAAAAAAAAAAATCTGGTGCGTGCGCGCAACACACAACTTTCACTTACCAACTTGCTTTGAAATTGACTAGTTTTGTTTAATGCCATTTCTCAAAGTGAAACATTTTTCCACATTCATTTACTTATTTTTGTTTTCATTTGCTCTATAAAAAACACTAATTTCTTTTATTATTAAATAAAAGTTTTTACTTGAGATAATTCGGCAATGCAATCATAATACTCTCGTAAAGTCGTCTGATTTTACAATTCTATGTACTTGTTGAAAATTTCATTTAGTTACCATGGGAAGAAATAATTTCCATTAAATGAACAGAACGGCTTTAATTATGAACAATGGTCTGTCATTAAAGGCGTACTCCGCCGCATGCGTGTGCTCAACGTATTTTATGAGTTGACGGAATATTTTTCTTTTTGTCTCCTGTATATGTTTACTTGATTTTGATTTTTTTCATATCTCATATTTAGCCATTACTTATTTTTAGGCGTAATGAGAGACAGTTATTTTTTCTATATAAACAAAAACAAGGGTACTTTACAGGAAAACAAAAAAGGCCCCTTCCCCATTTAAGCCCCCTCAGAACATTTTAATAACGATAAAGCTTATCTGATATTAAAGAACACCTTATTTTCATTAAAAATGGCGAATTTGATCAAAATCATTAAAGATAATTTGATAATGAGATAATTTAAAGAAAGCTATAAATTGGAAAAAAAGTTATGAAATAAAGTGCCCCTTCTGTTTGACCAATTTTGAGGAAATTTTGGCTGTCACATCTTTGGCTTATACATACGTCAAATACCAAGTTTGATCACAATCGTTAAAGCCGTTTTTGAGTAAATAAAAAAAGAACGTGAAAATGGTACAAAATTTATTAAGTAAAGTGCCCCCTGCGGTTGATCAATTTTGATGAAATTTTTACAGTCATATCTCGTGCATATTAATACGTCAAATACTCAGTTTAATAAAAATCGTTAGAGCCGTTTTTGAGAAAATCGAAAAAAACTTAAAAAGTTATTAAATAAAGTACCCCCTCCCTTTGAGAAATTTTGATAAAATTTTTGCTGTCACATTGCGGGCATATACATACACTAAATACCAAATTTCAAGTTGGCACGGTTTATGGTTTTTGAGCTAGTCTGTTCACACACACACAGACCATTTCGCGGGACTCGGTTATTTGGACTCAGGGGACCCCAAAACCGTATTTCCGTTGAAAACTGGAAGTTTAAATTTTTCACGATCGCAATACTTTCCTTACTATATATTTTATATATAAGTAAGTGAAAGTAAAAAAAGTCTTAAAAAAACGCCATTATTTACGAAAAAAATCACAATAAAAGAAAAGAGAGGTAAGACAAATATTATATATAAATATTATAAAATTATGCAATATAACGGTATGAGCAATCTTCATGTGATGATGCTAAAACATATGAAGGAAAAGATATTTTGCTTGAATTTGCAACTATCACTACTACCTTTTGCATTATCCTGCTCATAGATATGTGTTTAACATCTATATAAATAAAGTTGAAATTCTGTTTGTTTGTTTGTTTGTTCTTTATAGAAATCCATACCGTTTGTCCTAAATTCTCCAAATTTCGCTCAGTGTTTCTTTGATACCAGGTGCGAACACCTGTCCATATTAAAATTGCATAACTTCAGCCGATCTTCAGCTGATATTCTTTATTCTCCAAATTTCGCTAAGTGGTTCTTTCAGACCAGGTGCGAATACCTGTCCAAATTAAAATTGCATAACTTCAGCCGATCTTCAGCTGATATTCTTTATTCTCCAAATTTCGCTAAGCGGTTCTTTCTGACCAGGTACGAACACCTGTTCATATTAAAATTCTATAACTTCAGCCGATCTTCAGCTGATATTCTTTATTGTTATAAAAATCATAATGATCTCACTTTACAATGTTTTTTTTTTACGAAATCGACCGTTTCTTTATATACAGCTATAATATATGTATATAAAGATGAAATTCTGTTTGTTCTTTATAGAAATCCATACCGTTTGTCCTTAATTCTCCAAATTTCACTCAGTGGTTCTTTCAGACCAGGTGCGAACACCTGTCCATATTAAAATTGCATAACTTCAGCCGATCTCTGGGTATATTCTTCATTGTTATAATAATCGTTTTGATCTCGCTTTACATTGGTTTTTACGAAATCGACAGTTTGAGTCGATAAATGTCTGACTTAATAGATTTTAAAAATGAAATTCTCCGGGTGAAACCGGTATAGCTAGTAATGAATAATCTTTATATAGTAAATATTCGCTTGGAAGTGGAATGAATCTAGACGACGTTTTAGCGTCTGTTAATCTTAAACATTGACACAGTGATTTTATTCTCACTATAACAACAAATATTTTAGAACTTCAATAGTTTCTACTCAGACTTAACCATAAATGGACCTTTAATCTTGCAGAGTAACATTTTTATGTAACCAAGGATAAAAACGCATGCGACAGTTGGCCGTGGAAGATATAAACTCTAATAAAAGATAGGCAGAGTTTACATTCTTCAATAGTTTACAAACTGGTTAGAGTCGTATGTCGCCTTTAGACAGATCAGTAACTCCTCCTTCAAAAGGACATAAACACAATTTGTCCTTAAATAGATTTTTTCGAAACAAGATCTTAACACGTTAGGTGCGGCATTGGTCCTCGGTGTCTGATGTCTTATATTCCCATCTTAACAGCCGATTATCACATGAAAATGTCCGAAAGGCCGAACACCTAAAAGACTCAATTTAGTAGATTTTTAATGAGATTATTGCATTTTAGTGCAGCAAAAGTTGCTAACAAATGAAATTCTGTTGTTTTTTAGAATCGGTCTCCGGGGTTCGAAACAGGCCATCAGTATTAAAACAAGACTACTGGACGGCATCACACCTCCGCGTCCGATAATATTGCAAAGAATGTCTTTATGGTTATCTTTAATACTTCTTACTAAGTCTGTAATCAATATATATTATAAAGCAAAGTGTACAATGTGCGTGCCGATAAGGCTCAAAAACGACTCAACGCACGTTTAAGAAAGTTATGTCAGCATGTTACTATAAAACCCATAACGGAGAAGAAGGTTTCTGTTTTTCTCTTAAGGGTGTAAAATTGAAGAGAAAAGGACTGGAATTTTAAGCTTCTCGCACCATTTAATTAGCCTCTCTGAGATTGAGATACTAGGTTATGAATGAAAAATGTAGTTCGAGCTCCAGGCTACCAGGAAGCGCTAGGGTGCGTTTCACTCAATGTTTATTGTTCATTCATTCCGTTCAGTTTGTAAAGGTTAAATATTTTTTCAGCTGTTCTTTTTAAATTACTTTTAAAATTGGTTCACCATTTCTTTCTAAATAAAATAATGATTTTACATATCTGCAATCAATTAGAAAACCGACTGGATACCTTACAAAATTAATTTTCTCATAAGAAAGTTAATTGATTTACACATTATATTTAATCAATATATAACATCTACTTAAGTAAATTTAATGCAATATGACTGAACATTTTTTAGTAGTACAGTTAAAGAAATAAACAGGCATAAAGCAAAAAAGAAGAGCTGAATTGACTGATTATAAATCGAAAATAAAATGTTTGAAGTGTTCTTATTGTATGTAATTATGAAAAATTGTTTTATTACTATGTACGATGAGCATTCCAGTTGACAAAATGACTAACTCCAATTACAGCATTTTTTCAATAAGATTTTATCACCCCTCATAGTTCAGGATAATAAGCAATATGATGAAAAAATTGTGCCCTCATGATATTTTGGTTTTCACTTTGTAATAGTAGGTGCAGTGTACGGCCAAATAACGGTGGGGGGGGGGATATCTTATGGGAGATTGAACTGGAAGAAAGGTCTTAAAAAAAAAGTTTCTATGAATCTTCGGTAGTTTCTAAACTTCTGGATCTAATAGGACCATCACAGTCGTCGGCGCTTAAGTTGTAATCGAAATATAGTTTTTTAACTAATATATTTTTCAACCATAATCTAATAACTTATTATCTGCTGACTGCTTGGAATGGGCTTATAGAATTCAGAATCACAGAAACCATCAAATACGATGCATGACTCGACAAAGTTGCAGCAAAATTAATTGTTCATTCACCATTTTCAACCCCCTTTAAAGCATATAGGGTTCCTTATTTGGGCGGAGTCTGCAGATATCGAATCTTAATATTGATACCATGTTAAAAGTTTCAAGAAAGTGCTAATTTTGTTCTATATTTCCTTTAATTTTAAAGTTTTTCTGTTATTAAAACTACCGGAGCGAAGCCGGGCACCCTAGCTAGTTATAAATAAAACACTGATATTTGCTTTATTTATTTTATATAAATTCATTTCTTTAAAAAGAATTTTTTTTTATCATAGGGTAAGTGGCTGTAAAGCAGTAAAAGACTCCTAAAAATTGTTTTAACACTGCAAGAATCATCAATATGGATGGTAATACAAAATTCCAACAGTGTTATGCTATTTTCAATGAAGTATGGCGTAAATCCTGTATCGGACCCCGGGGGTATGTCCTGCGCCTATTATGTCTAGGTCTAATCCTTACCAAGAGATAATGTCCTGGAGAAGCTCATTTAATTAACTTTTCAGTAAAAAAATAACACTTTCGTCAGAGCATTCCCATCGGACCCCGACGCCCGATATCGTCTGTGGCTCATCCCAGCAGTCGGACCCCCGGGACCGATACCGTCCAATTCAGGATACCACTAAAATACGCCGCCGCAACTAACATGTTAATAAAGAATTCAATCCTTTTCAATCTGACAATCCAACAATCTAATTAGCTCATAATGAAAAATTATTTCTTATAGGTCAGGTATAATAAGTACAATATACATTTGTACTTAGGAAGTTGAACTTTATTACTTCACCAAACCCTAAAATTCCTCTCGTACCCAATCCGTGCTGTCAAAAATTTTAAGTTTCCTCTTATTTTTTTACAAATAAACTTGTCCATAGAGAACTTTATATACTAAATACCCCCGATTAGGACCAAATACAGACATGTTTTCTTCCATAATAAACTCGAGACCCACCAGATCCGTGAGTTTCTAATCTTGTTTCTTCTTTCCTTCGCCTCTATTTATGCTAATACTGCAGCGAGTCTGAAAAGAAAATGACCTCGTGACCCTTTAATTTGTAGTTTCACGAAAATCCGGTTAATGCCAATCCCGTCGTTTTCAGTCCATATTTTAAGTTATAACAAAGTTTTGAATTCACCAAATTTTTTGTCATATTTAAGTAGTAAGAAAAAAAGCCGTGGCCTTATTTCATGCTGATAAGCGACAGTGCAAGCGAAAATACGTCACCAACAGACACAGACACACCTTGGCACACATAGACACGATAAACCCTAACGCTGTACTTCAAGAAGTCTTCTTTTTGTTTTCTAAAATAAAACTTGGAACTGAGCCGGAAACGTTTCTGTTTTTACATGGATTTATTTATTTATTTATTTTTTTTTTATTTATGTTTCCCTTGTAGATTTGCACCTGCGCTGTGGCGCATCGAGCAAATTTGGTCACTGCTGCTTTTGACTCTGACTTTCTTGAGACTTTCTTGCATTATAATTTACTAAAGTAAGAGGTCTCTTGGCCACCTTCGTTTCAGTCGACGTCGAGGCTGACCAGGTAACAGGGAGGAGGAAAGAGAATGGATGAGTGGGTTAGGGTGATGTAGTGTTGAAGAGTGGAATGTTTGATATTTGTCGTGTATGAAAGATTTTACTGTCGGTATGTTCATGTCATTGTGCAGTGTGTTATTCGAAATAAACCAAGGTGCATTTGTGATGCACCTGAGAATTTTGGATTGTGATGTTTGTATTTTGTTGATGTGGATGTCTTTCGCGGAACCCCAAAGTTCTGCTCCGTATGTCCAAATAGGTCTTAAAATAGTCGTGTAAATTATTCGCTTGTTTCCTAAGGTGAGTGTTGATCTGTAGTCCAGGAGATGGATACATGGATTTAAAAAAAAAATTAAGCTATGTTTCAACTTTTATAAGTTATATTTTTTT
This sequence comes from Aelia acuminata, assembly GCA_911387785.2. Lineage (NCBI taxonomy): Eukaryota > Metazoa > Arthropoda > Insecta > Hemiptera > Pentatomidae > Aelia > Aelia acuminata. The sequence goes on from OU426984.1 coordinate 58,308,283, forward strand.
GTTACTCCAATTGTTATCGTTTCTTTTCGGTATAACAAGAGTTGTCTAAATATTACAAACTTATATATAATTTTGCGCTCTTTCACATCTTAAGAAATGCCTCTATGTAAAACGCATAACATGCTAAGATAATGAATGATATCAAAACTTACTAAATTTTCGGTCCATCATCATTAATTTTTATTTTACTTTTTCATTAGGCCTATTACATATTTTATCTATCAATAGGAAATCACTCGATAAAGAAAACTGTAATTGTTTCAAAGGGTGATTTTTATTTATCTCTAGCTGTATATCCCGGTTTCACCCGGAGAATTTCATTTTTTCTAATAAACGTAAACAATTGTATAAACTAAAAATACCACAAAATATCCCTAATAGATTATTATTCCAAAGATTTAGGATATACTATCTTTTTAGTTTTACCCTCTGGGGCATATATAATTAGGTCTTTAGACGAACCAACTCTAGAGCATGCAACGTAAAGCTGACCATGAGAAAAACATGGGGATTCCAAATTGATACCAGCTACCCTCAGTGATTGCCCTTGAGCTTTATTTATAGTCATCGCAAATGCGACCCGAACTGGGCTAGGAATCATACTCCATTGATATCAACATATCACTGGAGACAATGGGGATTCCAGGCATGGAAAGCCGTAAGGGCAAAAAGGGATGAGCAAGGAGGCAATTGATTTCAATTAACAATATAAACAGTCCGGGTAGTTTCCATAAATCAATCAGGTACCAAATATCAAAGAACAAAGAAGAAATCCAGTTGCAAAAAACAATGAGAAAAGCGTGAGTCAAAAAAAGTTCGTTAGGAGAGAAGAGATTGGCTGAAGTTATGCAATTTTAATATGTTCGCACCTGGTATAAAAGAACCACTGAGCAAATTTTGGAGAATTTAGGACAAACGGTATGGATTTCATTAAAGAACAAACAAACAAACAAAATTTCATTAAATAGATGAAAGAAAGTTTTACAAAATGATGGGTTTTACAGAATTATGAAAGTTTTTTTTTTTTTTTTCATTCACTACAATTGATTTCAATTTCATTTCATTCACTACAATTGAATTATTATATTTCCTTGCATTTTATTAGAGGAGTGTAACTATCTTTATATATAGATTGATAAAACTCCGTGAAAATGTCTTGACCCTTTCATATTCCGCGGCATTTAAAAGTAGGCTATTATGTGTAGAGAGAGAAACACTTTATTCATAAAAGAGAGGCTGCCCAACTACGTACATTGGGTTGCTAATACACAGCATACTGTCTGAGCAGCGGCATCTGAGAGAATTTGTAAAATCTTAATAATATATGATAATAACATTAATGCATATATATATACATACACCTACATAGCATTATATATAATTTTTTTCCTTTTAGTTTTTAGGAAGTCCTTTTATAAAGCACCTTTGATTCCTTCCTATGAAAGGTGACCTGCTTCCTCAGTTCTTGGTCCAGAACTTTTTCTATAATTCGGCACACAATTGAGTAAATCTTTTCTCTTCAACAAATAAATTATCTATATAAATAAAGATGAAATTCTGTTTGTTTGTTCTTTATAGAAATCCATACCGTTTTTCCTAAATTCTCCAAATTTCGCTCAGTGGTTCTTTCATACCAGGTGCAAACACCTATCCATATTAAAATTGCATAACTTCAGCCAATCTCTGGGTATATTCTTTATTGTTATAAAAATCGTTATGATCTTGTTTTACATTATTTTTTTACGAAATCGACCGTTTTAGTCGAAAAATCCTTTGATTTCAAAAGAGTACAATTCCCAGTTCGGGTCGCATTTGCGATGACTATATATAAAGCTCAAGAGCAATCAATGAGGGCAGCTGACATCAGTTTGGAATCCCCATGTTTTTCCCATAGTCAGCTTTACGATGCATGCTGCAGAGTAGGCTCATCTAAAGACCTAATTATATATGCCCCAGAGGGTAAAACTAAACATATATTATATCCCGAAGCTTTAGAATAATAATCTATTAGTGCTATTTTTGTTGTATGTTTTGTTTATAGAATCGTTCACGTTTATTAGAAAAATGAAATTCCCCGGGTGAAACCGGGATATACAGCTAGTTTAAAATAATTTAAAACAAGGTGGTTACCCACAAAAATAGATTAAATAAATATATAATAATTTGAAAATTGACGATCGTCAAGATATGCCCAAAAATTGGACGAAAATTGTCCACCTCCCGTAAATACTCGCAAATTTGCGAGATAGAGGGAGAGGTATCAGTGAAGAGGAAGGTTTGGCTCCGCTTGGAAGCGAGTTCTGTGGTGCACTGGTTGGCATACCGCGCATGTGACGCGGAAGACCCGGGTTCGACTCCCGGTGGAGCTCAATCTTTTCTCCTCAAAAAATAAATTATTTAAAATTGAGTGAATCATCATAGGCCTCCAGGAAGAGATATTATTTGCCTCTCCTTTTCCTTTGTATATTGTAGGCCACCTTCAACATTATCTCCGTGATTGTTTTGAAAATATGCGAAACATCAAAATACTTTATCGTGCGGATTAACACGCCATCGGGCCCCGGCGATGTGTCCATAGACGTAGATTTTATTGCTTTAGGAGTTTATGGACTGTATTGTTTTTATTCAGGAGTCCGGATCCATTCCGAGGGAATTAGCCTGCCGGAATGGTCAAAAGTTAACATTGAAAAATATGGTTAGGGATGGTTAGGGTGTACCTTTGATATTGGTGTACCTCGATATTCTATAACGATATCTCTCCGGAATAAATTAATTTACTGCCATAAATTTAATATTAGACTAAGCCACAGCAAAGTTTATCAAATGCAATGAACGTATGTTTGTTAAATCAAAAGTCGGATAGCGGATGGATAAATTTGAAACTAGGTTGCATTCCAGAAGATTCCGTTTCACCGCACTGATTTAGCCAGCTGCTGTAAAACATTTCTAATAATTAACAGCTAGAGTATCGAGATTGGTACGTTCCTTCACACTTGGAGGATGGGAGGTTGAAGACTCAAACGCACTCAGTGAAAAATAATACCCGCAGTTGCTACTGGTGAATTCGGGCCCGTTGGTCAAATCCTCGAAGAACTGGGACAGGATCAAAACTATTGTGATGGGACCGAGCCCGCCGTGGCCAAGCCCCTTTGTGCCTCAGGTTCCTGCAGAGACCATTAGTATTCTTCTTGAGCCCTCTTCTCTTCGGCCAGTCATTGTATCCGCTCTCTTCGGTTCAACGGTACACAATGGTTGTATTAAGTAGAATACAGTTAGCACACCATGGGTCATGTGCAATATGTGAGGTGATTGTTAGGAGTGTTTGAGGAGGAAACCAAGTTAGCGTAACTTGCAGAAAGAAAGAAGAAGCATTAAGATGAAATTATATCGAATCAACCTAGCTGCCTTGACCTCACTTCTATCCAAGATTCCAAAGAAGCATCATTAAAACCCAACTGGCCAGTAGGCGATTTCTCATTTTAGTCAAACAAATTAAGACATAAAATGGATATTTTTATTTTTGATATATATATTTTTTTTTATAAATCTTTTCTATTTTTATGTTTTTGAAGTATTTCATATTGTACCGTTAAATCGATAATCAAATAAAAACATATGGTTTAAAATCCCAAATCTTTTGTTGGAACAACTATTGGTCGGAACAAACTTTTGGAGCACATGGACGGGCCTAGATCTTTTCGACGGAGATCTGGAACCTCTTTGGAGGATCTCGATTCATCCAGAAGGTTCGTTTTGCGACTATATATAAGGAGCGAGTGACTGGGCCAGTTAGTCTTAGTCTGTGTCTTGACTGTGAAGTCCAAGTCATATGATTAGTGTGCTATAACGTTATCATTATTGTAACCTGCTCGAATATTTGAGTTGTATTAATTCGTTAGCATTGATAATTGTATATTTTTGCTTAATAAATACTTTTTAACCCACAGCAGTGTTACAATATATTAAGTTTCAGTGGTTTATATGATCTGTACGTTGTGTGGTTTGCATCAATAAGGAATTAGTTTGTTAAAGAAGATAGAAAAATAAAGTGAATCTGCTTATGATGTACGCTAAGCTTAAGAAGATTAAGATTTTGCAGGGATCGATTTTTTTAATCTCGCACGTCGAAAGTTGCATTTGTACTTTTAATCTGTTCTTTCGTACTTTAATCAATTCATTCGCCAAACACCTGTCCTCTACGTTCACGCCTCATCCGGAATCTCATCCTACCAATACCACACTAGTCCAAGAATTCCTTTCTTCTCCAATCCCACTCGCTCTACCACCTCAAGCAGTAAATCCCTCTGAGGTCAAATACCTTCTGAGTAAACTTACTCCTCGTAAATCTCCAGGATATGATCTCCTCACTCCACAAATTCTTAGACAACTTCCTCCCAAAGCTATCCTATTTCTCACATACCTTTACAATTACATCCTAAGAACCACCCACTTCCCAATACTTTGGAAACATTCCACCATTATCCTTTTCCTAAAACCGGGCAAACCCTCCAACAGTATGACATCCTACAGACCAATCAGCCTACTTCCTATCCTTTCAAAAATCTTTGAAAAGATCCTTTTAAAACGAATCCCAAAATATTCCCACCCATCAATTCGGATTCCGTTCTATGCATTCCACTGTCCAACAAGGGCTCCGAGTTGTTTACCACATTTCTGCAACCCTAGAATGCAAGCAATATTGCTCCGGCGCGTTTCTGGACATAGCGCAAGCTTTTGACCGGGTATGGCACGCCGGATTGCTCTATAAGCTTAAATCCATTTTACCCTAGTCCTTATACTTAGTCCTACGATCCTACCTCTCAAACCGATCCTTCCGAGTTCGCTGTGGAACAGAATTCTCCGATTGCTATCCAGTAGAGGCCGGTGTTCCACAAGGCAGTGTCTTGGGTCCCGTCCTTTACATCTGATATTCCTACTGATCCTGACACCCTCCTGGCAACATTCGCTGATGATACGGCCATCCTATCCTCCAACACAGACCCTGGAACAGCATCCTCTAACCTACAAAGGCACCTCTCCCTAATTGAACACTGGTGTAAAAACTGGCGCATCAAAGTAAACGAAGCAAAGTGCAAGCATATAACGTTCACCCTTCGACGCAGATGCTGCCCTCCAGTTTATTTCAACTCTGTTCAACTTCCCTTCTCAGACACGGTACGGTATCTAGGCTTCATGCTAGACAGAAGACTGACGTGGAACCCACATACTAGACTAAAACAACAAGAGCTTAACCGACGATTTGGCCAACTTTATAGACTGCTGAACAGGAAATCAGAACTTTCAATCAACAACAAACTACTTATCTACAAAACCATATTGAAACCTATCTGGACCTACGGCATCGAACTGTGGGGAACAGCTAAACCCTCTAACATCAAACGCATCCAATCCTTCCAGTCCAAAATCCTCCGAACAATAGTCAATGCTCCTTTCTATGTATCCAACAAAACCCTACACCATGACTTTGATATCCCGTTCGTTCAAGAACTGATCTCGAAGAAATTCTCCAAATTTCACAGTAACCTTACCCATCATCCTAATCCTACTGCTCAATCCCTATCAAGCTCCACTCATCCCTACAACCCTCCTCGAAGGTTAAAGCGGCAGTGGCCACGTGACCTTTTGTAAATATGCATATACCAGAGTTCTGGCAATGGCCAGATTCTTCGCTCAAGTGCTTGTGGCTATTGCGCCCTCGCTCAGCCTCCACTGGCTTTAACACCAGTGATGCGGCTGAGAGAGAAGCGCGGAAACCTCTTGAGGCTTGTTTTTCCCTCCTCCATAGAGGAAAAAGCCTGCCTCCGGGTTCTCCAGCCTGATTGTAAATAGTGTATGAATGTGATTAAGATTTTTTTTTTTTTTTTTTTCTTTTCTTGAGCTTTTATTTTTATTTCTTTGTATATTTATATTTTTTGTAAATAATGTATGAATGTGCTCAATTAGCACTGTTACCAATGTCTCGAATGAGACAGAATGTAATAATATCAATAAAGAGTTTTCCTTCTGAGAACTTCCACTCGAAATATATACAAAAAAAAAACAATCAATTCAACTCTTTAATTTGTTGATTTAAGAATTTTCAGAAGTAATCTGGCTAAAAGTCCTAAATTTCAAACAAAAGTTACTTTATTTTCATTTTAATTTTGGTTGCAAATTTTCGTCCTTTTTCTATGTGAAGTTGCAAATATGACACTTCATTTCTAATCTATATATATAAGAGGCTTTGTCCTGATTGACAGAATAAACGCAGAGCAAAAACTACTAATGATAGAAACTTCAAGTTCCGAATTTAGATTTCAAACGCGATGTAGGTAACCACTAAGAAAGGAATTTCAAAAATGTAACCCCTGAGGGGTTTATATGACGAAATTGTCGTTTAACTCTAACGGACACCTATTTTTGCACTTCGAGAAAAAATATCTAATTTGGACTTAAAGTTCTTGATAAGACGATTTTAACTCGAAACTACGGGGCGTCGAAAACCATGTTTTAAAGCCGAAAAATGAAGCGTTAACGACGAGTAACCAATTTTTTGTTTCGGCGGTTTTAGTGCACTGTCTCCATTGCGCGTCCCCCTCACCGAGCCGGCAGCTCCCCCTCCAACATTCCACCTACCGGAAACTCCGATTCTACTAAACCTCCTTAACATCAGTTAACATATTACATTAAATCAATACCGAGATAATGATCACAGAATTGATTTTAAAGGCTCGCGGGCAAAGCCGCGACGGGGAATGCTAGTATAATATAATAGTAACATTAAAAATTGGCTGCCGTCTCGAAAGTCGAGTAAAATATAAGGGTTCATGCTGTTCGAAGTATTTGAGTTAAACATTGAAAGCACATATAGTGGTTGAATGTTCAGATATTAAACTTTCCAAACATTAAGCCAACAAAAAATATAGTCAGGGTATTGAAAAGTAAGTTCAACAAACGGTTTAGACTTTAATCAAGATAAATAACGTATGTTAATTGTGAAAATTATCGTAGGGACCTCCTCTACGTTGGCATGACGACCCCATTGCGTTTCGATTAGCTGCGCTTTTAACAAGTTCAATTACATCTTTATCTACTTAAGTACCATTGCTGGCCTTTCCAATCAGCATATATTTTTCTGAATATTGTTATGTTATATAATTTAACTAATTTGTGTCAATATTTCTTTCTTATGCGATAATAGCCTGATGTAGTTCTCCTTTTGCAGAGTGCGGCCGACGAGGAGAAAAGAAATAGAGAGTGCCTGTGATGCGGTGAGGGGGAGAGAGACCATGTGATGGTGGGGCGGCGCCGGGCCTTGGGGCTGCTGCCGCCGCTGCTGCTGGGCCTGCTGCTGGGGCGGGGGCTGGGGCCGCGGGGGGGATGCGCCCCCCCGGGGGGGCCCCTGCCTCCACTCGACCACCGCCCCCAGCTCCCCCCCTCCCCCGCCGGCAGGGACCTCCTCTTCGTCGGCGTGATGACCGCCAAGAAGTACCTTCCGACCCGCGCGGCCGCGGTCCACCGCACCTGGGGACGGCAGGTGCCCGGCAGGATAGAGTTCTTCTCCTCTTACGACTCCTTGCCGCCACCCAACGACCCCCTCCTGCCGCTGGTCCGGCTCCCCGGTGTTGACGACTCCTACCCCCCGCAGAAGAAGTCCTTCCTCATGCTCCAGTACATGTGGGAGCGCTATGGCAACAGCTATGAGTGGTTTCTTCGAGCGGACGATGACGTTTACATCAGGCCGGATAAAATGGAAACTTTACTTAGGTAAGTTTTATTAATATGTTTTAAGTTTTATTAATATGTTTAAGCTAACTTTATTTAATATATACTGCTCAGACATTCCCCAACATCCGGAAACCCTATTGGCTACATTCGCTGATGACTCAGCTATCTTGACTTCAAACGAAGATGCCACTAAATCCTCACAAGTGCTCCAAGAACACCAAGACGAGGAAGCATGTTGTGCTCGAAGATGGAGGCTAAAAATGAATGAAGCCAAGAGCCAATATGTTTCGTTTTCACTTAAGCACGATTCTTGCCCTCATTTTTTAACAACATTCCGATACCCACCGCTGATTCAGTACGCTATCTCGGCCTTTTCATGGGTAAACGACTGACTTGGAAAGACCATGTTAAACGCAAAAGAAAAGAACTGAACCAGCGGTACGGAATTCTTTCAAGGCTACTTGACAGAGGATCAAAATTATCTGTGACAAACAAATTAACCGTTTACAAAGTACTTCTTAAACCACTTTGGACTTATGGTATTGATCTATGGGGAACAGCCAAAAAATCAAATATATGACTCATACAGTCACAATCTAAAATTCTAAGAAAGATCGTAGATGCCCCCTTTTATGTCACCAATGAGACCTTACACACTGACCTGGACATTCCTTACGTCGAAGAAACAGCCATAGAGCGCTACAGTAACTTTCATGACAGACGTACTCTAAATTCCAACCCACTAACACAAAAAACAAAACTTTTTTTTTTTACTTTAATTATTAATTCGCACCTGACAATCAGCGAATGAGATGTTGGTAATAGGTTATAATGATATGACAGGCATGAGGAGGGAAAGCACCCAGCAGCACCACCTTCCTGGCTTGAGTCAATTACCTTGGCTGTCTAAGAGAGCAGACCTCTCATCCAGCGCCTTTTTAGTCTCCTCTTACCCATGCGTATGTCAGCCATATTACGGATTAAAGCATTTGGATGTCCGTTTAAATTAGTAAAAAATCGTTTGTATAGCGTCGTTATGTGCTGGTCGACTGTTAGTACATGCAGGTCTGTATGTAAAGTTTTGTTAGTCACGTACCAGGGTGATTTTGTGATAAGTCGTAACAATTTTGATTGAAGATTTTGTAAGGGAGTCTTTTTAGCAATGCTGAAAATCTGTGAGGAATATGTCCATATGGGCTTGAGTCAGTGGCGCCCCCCCCCCCCCCCCCCCCCCCGAAAGGTGAGGACACTAATAAACTATTACTATTTCTGTATAAAAAGGGCTATTTTTAAACTCCTTAAATGAACAATGGGTTGTATTTAAACTTTTAATAAAACTATACAATCTAACTAGGGTCTAATATTTTTAATTAGGACCTTCATGAAACATCAAGAATTTTCTGGATCCGCTACTGGCTTGAGTAAGTAAGAGTACGTATTTAGTTTTTGTTTCAGTTTCAGTTTTGATGATTTAGAAAGTAGTGGGTAGTGAAGCTTGAGTCTTTTGTTAAGAGTCATTTTTTTCTAAACAACTAAACAGGCAAAAGTTTTTATAGCAGCGTAATGAATAGTTTGTTATTTTACATATAATATCGCATAACCATGAGGATAAGATATAGACATTGCCCCTGGAGTATGATGAACGAAAATCTGAGTTGACCTTAACGCCACACTTCTACTACTGAAGGATGTTCACAACAACAATCGATTACTATTAATTCCTTCGATGTGCAGTGTAAGATGTGTCTGGCCTATTTCTCAGGAACGAGTCAGCTTAATTTTAATATTATTTATTTCGCTACATTGCACTTGGGCGCATGGATAGTGTAAACAGTTTCAGGTAAACGAGGAAGTTTCTTATTAAAAGTTTAAGTTTCTTATTAATTTTTCATAATTTATTGATGCAAATAATTAATGATGGAATACTAAGTATATCGAAGAAAAACGGAGTTAAAAATTTAATGGATTTCTTTGGATATTTTAAGGGTTAACTGTATCGTAATACTTAGATATCTCCGATTAAAGTGATATAAATATACAGAAAGAACATTTTAAAAGCAACTTTTTTGAAGGAATAAATAAAGTATATAAAAATAAAAGCAGGTGACAATGGATTTTGGTAAAATAAAACTGGAAAAAACGTCTAGCTTTTTCCACAGAAAATGAAATTCGTAAAATCGGAAAATTAATACCGGTTATAATTAATTTTCATTATACGTAGCAGGCCAGATAGCTTTTTAAGATAAGGGAAGCATTTTTTCCTAGTTAAAAGTTTTTATTAATGATTTAAAAGAAATAGAATGAACAGGGAACGGGTGATTTCTAACAGGAACTCAACAAAACACTTCAACTTAGATTCGAGCTCTGCCGTGATAGATGATGTTTTATAGTAGATCTGTACCATAGGTAATTGCATTGCTTAAAAAAAATCTGGTCCGTGCGCGCAACACACAACTTTCACTTACCAACTTACTTAGAATTGAATGCGAAATTAATGCGTTTTGTTAATTGCCACTTCTCAAATGAATAGAACGGCATTGATTATGAACAATGGTCTGTCATTTAAGGCGTACTCCGTATGCGTGGGGTCAACTAGTTTTATGAGTTGACTCAATATTTTTCTTTTTTTCTCCTCTTTATGTTTTCTTTATTTTGATCATAACTCATATTTAGCCATTTCTTATTTTTTGGCGTAACGAGAGACACTTAATTTCTCCATATAAACAAAAACAAAGGTACTTTATAGGAAACAAAAAAGGCCCCTACACCAAAAAAAAAGCCCCCTAAGAATATTTTAATAATGATAAAGCTTACCTGATATTAAAGAACACCTAATTTTCATTAAACATGACGAATTTGATAAAAATCATTAAAACCGTTTTTGAGTAAATAAAAAAAACACGTGAAAATGATAAAAAAATTTATTTAGTAAAGTCCCCCCTCCGGTCGATCAATTTTGATGAAATGTTGGCTATCACATCTTTGGCATATACATACATCAAATACCCAGTTTGATCAAAATCGTTAAAACCGTTTTTGAGTAAATAAAAAAACACGTAAAAATTATACAAAATTTATTAAGTAAAGTTCCCCCTTCGGTTGATCAATTTTGATGAAATGTTGGCTATCATCTCTTTGGCATATATATATACATCAAATACCCAGTTTGATCAAAATCGTTAAAACCGTTTTTGAGTAAATAAAAAAAACACGTGAAAATGATATAAAATTTATTAAGTAAAGTCCACCCTCCGGTTGATCAGTTTTGATGAAATTTTTACAGTCATGTCTCGGGCATATAAACAGATCTAATACTCAGTTTAATCAAAATCTTTAGAGCCGTTTTTGAGAAAATCGAAAAAACTTAAAAAGTTATTAAATAAAGAAATGTTTGCTGTCACATCGCGGGCATGTACATACTCTAAATACCCAATTTCAGGTTCGCACAGTTTATAGTTTTTGAGCTAGTCTGTTCACACACACACACAACCACCCACACACACACACACACACACACACACACACACACACACACACACACACACACACACAGACCATTTCGCGAGACTTGGTTATTTGGACTCAGGGGACCCCAAAACGTGTATTTCCATTGAAAACCGGAAGTCGAAATTTTTCACGATCGCAATACTTCCACTTACTATATATTTCATAAATAGGTAAGTGAAAGTAATAAAGTATAAGTTTCCACGATAATCGAAAACTTTATTGTTTTAAAATTATTTACCTGTTCTTAGAATATTTATAATATTAAAGAACTATCAGTAAGGTTAATAGCTAATATTATATATTAATAAGTTGTTAGTTTTTTATTACCTATGAATAGAACTTTCCCCTTTTTTTATGAAATAAGAAAGGGTGATCTTCTATAAAAGTAGGAGGTGATCTTCGATAAAAGTAGGAGATCCAGTTTTGTCTTTTTAATTTATAGAGCAAATGAATAAATATTAGTTTAAATTTAATGCTAAAGTAATATTGTATACGTGTTCAAAACATAATACCAGTACCATTTCCAAAATATGAAATCTCCCAAGATGGAAGGAAACTGAACAATGGAAGAAAATTAAGAGTAAAGAGCAATTATCATGAAAGCAGTGGCAACTCAAAAAGGGTTGGCAATCACTATTCTGGAGCTCTTGGCTTAAGAGGTGGGGAGGGGGGGGGGGGGGGGGTGAGTTTAGGCTTAGATATTCATTCTTTTCAAAACATTGGTTAATCCCCTCTCCTACTTTATTTTATCTCCTTTTTAGTTTATTTACCTGACGAATAGTTTCGATGATGAACATGTGACTTATAAATAATTCATTATCTCAAATCGAATCCATAATAAATAATTAATTATTTCTCCACTAAGACCAAAAGTCTTACTACGAATCCTATCACAAAACTGAAACTACATTTAAACGAAAAACGGTCGATGACACCAATAAATCGAAATCGAAGATACCAGGCTCATTTGCATGTTTTAATAAGATCCATTTGGACTTCTTTCTTAATTATTCTCACTTCCAATAGTTACAATACAAAATCTTTATTAGTCCTTATTTTCCACTGATAAAATCATCCATGAAGATCTTAATGCTCCATCTGCCCGATCCAAATACCCTATAATTTCATAATAAACCTCCGACCCATCCGAACTCACTTACTGTATCCCCAGGGGTTTATTTCTTAACTTCTTCACCGGTCCCTAGAGAGGAAGAAATGGGTTACAGGTACCTCCAAAGTTTACTAATACAGTCGTATTTATATCTAAAGTTGTTTTCGTAAATCAACAAGTGTACTGTTTTTTCTTGTTTATTATTTTTTGAAACTATGAGTTTGAAAATGAGATGGATTACCCCATTACAAACTGTAGACATGCAAAGTCGAAATTTCAGATGTTATCAGGAGATAACGTAAGAGAAAAACATTTTTAAAGTACAAATTTTTTATTATAATATTCTGGAATCATTATTAAAAAAAACAGCTTCCTTTTTGTACAATTTTCTTAGCGGAGCTTTACCGCGTTCGACCACAGACCGTTGTTCTAGATGAGGAGAATTGCAAATCGTTGTTGGCCTTGATCACGATCCTTCAATTGAGGTAAACGAAAATTTATATTTGTCGCGTACTTTGTTATATTACGATAATGTAAAGTGGATAATCGTAGTAATCACTGAGCGCATCATAATGAAAGAAAGAATATTTTTTATTGTTTAATCATATTGATTAACCAATGTATATGCATATACTAGCATTCCCCGTCGCGGCTTTGCCCGCGAGCCTTTAAAATCTATTCTGTGATCTTTATCTTGGTATTGATTTAATATAATATGTTAACAAAATAAATTTAAAAGATACATTGTTCCAACTGACCGAAAAGTTAATTTTTACTTAAAATTTCTTTGTAAACTACATTTGTTGTTTTTCCTTCAGGCGCTAAGATTACTAAACTGCTAGAAGAACTTACCCTAGAAGCGCTGACGTAAAATTGACCATGAGAAAAACAGCCCTCCCTTAAACCAACTCCTGCAAATTTAAAAGTTTTCCCTTGTAACGAACTTCCATTGGTAGTTCTTCCGGTAGGTGGAATGTTGGAGAGGGAAGCTGCCGGCTCGATAGAAGAGAGGGAGACGCGCAATGGAGAGACTTCACTAAAACCGCCGAAACAAAAAATTGCTTACTCGTCGTGAACGCTTCATTTTTCGGCTTTAAAACATGGTTTTCGAGACCCGATAGGGACTTTCGAGTTAAACTCAACTTTAAAATGAGTCCAAATTAGATATTTTTTCTCGAAGTGCAAAAATAGGTGTCCGTTAGAGTTAAACGACAATTTCGCCATTTAAACCCCTTAGGGGTGACATTTTAGAAATCCCTTTCTTAGTGGTTACCTACATCGCGTTTAAAATCTAAATTCCGAACTTCAAATTTCTATCATTAGTAGTTTTTGCTCTGCGTTGATTCTGTCAGTCAGGAAAAAGCCTCTTATATATAGAGAGATTTACTTCTAAAAAATAACCGTGAATAATAATCTTTACTTATGATAATGAACTGGTTTATCATGTCAACCCTAAAAACATATGGGCATGAAACAATATTGTTGAACATATTCACAATCTTTAATGGTTATCGAATAATCATAAACACTTCTAAAGCTACCTAAGCAATAAAATAAGAATCTTATTTGTAATCATCCATTTAATTGTCTATTTCGTTCCGAACAGTTGAAATCTATTTCTTTTTGCCCTTGCAAGAATATTCAGATATCATTTTTTTACCAACGTCACTTTATCTAAATCGGACCCTGCTACGATGGGATTCCTTAATTTTGCCTATCCAGGTATAAGTAGGATACGGATCTTTAACGAGTACCTGACATCGCACAGGCTCGGGACCTCCATTTTACGTCGTAGCCGAGGAACGGCATAGCCAAGGATTTTTTACTCCCTGATCCTATGGCTACCACGGGACGCGAACCCGCGAACGTTAGATTTGTAGTACTGCTAAGCTATCCACTACAGCACAGGTATCCTTGTTTGGTACATGACAATACTAATACCTGCACTTTTCCTCGGAATTACATTTGACCAAAAACTGATCGGGAATAAATCGAGAATATGATATGTTCCTAAATTCAATCATTATCCTTAAATTTTCTGTTGATTCCACGACGTAAAGTAGGACTGATACAAGCTTCCGCTAAAAGGCATTAATAAAGACAAGATATGTATTTGTATAAATCTTACAAGATTTGTAATTAGTATTTGTACTAGGCATGGCAACTATTCAGACACTGTGACCTGTCCTAAATAATAGACTCAGATCCCAAGCTGCTACCTGAAGGGCAAAGAACTCTTCTGGCTAAGCCACCATTAGCTCATCTCCCTAAAATTACTTGTTTATTTTTTGTATGATTTATTTATTTATTACATTTTTTATATAAATATAAAAAAATTTATATAAATAAGAGTAATTGTACTTTTGTATTATGATTTTTAAATTTACTTTTTATTGACATGCACTTCATATGTTTAATGTATATTCTATTTTCGTTATATACTGTAAGGAAATGATGATGTTAAAAGGGCTTTGAGGAGCTTTTTTAACGGAAAAAATATTTCTGGATGTAGTAGGTATTATGAAAGAATGGTTCAATCGATATTTTAATTTTTTTTTTTTTTAAGAGAAAAAAGATTGTCTGGCCATTGGTGGATTTCGAAACCCGGTCTCCCACATTACTAATATGGAACGATAACAATTGCGCCACCAGAACCTTAAGAATAATTAAAAATCTGGTGCGATGCGCGCAACACACAACTTTCCCTTACCAGCTTACTTTGATTAGAAATTGACGTGTCTTGTTAAATGCAATCTTTCAAATTCACACATTTTTCCACATTCATATATTTATTTTTGTTTGTATTAGCTCTATAAAGTACACTAATTTTTTTTTTATTATTAAATAAAAGTTTTTACTTGTGATAATTCAGCAATGCAAGAATAATACTCCAAGTCTTCTGATTTTATAATTCTCTATAGTTGTTGAAAACTTCATAAAGTTACCATGAAACAAATAATTTCCATTAAATGAACAGAAAATCTTTAATTATAAACAATCGTCTGTCATTGAAGACGTACTGCGCATGCGTGTGCTCATCGTGTTTTATGAGTTGACGGAATATTTTTCTTTTTTTCTCCTGTATATGTTTACTTGATTTTTTTCATATTTAGCCATTTCTTATTTTTAGGCGAAACGAGGGACAGATAATTCATTCATATAAACACAAACAAAGGTACTTTATAGGAAAACAAAAAAGGCCCATTCCCCATTTAAGCCCCCTCAGAACCTTTTAATAAAAATAAAGCTTATATTAAAGAATACTTGATTCTCATTAAACATTTAATCAAAATCGGTAAAGCTGTTTTTGAGAAAATCGAAAAAAAACGTAAAGATGGGAAAAAAAGTGCACACAGACTATTTCGTGGGAGTTGGTTATGTGGACTCAGGGGACCCCAAAACGTGTATTTCAGTTCAAAACCGGAAGTCGAAATTTATCACGATCGCAATATTTTCCCTTACTATATATTCCACATATAAGTAAGTGAAAGTAAAAAAGCATTTTAAATTATTTAAAGGAATTATAAAGTGGTTACAAAAGTAGAGCGGATGAATAGACGAAATTAATTTAATACGCAAATATTAAAAATCGGAGATTTTCTAGAGGACCTTTCAATTTCAATGTAACAAATTATAAAAATCTTTATCTCCCTTAGTTTTTTAAGTTGCGTCATCTTTTACTACTTTACTAATTCGTTACTTTTAATTCAATTTTTTTTTTGGTATAAATATAAACTTGGTATAAAGTAATATAAACCAAATCTTCCAGTAGCATAGATTAAAAATTACCTTAAAATTATTTTTCGCTTTTAATCAACTGTTACAGAAAATGCCAATCAGAGTAGATTTTTTGAGACTACTTTTACTGGAGAACCGATTCTCCATGTAATTATATCAAGCTACCATTATTTTTCTTTTCTTTTCAAGAAAAAAATATTGTTCTACTTCATTCTTACTTCATTATTGTTATCTTCGATGGTCATATTTTAAAATTATTTTTATATTATTAAAAATAATTATTCGTTAAAGTGTTGAAGATAATAAATAAAATATCTTTACTTGAGTTGAAAACATAGATGTTTGGATTCCTCTGAATTTTATAAATTTTTAACTATCATTTCTAAAGATACCTTTAGGTGGTTTGAGGTGTGTTTAATTGATATAACTTAAAAAATATGTTATATAATAATGTTTATATAAGATAACAGGTTATTTCAAGCCTCCCTATGAACTGTTTACCTATCTCATACGCAAAATTTCGACGTTAATTTTCAAATAATAGATTTTTATTTTTTCCAATTTAGTTTGGATTTGTTTTTTTTATTAAGAAATATTCACACGAGTTTGATTTAGAAACAATTTATTATTTTATTTTATTTAGTTTGATATGGAAACAGTTTAACCGATGTTACGAGTATTTATGGTACCGTATTATAGTATTGATAATCTTATTCTGATTTTCTCATCTCCACTATTATTCATGTTTGGTTGACACTTGATTAAAAATTGCGACACACGATAACATACTAAATAAAGTAGAATAAAAAAAAATTCGATAAAACTCAGCATTGATGTACAAAAATCTCTGTATTTTGACTTCCCGTATATAATTCGTATTAGCTAAAAATAGATTTTGTAGATCCATTTCGCGGATATGTACAAATTTCTAGTATTGGAGCGCCGATTGAGACTTGTTGATAAAAGCTAATGCAAGTAATTATCTTATCTGTAAAACTAGACGTGTGTTAAAGGTTTGGGATTACCTCTTACACACCCAGCGTCTATAATGAAAGTAATCAGAGTTTATAAAATAATCTGAATAACCAATTAAAAAAATAAAATAAAAAACCACTGCACATTTTTGTAATTCATATGCTTATTTACATATGATACAGTATGCTTCATTGTAGCTGTAAAAGACAAATTACTGTAACCCACTAGAGCTTTGAAGCCCTTAGTTCTGTCCCATTGAAAACCACCCTCCATAAAGATTAAGGAGCTTTACCTATTCAGACCTGAGAGGGTAGAAAATTGTACCGCATTATATCTCTCTTCCTAGCTAAAGGAGGACGTTCAGCTACTAAGTTCAGCTGAATTGCTTTAATATTATTTTAAGTACGTTAAAGCATAGGCAAAACAAAAAAATTAATCCTACTGCAAGTAAAACTTCTAAAAATATTATAATAAGATAGGATATTAAAAAAGAAATGTTATAAGTTAACTAAGGATATAGGTGTTTAATACAAATTCTGGCAATGTTTCAACTCTTTATTCCACAGCAGCGTAACCGTCTGAGGCTTTTGTTAATTTGAGTGAAAGAAGTTATGAATGTAAGTAATCCATAAATTTCGAAACGTACTCAAAGGAGCTGTAAAAGACAAATTACTTTGAAGCTCTTATTTCTTTTCCATTGAAAACCTCACTTCATAAAGGTAAGGAGCTTCACCTATTCAGGTCTGAGTTGGTGAAGATATTGTACCCCATTATGTCTCTTTTCCTAGCTACGTTCTTTGAAGTATACTACATTCCAAGTATTGTAAGAGGGGCTTAGTTAAAAACATGGCCTGGTCTCTTTTTGCCCATTCCTCTATATATCCTCGAGTGGTTTACGGACATAGTAGACGAAATGCTATATTAAATAATGACGCCAAACCGCAAGGAAGAAAAGAAGAGGTCCTGTGTGGATCTGCAACTAACAGTAATGTTGCATAACAATAACAACACATAAAACAAATAATTTGCATACTCTTAAGACATTTTAAAAGTAGATCGACTCGTGTATCTAAATAGAAATTGTCTTAAGGGGAGTACACTTTCTTTTTCCTCCTAAATTCCATCTATTGAACTTGATTTATTCTATTCTATTCTAAATTGAGCTATAAGCAATTTAATTCGGGATTTCTACTACTATGTCACTGCGGAGCGTGGCCTAGTAGGAGCAGTTTAGTTTGACTCGGATTCAACTATTCATTCGGGAATTTTAATTCATTTCGGAAAATTCACCTTAAAGCGGGGTTTTGCGTACCCATCTTGAACGAGCTAAGCTGGCGCCAGTGAAAAGACTTAAATAAAGCTAACTAAGGACCCTTTTTAACTGTTAAGGACGCAACGGGAGTTCGCCAATACCACGGTCACGTGACCTGTTGATTAAGAAGACAGCGCTCACAGGAGTATTTTTGACCGTTAGCTAAATGTTCATTTTGTGGCTTTTCCTGGAGATATTAATATGAGAGCTTGATAGTTACCAATAAATATCTTTGAAATCAAATTTCTTTTTTTTTTTTGTGGTTATAGGTGCCCTTGATTGTTGAGTTAGTTGGTTAGATTCAATAGTTTAATATTAGAAAAATAAAAAAATATAGGCCAACTCCAGAAGCGGCTTGTAGTGTTACCTATAATTTCCTAATAATTCTTACGTTAAGAGAACATTAATATTGATTTTAGAAATATGCAGATACAGGCGGGGATTTGGGAAGAACCGAATTGCCCCCGGGGAGGGAATTATAAATATGCCACTTTCAATTACTTCTACTAATTTTTATACAATTTCTAAACTATAATTATTAACATTTTTTGAAAATCAAGAATAAAATCCACAAAATATATCCTCAAAGGGTCTCGCTCCCCCAACATGCAGAATATGCAGTGAAGAAATTACAATAAGTCATATCCTAACAGAACCCAAAGCTTTTAAGAATCATAGAACAAATATAGCTTTAAATGGTACATTGAACGAAGTTCTAGGGGGTGATGTAAAAACTGTGAAAAAAACACTGGAATATTTGAAATCAACAGATAATATTCAAAAATCTAAAATTTATATGTTGGCAAGGGCCCTGCAGGGTAGAGGCAACACAAAAAAATAAAAATAAATAAATAAATAAAATATATTTAATGAGTAAAAGAAATATAAATCATGGTTATGGCGGTAGTATATACCATATTATCTAAAATGTATTGCTGTATGTACTAAATAAATATTTCGACTAGAATATGTTTGTTTTTTTTTTTATTCATTTCATAAAATTCATTTTACATAAGTTTAAAATAAAGTCCAAAGGATAAATCCCTTATTTTTAAAAAAGTGTTTTGGCTTTGTAATACAGCAACCAAAAAAATGTGAGTCAATCTTTGGCGCCATTTAAGTCAAGTAGGAGCGTTCCATGTAAGTCTTCAGTCTAAATATAGTCCCAGATATAGAACTAACAGTACAATATACGTGGCAAAAGATCTTCTATTTATTTTCGGCAAAAGAACTTTTTACGCGTCAATTAAAATAAATTAGTACTTAAAATACTTCAAGCAGATTCAAAGACATAATCCTACTTTCTTGATCTATATCGGAAAAGAAATCATACGCAACCAGGAATCTTTATTATTTCTTGATATTTTACTTAATCCAATTAATTGAGCTGATGATTTCATAGTTAACCTTTCAGAAAGATTTTTATATTATTTTCACTAGGAATGTGGTGAATATGAACTCATGAAACTTCTATGAAGGAACTTCCGAAACTTTGGTTTAATGTAGTACTTGTTTTTGTAGTAAACATGTAATAATGTACAGGAAGAGTTCATACGAGTATTCTCCACTATTGAAAATAATATACCATTCTTCCTATTAAAAAATTGTATATATAATAAAAAATATTAATAATATGGAACAAGGCGAGTGCCACATTAGGAGAGGCAGAAGAAATTTGTTGGACGAGTTGGTTAGGATTTTAAAATATGAGAATGATGAAAGAAACTTCCGAAATGTTGGTTATAATATACGACTTGCTTTTTTAATAAATATGTAATACAGGAGTTTACAATCATCACATCACCTATTAAAGACAATATATCCTTCTTTCTAATAAAAAATATAAACATAATATAGCAGACAATATAAAAGGTTTTTAAATACCTTACATAAAGAATAAAGTAATCTTCAAAATCAGACTATTATCAGCATCTTATCATCAGAATTATATTATTATAATATAATAATATATTATATAATTATATATTATATTATCAGAAAATCTTAAAAAATGATTTAGCAATTTTTTCCATTTAGTTCTAATGTTTTCAGATGCGCAAATTTTTTTTTTTATATTTCTTAAGAATTTGATGTTTGGTTGTTGTAATTTCAGAACTCAGTTATTTACATGAACTTGCTTGTACGCTAATAATTGATATTCACGAACCGATAGTCACGAAGCTAACCCCATTGACTTTTTAATAATTGATAGTGATAATTGCAATTGGATTAATGAAAGATAATATCTTTACGTAAACAGATAATTTTGTATAAACAAATCTTCATGTAATTCTTATCTGTTTTTCTTTCCTTGCCACTATTAATTTTCTGAATCAAAAGGTCAAACATTGCAATTTAATTCATAAATATCTTGTGATAGGCTTTGAGACTATAGGCATAGGGTAGGTACTAGTGACCGACCGAAGTTTCGGTTTCGTTTTCGGTCAGTTTCGGCCGAAAAACCTGGTTTCGGCCAAAAAAAGGCCGAATCTTCGGCCAGGCCGAAACTAGCTCCTGTGTCAGATATCTCCAAGAAGGAAGTAGGACAACACGATTTCAGCTTGTAAGCTCGATCTCTTTCATGGCATTTAACACCCTTGAATTTAATAGTGGGAAGTATCTGTTATTTTAGTTAATTACACTTGTTTTGTATTTCGGCAGAACATAGATTTTTCTCATTCTTTTCGTATCTTTACTTGATCGAAAACTTTAAGTTGGGTGTGGAGACAAAAAATTGAGAGTGACAAACAGAAATGTCCTCGAAAATCACATCGAGTCTTAACATGTAATGAAAGCATGCTCTTTATACAGAATTCTTTACGTTAAGTGTAAAGAATAGTATTTATTCTTTACCTTGAGCGTTAAGAACCTTTTTGTGCTTTTAATCATCTCCTCATTAATAATGAAATTTGTTTTCCAAAAAAAAAAAAAAAAAGATTAACATGAATAAGAATATATATTCTAAATACTTAAACTTAATTTATTCGACATGTCCACAGATTCAATTCAAAATTGAAAAAAATATTTTAGTCAGTAACCTTGTCATTAGAAGTTGCATCAAATGGTGGTAGTAGGTCTTTGTTCTTGTATGGAATGGGAATCAGATGCAAAACCAATTTTTCAACCTTGGCAGTCCTCTTTCCCCAGCGGTTCACAAATAACATCCCAAAAAATTGTCTCAATTTTTACCATGAAGAAGCACGTTTTCGACCAAAAACTATTCTATAAATTTTCGAACTAGATTAAATACACTAACATTTGAGACCAAAACTGACTCAGTAGATTAAATAGCTTCTGACATACAGCTTTACTTATTCAATAGGCCGTCGTTTTGTATTCTATCGGCTTTATTATAGAAAGATTTACTATATTATTTATTATTTATATATAATAATATGAATTTTTATTAATATCAGCCTGTTATTTCAAGATTATTTCAACTTTTAGGGCTGTACTAGTTAAGGGGTATGGTCTAACATTCCACGGGGACCAGCCTTACTAGAAAGGAGGGGGCCGGGATTCGATCCTATAACTTAACTAATACACCTGTTTTACCACTCTTGTATACCAGCTCACTTATTAAATGAATGAGTTAAATTAGTGTTATTTTATAAGCTTTCATTGATATTATTGCTAAGCTAGACATATTACACACTTATATGTATTATATATAGACACGTAAATAAGTTTCGGTTTCGGCCCGAAACTAGGTCTATGGCCGAAATTCGGTTTCGGTTTCGGTTTCTGCAAAAATTTTGGTTTCGGTCGGACACTAGTAGGTACATAAGAATAACATACATTTATTCTCTATTAACCATAATTACAAACGTCTATTAATTATATTTATATTATATATTATCATGTTTTTTTAGGGGGTTTATATACACTATTTTTTGTTCCTCTCCTTCCTCTTCGTTTAGGCTATACCATGTTTTCCAAATCCATGGAATATGGTAGAGGGTTAATGCCGAGTATTATCGAATGTCCCGTGACTCCGGGTTTTGAACTGGCTATCTTCAGTTTATCAATCACATGTTGTCTGGGCAACGCCTTTTTCCTAACCACTCGGCCATCCCTCCCCCCCCCCCCCCCGGATATATGTGCACTATGTGAGATACATGTTTGAGGTTATTCTTATACAACATAATATGTTCTAAGTGACCTAATGATGTATCGACTACCCCTGGGGTAGGCACGTGGCTGTGACAATTTTCATATTTTAAGTCGGTCGCGACCGGCATGAATAGCCATCGATGTTAGGAGAACCTCATGTGGCTCACCCGGCTTATTTTAAATGGTTACTCTTAATTAAATAATTAATTCAGAAGAAAAACATGGCGGTTGAGAGTGAACAAGCCCAAATCACTTCTATGGCACACAATTACAAAGTACTGAACACAACGTCGAGTTTAGGATAAACTAACGAATCTGTCTGGTACATAAACTACATTTAATGTGTTTAGCAATCTGTAAATTTTCACGATCACTCTTCTTTCTTGGTTTTAACGTCCCTTTGGGTTACTAAGGCTAATAGGACGATATTACTGTGGGAGTACTAAATTTTGCCTTTGAAAGTATAATTAGAATAGGGATCATTAACGAGTGCTTGACATCTTTAAGGTTTTGGCCTCCCTTTTAAGGCACTTAGCCTTAGAAGAACTACATAGCCATGGATTTTTTACTCCCTTTGAAAGATTCCGAGGGACACCTAGGATACGATCCCGCAAACTTCAGTATTGTAAGCTGCCATGCTAGGCGCTACACCATAGGTGACCTCACTTCATTCCTTTCTAGTTAAACATTGTCGAATAATTATGCATTTTTTGTAGTTGCGATCATAGTAATCTTCCAAGTGCCCAAAACCCAGGGGTTCCAGTAGTAATAGCCCATTATTACTATGGATTACTAATGGGTTCCTCACCAAAATTCATAGAAAAATTACATCTTAAATGACAATCACAGAGGTGAATTGAACTAAGGATAAGAAATTGTTTTTTTGGACCTCCTGAAAAGTTGGGTTTTTGCAGATTCGCTGGTTTACCTTGCACCTGAGGAAAAGGCCCTCTTTGGATTGTAGCATACTATTTATATCGATTCTCTCTCCCTCTTAATTAAACGCCTTTCAAATGGAAGGTTGAAACATCTATACTTGGTTATATCTTTTAAAAAACATATATTACTGTATATATGATTTAATTATTATTTTTGTGTTTCCGAACAGGTCTGTGGATTCTAGAAAAGCCCACTTCATCGGACAAGCCGGGCGAGGTAACCAGGAGGAGTTCGGCCTCCTCAGCTTGGAGTACGACGAGAACTTCTGCATGGGCGGCCCCGGGGTCATCATGAGCAGGGAGGTGCTTGCCAGGGTGGCGCCCCACATCCGCTACTGCCTCAAGAACCTCTACACCACTCACGAGGACGTCGAGCTGGGGAGGTGCGTCCAGAAGTTCGCCGGGGTGTCATGCACATGGTCCTACGAAGTAAGGGATTTCATTACTTTCTACTTCGCTCTAACCGTGCTCTCTCAAACCTACTTTTACTAATACTGTTTTACTAATGATGATGATGGATGGACATTAAAGTGTATTTAGTGGGAATTGCTTACCTCTGCATGCATAGCCAATGAAGCTGTTTTATGGTAGGATCGGTAAGAAAAAAAAAATTCTCTAGTCTACCAAATACCAGTAAATAAACTAATCATTCGTCTTAGGCATCATATTAACAGAAAAATACCTCAGAAACAAGAGCAATAAATATGCATTAAATTTGCACAATAAAAGACAGCAATAGACAACTCCCGGACTTTAGTATACATTAGAAGTATTATTGTGAATGTTTAACTACACTTCTTCACTATTAGGTTATGAAGTTCATCTTAACGCTAAGGTGGCCGTTAAAGAACTTTAAAAGTCAAATTTGGAAGAATTTCTTAATACCTGTGATTGTAAAATTTAATATCTCAGCTATGTACTTAAAACTTGGGATATATTATAAATCGAAAATTTTCGGGGGAAAATTCCATTTTTTTTTTTATTTTCCTTTTAATTGATATAATTATTAAATATTGGACTGTACTTTAGGAACTAGAGAATAACCTTCGTATAAACTTTATTAAGTGAAAGTGTATTCTTCACTACATTGTTTTAAAAAAATGATCTTGTACAATTACGTCATTTATTCTTGATCGTTAGTTAAACAATTAAGTTATCATTTTTAAACTAATTAATTAGAAGATAAAAGATTCGACCATGGCCGGGAATCGAACCCAGGTCCTCCGCATTACGCAGGTTCGATTCCCAGCCGTGGTCGTATCTTTTATCTTCTAATTAATTAGTTTAAAATTTTTACAATTATGGATTATTTAAAATTTAACATAAAATAAAAGGGTGTTAAATTAAAACATTATCATAAATTAAAAGTTTATTTTCGATTACTATGAAAAATAGCATTTTAGAAACTTCAAAGTTCAAATAAAATCAATAAATATAAAAATGCTAAATATCATTAAAAAAAATATATATATATATACATTTAATGAGATTTATTAAACTTCGGTGGTGGTTTTAGCTATTAGGTATTCTATAAATAACTCATTTTCATAAATAAATTAATAAAAAGAATATTTATATATATAATTTCTTTAAATAACAAACAAAATAAACTATTACTTTTCTTATAACAATTTAATACATTTAATTATGTAAATATAAATATTAGCAAACCAATAACTGTCAGATATAAATTGACCTATAAATGGACAGCGCTTCTTGGAATGATGATTTCGCATCACGACAGCGTAATATTAATGACTATTTCCATGGCGATAATTAAAGTGAATAAAAAAAAAAATAAAAAAAGATTTTTTTATTTTTTAAATTAACAATATTTTTTTTTGACCATGTTTCCTTTGAATATTATTTGTTATTCAGTATTATTAGATTCAAGAGGCTATCTAAATGTAATGCAATATCTAAAACTATGAAATTAAAGTATTTCTGTAATAATTCTTTTTTGAGTTGTCTGATATTAATATGAATATATTTATATGAAAAATAAGCACGTTGCATGCAATGTTTGTTGAATGAGTTAGATATAACAGCGATGAACAAAATGTAAGTCCTTTGTGTCATCAATGAGTTGGATCAGGAACTGTCTTCGAAAATTATTTCCTTACTTCATATGTATATTGATATTTAAAATAATTCTATTAGATCATTTTTCTTCATACAACCTTTAAAACGAATATTATGTGCTACCAACATTTAAAAATATCTTGAAGTTGAATCCATCTAATGCGGGGTTTAGTTAATTAAAAAGATTCATTTACTACCCTTATGATTGTGAGCAGCTTTTAGGAAAATTTACGAAAAACTTTTTTACTGATTTATTTCCAGATTAGGGAAAAAATATTTTCGTAGAATTTTTTTAATTTATTTATTATAAACATGATTTTTTTTGTTGTAAGATGGAAAATTTCAAGGATATTTGTTTAGAATTAACAGAAACTATTTCCTTTAGCATTTTTTAATTGTTGTATAAAGGCTAAAATGTATATATATATAAACAAATTATTATATACTGTTATTATGTAGTATGTTATTTTTTTCCTCAATAAATGAGTACATTACCTAAAATGTTAATTTAGTTCCAGCCCTGATCGTGTGCCTCAATAATTATCAAGTAGCGGCACGCTCAGGCGCCAGTCACGAATTGAATTACTGAATTAAAGACAATTATTTTTATAGAAATATTAACGAAAACCTGAAAAAACCTTCTCTTAACCATGATCATAAGATGATAACTCTGAAAAATAAAAAGTATTTTTCTAAATAGATACTGTCGAATATTAATCGATAAAGGACATGGGTTATAGTAGGTTTAATCTAAGGTTGAAGTTTATTACTAACCTTCGCTATCTTAATGGCACTGGTTTCCCTGCTTCAACTCACTACAATCTACGATTCGCCTCCCGAGAATCGGGTATCTTCAGTCAATATATTTATTTCCACTATTTAGCGGGAAAATCCATTAATGAGATATACCAAAAAGGTCAAAAAGGACAATCTAAAAAACATGTGATATCCATTTCTCATTCTGATCTAGCTTCCATATAACAAACTCTATGATTCACTCACAATTTGCCTAACGGAATCTTGCTAAACAACATGACCTCTTGGAGAGAACACTTTTGTAATTGTTTACATGTCAATAATCGTGAGAGGCTTTTGTAAATTCATCTGTAGTTCTAAGCGATTCTTCCTTATTATAATAATTGTGGGAAAGTACAATTTCAATTCCTGTTATGATAACGTTAAAAATAGTGGGGCTTATTTTCATTCCTGCTATTGTAGAATATTACCGGAATTTCCTACAAGAGAGCCTCAAGTGAACAACTTACCAGTCATTTTTCTTTTATTGTTAACTTTTTACCTGGGTTCGTAATTGTATAAGTAATTATTTTCCCATTTGATTTTTAATTTGAACATGATTCATACCTAAAAATTTAGCTCGATCTAAGATCTTTATTGATTTGGTCAAGAATAACGATCATTCACGGAGTATACAAAACAAAAATATTGATCATAAAATAAAAATCCCCTTTTTCACATCACAAGGAAAAATATCTGATTTTGAAATTAAACTCTTGTAGTTCCAACAATTCAAAATTTTGTAAATTGACTTTAATTTTTGTGATTTCTTTAAATATTCCAAGTAAAAATTTTCATCGAATTTGAGGTTTAGTATTATTATTTTTTAATTATCGATTTCAAACTCTGCTCTTTTATAAATATGAAAAAACCACATTTGTTGTATTAAGGATAAATTTTAAATATGCCGATAAAAACCTATAACTGTTTCTCCTCATTGGTATAGTTTGTTAGACGTATAATCACCCTACCTTTACAGCACGATTTCGTATAGCATTGAAGGTCTCTACGATTATGAATGCCATGTCAACGTCTTTCCGTACGTAGTTTTGCTGTGGTAGGGACAACTATTATTAGATAAAGAAGAGAATCATTGACATATTATCGAACACGAAATTTAATATTTTTTTTTCTTAAAACCAATATTTCTCGTTAGTTTTATTTTTTTAGCGTGACTCTGCGATTTGAAACCATCTATGTTTGGTTATAACTGGCCGTTTCCGATAAAAAAAAATTAATTAAAAAGTATAAGTTGAAAGTTACGTGGGAATAATATTGGGTAAAGGTACCTAACTACCTAATGGCGATATGAAAGTGCTCGGCGGAACCAAAAGATGATATTAAACAGTAGCCCTTTTAACTTAACCTTGCCAGACTCAATAATGAATGTCACAAGGAGTTTTTGGGTCTTAAGACCATGCTGTGTCGGAATTTTCGGTGATTGTTTGATTCAAAACATTCATAATCTAGTTTGATAATGACGTGTTCGCCTATATGTCCCCTCAGTGTCTTCTGTGTGTAGGAAAATCCCCTAGTAGTAGAGTTTGTCCTGTCGAATCCTGCGGTTCTTAATCTGCCACGTTATTTAGGCATTTTCATTTATTTAATATCACAATTATTTAAATTTCGACGGGGTGCAGAAATATGTGTGTGATTTGCAGAAACCTAAATATAGTAAGGAATTTTTTTCCTGGAAAAGAGAAGTAATGTAATATATCGGATCTTTAACTATTGTCATCCAAATATAAAATTTACTGTGGGAATCGTGGTTAATGGGACTTTCAGTTTTTGCGTTTAAATATAAAATTAGATACGAATCGTTTGGTATTACACGTTTTTAGAAAAATGACGCTTCACCTATCTTTAAATAATGCTGAAAAATGAAGGATCATCTGTTGCCTTCAGAAGTTTTAATACTAATTGTATTTTTTTTTTTCGGTTTGACCGATTTTTTTTTAATGAGACCTTTGGCCACGCAGTGTGGTCTTCTTACAGACATTTGTGTTGCTTGCGGGAGCATGAACAGCCTGGAGGGGGTAGCCCAAACCTCACTTCGCTGCAAGCCATGGTCACCATGGTTCAGCGGCAGACTGCCCATAGCTCCATAATCCCATTGTGGCCAATTAGGCAGTTTTCTTCCCACCGATGGGGTTAGCTCTCTCAGGTTCAAGGGCAGTAACAAAACGGTGTAAGTCCAAGGATTATGGCAGCCCAGAGTCAGCAGGCCCCGAGTACCTATATTTCTTACCCTGAAGCATACCGTCCTTGTACCAAACTTCCGGGCGGTTACTGATATTCTGGAAAACCACACCACGATTCTCGATGGGATACACGGGGAAGATACATCGCTCCTAGTAGCCTGACGGGCCCCACACACCCGGGGGTGGGAGTAGGCTTGGACTGCGTGGCGTTCATTGGCGGTCGGTCACCCGAATGGAGCGGTCACCCATCCAAGCACTAAATACGCTGTTGCTTAACCTTGATTACCTATTGCAAGCGCCTTTTTACCCTCGGCCATCCGAGCCCCTACTAATTATTGTTATCATAACCAAAAGATAAGATTAAATATTTAAATATAGAATGCAAGGCCTCAAAGTCTCTTATTATTTCAATAATTCACTTAATCATGCAGATTACATGCCAAATTTTCGCCTATTCAGGCATCTTCAGTCTGTTTCTAGCTTGCTTGTGAAACTGTTGTAGCACTGAAGATGTCTGAAAGGCTAAAATTTGGCATGTAATCTGCATGATTAAGTGAATGATTGAAATAATACGAGACTTAGCATTATATATCTATAATTCAATAGTATCTTCCTAAAAACTTGTTTACTGAATATTTAAAAAAAAATAGGGTCTACGCATTAATTTGTGGATTCGATCAGCTCTTATGTAGGCCAGAGCGGCAGAGAACTTGAGAGGAAGAAAACCTCCCAGAATCCATGAAGTTTTCGGATTGCAGAGAATAACTAAATAGTACTAAACATAAATTAGACGCTTACTAAACATAAAGAGTGACAGAACTTTTTGTATATTAATAGCCAAGTTCAGGATGGACTGGTTAGAGAGATTTAAAATAAAAGAACATGTCTAAATAACGTGACAAATTTCGAACCTGTAATAAATAAAAATTCGAGTCGACTTTTCTTGGAAACGTTGTTTGTCAAACGTCTGAATCAGTATATATATATATATATATTTCAATATTCATCACTTTTATTGTTTAACAGTTTATTAAAACTTCAAGCAATAATTTTGAATTCTTTTTACAGTGAAATGTAAAGATTAAAATTTGCGCGTAAATACACATCCCTGAAAGAGGTACCTTGGCCTAAAGGCATATTTAAGAGTGAACTTCCTAACTAAACAATGGGATGATAGAAGGTTGTTTTTATAAATCGAAAAATTCGTTAATAGGTGTTAGAAATGCTCAATATTTTGTTCCTAAAGAAGTTTCTTTATTTTAGGCAGGTGCCTTCCTAAAAAACATTTTTGGGAATTTTCTTCTCTAAATCTGATGACTGAAAGGTTTCGATTAAAGTTTAACCCTTATTAAAGTGTTCTTGGGAAATGTCCTTTAGAACATTCACGAATAAAGGCCATATTCAAGATCTTGGAGGAGGCCAACTTCACCAACCTGGACGCTGTATGTACCACGCGACCCTTAGCGCTGCGATGTCCAGGAGTCCTAGAGAATACCCCGGGGTCCTGTAATTAGTGACCATCCGATAGGGGCTCTACAAAAACCGTATCTAAGCTAAGACTGAATGGCCGGCCTTGGCTCTGTAATTACGCAGATGATAATAATGGAATTCCCTTTGTTGTGGAGGGGCCTCTATACCTGCCCTCACCGGTGGTTATTAGTTATTACTGCACCCGGTTAAAGGAGCATTAAAAAAAAAAAAAATAATGTGAAAGTCCAAGTTGTTTTTTCCTCTTAAGGATTTATAGATCCTCGGGCGCCTTCCCTGCAGAGATTCTTCGACCCTCAAGAACCTATCACGCGAAATTCAAAATGTCTAAGTCAGCACAATATATTATATCAGAGAAGAGCTGAAAGGAGCGAAACTACTTCTGCAGACAGGTTTATTTTTCTTCAGTTGAAAGAACAACGGAGAGCACGAAATCTATTAGGCTTTAATGTTAATCATTTCTTTTAAAAGGGACATCATTTATATCAATTTAAAACACAGGGCTAATAGACCGTCCAATGACTTTCTATGAATAAGCTCTTGCGTCAGTTACCGAAATCTAAAAGCCGCACCAAATGAATTAATTAGCTGGATCACTAATGATTACTATTAATTAATTTCTTTATACTAGATACCAACATGACCTTTATTGACACTTGCTTTTTTCCTATAAATGAGTAGATAATGAGTCATATTTTCTGTCAACGGGTTTATCCAACTCCTATAATACTATAAGATTGTGTCGAAACGAGAGCGTCAAAATGTTAAAGATCTAATTATTTGGCAGAGGCGGCATTCAGTGTGAGCCACCGGTGGTACACGTCGCCCGATGAGGCAGTCAAGTGTGAGCCTCCGGTGGTACACTCCGGCGTGAACGTGTTAAAAGAGGAGATTAGAGCTCAACAAGCGCTTCGCTCTTAAGAAAATATTAATGGACAGCAATGATCTGTCTTACGTGGGATGTAACCAATATTTAACTAAAAATATGTTGGTTGATTCACATCTGTTACTAAAGTGATTTCAAAACCTACCTTCCTACATTTGCAATTATACTACCGGATAGATCTCTAGTAATTTAATTATTCTTTACAGGTATGTGTTATTGATCAATTTTGTATATATTTCATATCATTTTGCCATCCAACAGTTATTTGACGGTTTGTTAATTCTTTACAGAATAATAAAATCCATTATCTAATCCAGTCTATAATCAATCTCTCACTTATACTATATAGATTTATTGCTTACTGGAATAGGGTATAACCATGATGAACTGAATGCGAAATATTTCAACTTTTCAATTAAAAAGCTAACTACCTAAAAAAAAAAAAAAGCACCAAGGAACGCGAGTAACTGATCCCTACATACTAAACCCTTAATTTCATTGGGCAAGTTTATAAGCTCCTGGTCAGCGAATTTAAAAGCTGACGAGTCCTCTGGTACAACGTCAATGAAGACAAGCGAATCCTCCCCCTCCACCTATTTGCAAGTCGATATTTTGTAGTCACTTTTTTTTTTTTTTTGTTCCTTCCCTTTCTCGTCTTTTAGGCTATACGGGGTTTCCCGGGCCAGGGAAAGGGTGGGGGAATAATGCCGAGTATTATTAAATGTCCCCTGGCTCCGGATTTCCCGCCACCCTTGTAGAGTTATTGTTGAGTTGTTATATCTGGAGGCAGCGAGTTTCTCTCTGTTAGTTCGATAGGTACTAGAATGACAACCGCTGGTTTACTAGCTAAACTAACTATCCCCTAAGCTTGCGAGTCAGCTAGTAAATTGGTCCGGCATATAAATTTATTTGCAGATCGCTTGCAATATTTGTTATTGTAGCCAACAATAGTTGGCTAGTGAACTTGATTTCACTGGGTCAGTTTACTGGCAATTTGTAAGTTCGCCAACTAGCATATATTACTCATGCTCATTGTAACCTATGCTCAATATCTACCAATAAACGTTAGTAAAACACAAAACCTCTAAAAGTTAGTGCATACATTTTTTAAAATTCTTTTCAATTTGAAGACCCCACGCTAAGAACGTGTTCAGTCACATTTTGCAAATTTTACAGGAGAGCAAAAAGAGTGTTTAAATCTTCTATAGAACACAACCTAGTAACTCAATGGAAAAAAATAGTGTATGCCCTATATATTTTCAAATAATGGTAATGTTAATAAAAATTCAATACATTATTTGTTTGTCCAAAAGAATCAATGACCAAAAAAGTATTGTAATTGCGTGTGCCCTAAAAACGAACTGTAAATATCTCAAGGACTGAACCCGCTGTTTTCGTGTAAATTACACAGATTTGTAGTATTCGAAATGATTAACTATAATGCGCTATAAAACAACATTCACAAAAAATGGACTGAACACGTTCTTAGCGTGGGGTCTTCATTTGTGTTGCACACTAGATTTTTAAAGGGTTTGGTTCCTACAAGATTTTATTTTCTATTACTTGGCATATTTCATTGATTTTATACATTATGGCATATCCATATCATACTTTTCATTTTTATTTTAAGCTTTCATGACCTAGGGATTGCTGCAGAAAATATGAAATGCGCTCTCTGAAAGTTATCTTAGTTATGAAACCGACTAAACAGGTGAAGAATTAACTATTTAACACCGTCAAGCTACCTGTTCGGAACCTTAGTACCTGGGAACCCCAACGGTTGGTGGTAATAATCCAACACACGATAACAGAACGGTCGGTTGACACCTACTTATACAACAGGTGTCTGAGAAAAAATGCCTCCGAGAACAATTCCTGACTTGAAACGATCATTGAAGTTTCGCTGGAGGATACTTCCTTAACCCTCAAACGGTATAGTGGTTTGAGACGAAATAGATGGTACGGTTGGGTCGGATCCGACCCAATCTCTTCCTCTATGAGATTTTTGGTAGAAATAAATATAAAATAACCATTATTGTTGTATAAATGATTTGTTGATATTTTACTTTAAAAATAAAACTTAATTTACTTAACATACATTAAAAATAAAAGGAATGTCACATTTCTGTTCCTTCCGTCAAGTCACTTTCAACACACCTAACGCATAGTACTGTCTTATGCTCACCGCAGAAACATGCATTACATTTCACACAAAATTCATTTCCCTTTCTATCTTTAGAGGGATCACACAAGTTACATCTTTTTCTTTTTTTAAAAAAAAATATCAACCAAAATTAGTAATTATCACGGTACAGTTGGGTCGTAAGCGACCCGGAATGAAAGAACTCACGACAACATTGAAAGTAGGAAGCCAAGGACACTCACCTAGTAACTGCAAATGCTCTAACATCTGTAGGATGACTGACTAGTAGGGTCCCTTGTCAACCCGATCACGTACTAAGAGGGGGGGGGGGGGAAATACAGGCGAGGAAATACCCACCCGTGGGTCGGATCCGACCCCCACCGTACCTGTTAAGGGTTAATAAGCTAGCGTCAAGTATTTTCAAAACAAATTTAAAATTTCAATTAATGATTTATACGAATAAAAAATTTATAGTAATTTTGCTCTAGTAAGATGCGGAACGTAGGAACTCACATTAGTGCCGTTCCTTGAGGAGGCCTGATGTTATATGAGTGACATGATCCTACCATCTGATTTGGATTCACATGGCGAGTGAGACCTGTTCTTGTAAAAAGCTGAAGTAGCTCATATAAAGTGCCTTCTAACTAAATTACTTAACTAAATAATTAGGGGGGAAACCTAGTGGTCTAGTGTTATATCAGTGAAATCCCCTTGCATAACCGCTAGCTTAGAATCGGCACTCCTAGCGAAAAAATTAACTCGACTGTTCATGGATAGTAGTGGCAAATGTTTTAATTTTTAATTTTTTTTCTGGCCCGTTGTTAAATAAATATTTCATTAACTTTTCCTATCTCCCAGCTTTATAGATGTCAATAAAATTTGAAATTAAATATATTGATAATATTGAGGGAGCCGAAATTCGAACATAATTTTTAGCACCAAACACAAGAAAAAAAAATCATTTCGGAAATCCGATTTTTTTTACTTCTGATATAGGACAACGAAAAAAAGTCGGTGTAAATTTTTAGCTTTAGCATATCCTCTTAATCGTTTAGCCACTCTCGGCGCGGTTTATCTTTACCACTTCTTCCATCAGGAAAAGATATAATTTTGTATTTGTAACAATTACAAAGATATAATTTTGTAATATTTTATCGGATGATGCTGCAGGGGGAGTCCACATTTTACGTCCCCTCCGAAGGACGGAAAAAAACTAAAAAATTTTTTAACCTTTTAAAAATCCTAGGGCCACGGCCGGGCTACGAATCTGCCACATGAGGCATAAAACACTGTCATCATAATCACTATGCCTCAGGTGACCCCACCTAACGATATAATTTGATTTCCCTTTATGATTGACATAAATCCGGTCTAGTAAAAAACTTATGAAATAAATTAAACCTGGTGAAGTAACGTTGGAATCATTCGTTTGTTTTTTTACTTTCACTTACCTATATATGAAATATATAGTAAGTGGAAGTATTGCGATCGTGAAAAATTTCGACTTCCGGTTTTCAACGGAAATACACGTTTTGGGGTCCCCTGAGTCGAAATGACAAAGTCCAGCGAAATGGTCTGTGTGTGTGTGTGTGTGTGTGTGTGTGTGTGTGTGTGTGTGTGTGTGTGTGTGTGTGTGTGTGTGTGTGTGTGTGTGTGTGTGTGTGTGTGTGTGTGTGTGTGTGTGTGTGTGTGTGTGTGTGTGTGTGTGTGTGTGTGTGTGTGTGTATGTGAACAGACTAGCTCAAATACTATTAACCGTGCGAACCTGAAATTGGGTATTTAGTGTATGTATATGCCCACGATGTGACAGCAAAAATTTTATCAAAATTGGTCAAAGGGTGGGGGTACTTTATTTAATAAATTTTTACGTTTTTTTCGATTTTCTCAAAAACGGCTCTAACGATTTTGATTAAACTAAGTATTTGATGTATTAATATGCCCGAGATATGACTGTAAAAATTTCATCAAAATTGATCAACCGGAGGGGGGACTTTACTTAATAAATTTTGTATCATTTTCATATGTTTTTTTTATTTACTCAAAAACGGCTTTAAAGATTTTGATCAAACTTGGTATTTGATGTATTTATATGCCCGAGATGTGACTGTAAAAATTTCATCAAAATTGATCTACGGGAGGGGGGGACTTTACTTAATAAATTTTGTATCATTTTCACGGGGTTTTTTATTTACTCAAAAACGGCTATAACGATTAACAAAAATAAGATATGAATGTAGAAAAATGTGAGACTTTGGGAAATGATAATTAGCAAAACACGTCAATTTCTAATCTAACAAGGGGAGGGCACAGCTATGGGGTCGTCGATCGGGCCCATTTTTTTTCTGGTGATTCTACATCGAAAAATAGTCGACACGTGTCCGAGCGTTCCGTCCAATGGGCCTTAGGTTTTGAGAAATAAAATAAAATACCATGAAAATCCTTTATTTTTTATCTTGAGTTTGGAAAATGATATCGCCATGATTCTTTCACTAATTCATTTATTTTAGAGAGTAGATTAAAGGAAAAATACAATCGTTAAAGAATTATTCATATTTCTTCAATTTAATTTAAAAAAAGCTTAAAGTTTTCAAGTAAACTAGCTTTATAAATTTTTTCACATAAAAAAGAATAGCAGAATTGAGTTCAGCACCTCAAGAAACCCTGATGTTTTAAATATCATCCAAAACAAAAAATAAATTGTTTTTTCCTGTCAGGAGCAGCTTAAAAATGTTTCAGCAAAATTGTATGTGTAGTTTCAAAAGTCTGCATCTCGTGTTGAGCTAATCCGATTTTTACGTTCTTGAGCTCGTTGCATAGAAGAAAGCGTCCTTTTTCTAACCATATAAATAACTATTGTATTATCTCGGGAAGCTCTCGTAAAAAATGGTCCACAAAATAAAAATTAAATTCAAACTTTTCTTTATATTATGTTGATTCCTGAACACGTAAAAATATCTCGATTAGGTAAAAACGTGTAACTCTAGAGCCTTTATTTACCCTATAAATTTGATGAGAATCGGTAGAATTTTCTCCGAAATATGGTCGGATTTTTGGATGTTTAACGAAATTGTAAGGGTCTAGCCTTAGCGAAACTTTTAATGCAATTTTTAATTTTATTTTTTTTTTTAATCTTCCCAAAATTTACTTATAGGTTTTTTTGATTGTCCTCAAAACGAATCTGAAAACTGTTATGAAACAAATGAGCCGAGTAACAACCAAAAACAATACTAATAATTTTTAAAAAAATCCAAGAATGAATAAAAATAAAAAGTTAGTCGATCACTTTGAGAGAGAGGTTTGTAAGAGTTTTCAATAACAAATAACAATTAGGAATGATTCACATCGTACCAGTTTTAAAATCCCCCACCTAACCTCAATTTCGTTAAACATTTTAGTTCGTTTGAAGTTCAAAATCATTTTTTGTATGGCGAACGTGAAACAATCGGGATGAACCCATTTTCTAATAAAAACATAATAAGTAAATTTTGGGAAGATTAAAAAAAAAAAAAAAAATTAAAAATTGCATTAAAAGTTTCGCTAAGGCTAGACCCTTACAATTTCGTTAAACATCCAAAAATCTGACCATATTTCGGAGAAAATTCTACCGATTCTCATCAAATTTATAGGGTAAATAAAGGCTCTAGAGTTACACATTTTTACCTAATCGAGATATTTTTACGTGTTCAGGAATCAACATAATATAAAGAAAAGTTTGAATTTACTTATAGATTTTTTTGATTGTCCTCAAAATGAATCTGAAAACTGAAATGAAACAAAAACAGTTTTGCACAAAATGATTTTTTAATGTCAGTATTTTGCCAGAATATTCCATCAACATAACTCTAAAAAAAGTAAATATTTCCATCCTTTTCACGATGTTTTTATCACTAGTAAATTCATTTTACGGAGCCTATTTTGTTTTTCTTGGTGGGCTAGGAGAAAATGGGTTCATCCCGATTGTTTCACGTTCGCCATACAAAAAATGATTTTGAACTTCAAACGAACTAAAATGTTTAACGAAATTGAGGTTAGGTGGGGGATTTTAAAACTGGTACGATGTGAATCATTCCTAATTGTTATTTTTATTGAAAACTCTTACAAACCTCTCTCTCAAAGTGATCGACTAACTTTTTATTTTTATTCATTCTTGGATTTTTTTAAAAATTATTAGTATTGTTTTTGGTTGTTACTCGGCTCATTTGTTTCATAACAGTTTTCAGATTCGTTTTGAGGACAATCAAAAAAACCTATAAGTAAATTTTGGGAAGATTAAAAAAAAAATAAAATTAAAAATTGCATTAAAAGTTTCGCTAAGGCTAGACCCTTACAATTTCGTTAAACATCCAAAAATCCGACCATATTTCGGAGAAAATTCTACCGATTCTCATCAAATTTATAGGGTAAATAAAGGCTCTAGAGTTACACGTTTTTACCTAATCGAGATATTTTTACGTGTTCAGGAATCAACATAATATAAAGAAAAGTTTGAATTTAATTTTTATTTTGTGGACCATTTTTTACGAGAGCTTCCCGAGATAATACAATAGTTATTTATATGGTTAGAAAAAGGACGCTTTCTTCTATGCAACGAGCTCAAGAACGTAAAAATCGGATTAGCTCAACACGAGATGCAGACTTTTGAAACTACACATACAATTTTGCTGAAACATTTTTAAGCTGCTCCTGACAGGAAAAACAATTTATTTTTTGTTTTGGATGATATTTAAAACATCAGGGTTTCTTGAGGTGCTGAACTCAATTCTGCTATTCTTTTTTATGTGAAAAAATTTATAAAGCTAGTTTACTTGAAAACTTTAAGCTTTTTTTAAATTAAATTGAAGAAATATGAATAATTCTTTAACGATTGTATTTTTCCTTTAATCTACTCTCTAAAATAAATGAATTAGTGAAAGAATCATGGCGATATCATTTTCCAAACTCAAGATAAAAAATAAAGGATTTTCATGGTATTTTATTTTATTTCTCAAAACCTAAGGCCCATTGGACGGAACGCTCGGACACGTGTCGACTATTTTTCGATGTAGAATCACCAGAAAAAAAATGGGCCCGATCGACGACCCCATAGCTGTGCCCTCCCCTTGTAAGTAAGTTAGTAAGCGAAAGTTGTGTGTTGCGCGCACGCACCAGATTTTTTTTTCAAGTGATCAAGGCTGATACGAAAATAGTACAGAATCAAGTAATATTTTTTACATAAAAATACAATGTCATTGAATATTTGGAGCTACCTACGTAATTTCTGATATTAGCCCCACAATTTTGGACCTATTGGAATTTCCAAAATTCATTAACAAGGTTTATTTATTATTCCTAAAATATATTGGCTCTGCCATAGTTTCCCGATTGCTTGAGTAACAACGACGATGATGTACTTAAAAAGCCAGACATAAAGAAACGAGAGTTACCTCCAGAGGCCAGGTTGAACTTATTAACTGAAGCCATAACTGACCGCCAATAATAAACTACATATCCATGTCCAGTATCTTGACCCCCTTCTACGGTCCGCAACCTTCACATGCCGTCTCGTCTGCCGCAGCAGTCATATCGAAATATAATACTTTTTTTAGTTTTGCATGATTTTAAACTTATTCATCTACGGAACCCTATGAAAGATTGAATGTGAACAATTAATAAACCATATTTCACTCTTCAACTCAAAATTACACCCTTGTTTCTTCCCAGCTGTTACCTAGTCGAAGTAGGTTAAAAGCAAATGGACGAGAGATCTGCTTCATCGATGAAATACAAGTTAAAAACAATCAGTTCAAAGAAATGAACATCTTAAGATTTGCTGGATGCGTCATGGCACAAATGTATATGTAAACGTACAATCTACAAGAAAAAAAATTTAATATCAATAAATACGGCTCGTGTTTTATTATTAATGAACCAAATATAGGGTTGTCCGGAAAGTCCGTAGAGAAATTTGGATAAAAATTAAAATTGATGAACAGCTTAAAATTTATTTATTTAATTTACAAAATAGTTACCATCGTTAGCGATTACCCTTTCCCAACGGCTTGGAAGGTCCATTATCCCTTTTTTCCAAAAATCACTGTCCTTACTCCTGAAGAACAATAAAAGGTCCGTTTTGACGTCATCTTCTGAAGAGTATGATTTCCCTTGTAGAAAATTTTGGAGGGAACGGAAAAGATGGAAATCCGAAGGAGCAATGTCAGGAGAGTGCGGCGGGTGACGTAAAACCTCTCATCTGAAGCTTAATAACTTTTGCCGAGTCCAAGCCTAGCGTTGTCTTGG
Organism: Aelia acuminata; assembly: GCA_911387785.2. Lineage (NCBI taxonomy): Eukaryota > Metazoa > Arthropoda > Insecta > Hemiptera > Pentatomidae > Aelia > Aelia acuminata. Next base: position 58,347,576 of record OU426984.1, read on the forward strand.
TGGAAAAGCACTCCTTTCCGATTTGCCAACTCCAACGCTCGATTTGCAGGATCTTAACTCCGCAGCTATCTCACGGACAGTAATTCCTGGTTTGTTTGCGATGACCGTCATAATATCCTCGATGTCAAGAGTTGAACTCCGGCCCGGGCTTGGGCTTCCAAATTGAAATCTCCTGATCTAAACTGCGAAAACCACTTCTGAACCGTGCTATCAGCAATTGAATCGCTGCCATACACGGCACGAATATTTCTTGAAGTTTGGGCTGCGTTTTTCCCTTTTTTTAAAAAGAACAGCATAATATGCCGAAAATGAACTGAATCGTCACTCATGTTGGTTTGAAATAAACTACACTACTGAGCCTTCATAAGGACGAATTCAGTGTTTAAACATAGTTAATTCCATGAGGATTAAAGGCATATAAATAAACATTAGCTTTGTGATTTATTTTTAGTAGAAAAAATAAAAGGTAAATTTTATTTTAAAAATCTTTACGAGCTTTTCGGACATCCCAATATTTTTCATTATTTGGACTACCTACAGTCTAATCCAAATTGCTCCCTGCGTCTTGATGTTCTCTCCCATTAATCCGACTTCAATAAAATCATATCATATATTATTTCTCAATGCCTTTTTTTTGTCGGTACGTAATAACTTAATGCTTTATACGATTTAAACGTTACGAATGTTTATTTAAGTATGACTATGCCCAAGACGCCCTATGCGATACTAAATTTACGGTGTATACTTTAATTGAGTGGGATTTAAGTAGGTTAGAGTGGGAATGTTTTGCACGGGTCAGCTAGTCATATATTATTTCTCAATGCCTTTTTTTTTGTCGGTACGCCATAACTTCCTTCGATTGCAAGATATAAGCGCAAAAGCTCGGTTTTGGTAATACAGGTTTAGTAGTAGAGGTTTCTAAATGGTGTTAATCTTTTCAGGTTTTCAAGGAGAACATTTTCGGTCATATACATTTTTTCGATTAACCCCTTCGTTTGCGATTTGTAAGCGGAAAACTGCAATTCTCAGCGAGAATTTCAAAATAGTCGCAGGGCTTTGTTGAAGGTGCTATTTTCTTCAGTTTGTCGTGATGAACAAATTTTTTTTATATACACTTTACCGATTTTTACTTTCTTTTGCGAGTTACAAGCAAAAACATGCGATTAAATATAGGGTTAAGTAGTTCAGAGTGCAAATGCTTCGCACAGGTCAGCTAGTTTTAAGGAATTGTGCAAGTTGCTTACTGGGTGGCCTAATTTTATTTTTATCAAATTCCATCCATAGCTCAAAAGGAGCTAGATCAGATATCTCGCAAATTAGTTGAAGATCGGTTTCAAGTTTCATTTCAATCTTGACTATATATGGTACAGTTTTTTGTAATGCATGGAGCCATTGGTATTTAATAGTGCTCTGCATTAATCCCCCGAACTCTCCCTTGGCCCGGGAACACACCGTATAGGCTAGAAGGCGAGGAAGAGGCGGAAGAAAATCTCGTGTTTATTTCCAAACAAGTAACAAATGTAGTGTAAAAAGTAAAAAATTATGATAGAGCAGAATGAAAAGATAAAACTATAATAATAAATCAAAAAATAGGGCGCCGATAAAGAATGCTTCTAACGGTTCTTGCCATTATGGTCTATAGCAGTGAATGAAAATGGGTTAAGACGACAAAGGATACATTTATATTATAAGTCAGGCAATAGAAGTCGAAAAACAATAAAAGAGTTTAAATGTAAAATCTCGGAAATATTGTACCTATGTTCAATCAACGTTGAAGTATTTTTGTCTGACTTGCCAGGAATAGCATTATATTTATGTAGCATCCGATGAAGTGATATGTACGACTGTTATAAAAAATTAGAAGTTCTACCACCAACACCAATATATTAAATCCTAAACTTTAGCAGGTTTATATACTCACAAGGGGATAAAAGTTTTATTAAAATCGAATCATTCGATTTTGGGACATAAATTATGACTAAACAAAAGCGCTTTTTATAAAGAAATATTAATTACTTATTAGTGTTAAAACCTCATTGGGGTTCAGGGGGGGGGGGGGCTCAATCTGATTTAAGTCATCAAAATACTGTTTTTAAAATCGGTATGAAAGAAAAAAAAAGGTTTATTGTTTCCATTTCACCGTAGCGACTTGGCCTGAAAAACCCTAACTTATAAATATTTACTACGTTTCCCTTTGTATTTATGCCTTCCATTCTTCGCAATCTTTCTTTTCCAGTGATCCCACTCTAATCATACATTTAGCCTGACGTGGCTTTGAATGCCTCCTGTTCTTTGAAAGGCCGTTTCCGCTTCCCAAATTAGATCTTAGCCAACGGTGTGCAGTCTGAAATACTTTTTATTGGCCTCAATAGTTTACTTCAAGCCTAACGGTCCATTCATAGACAAGTTTCCGAGAAAACTGCCTTTCTGAATTGAGCTGGATTTAGCTTTACCAATCAGGATCAAAAAGGCCATTAATTTTAGAGCCATTACAAAGCGTCTTTATTTCAACGCTTCAGTATTGAATCCTTTAGCTTGGAAAGGGCAAATATCCACTTTTCCTCATCTTACAGGAGATTGTTTTCAATTTTTATTTGTTACCTGTTTATGTTTAAGATATACACTTCTTGTTCCTTGTAGGCCCAATTATCAAGAGGTTGCAAACAGCTTCTTCTTCTTCAGGAATGTATCATTTCTTATTCAGGAGCTTTTTTTATGTATTATATTTTCAGGACATTGATTTCATGTGCCAACCAAATGGCACAATCTCAATATCGAAACAAATAGGACATGTACCCTTTTAAAAATAAACGTTTTAATTTGAGTCCTTGTATCACTCTGGACTGAGAAGCCCTGATGAAGATCCACAAGTTGGATCGAAATGTTGGCTTTCTAAAATAAAAAAGTTTTAACTGAAAATCCTGACAATCATTTAACTTATCGTTTCAATTAACTAATAGTAATCGGGAAGCTACCATCAATTCCTAATAAAAAAAAACCCACAATGGGTCATTCCATGTTAATTCATCTCAGGCTTGACCCTCTCCATCTCAGATTTTCTTGAAATTTGGTACATGTGTACTACTTGTATCTAATAGAAAATTTGTGAAATATTACTGAGATATGTCTACCCGTTTTTGAATTATTGGTCTCTAAAGCCTTCAAAAATCCAGAAACTGAAAAAATCATGATTAGAAATAGCTGTAGATGTTTTCCAAATTTGACTAGGACTATGAGATTGTTGTCGCTTAACAGCGCATTCCATGCCATTTCATATGATATACAATAATGTACAGGTTGGTACTAAAGAAATTTTCTTAAAACTAAATCTAAAATTTTAATTTTAATTTTCTCAAAAATGGCATTTAAAAAAAAAATGCAGTTTTAAACGACACCAATCTCATAATCCTAGTCAAATTTGGAAAACATCTACAGCTATTTTTACTGTTTCTGGACCTATTTTTGAGGACTTTAGAGATCAATACGAAAAAACGGGTAGAAATATCTCAGTAATATTTCACGATTTCTCTAGTAGATACAAGTAGTACACATGTACAAAATTTCAAGAAAATCTGAGATGGTGAGATTCAAAATGATATATTTTTGTGTTGATTTGAAGTGGAAATGCCCTATTTCAAGAACCCATGCGAATAATAAATGTACATATCTCCATGATACAACTGATGTGCGTATCCAGGGAACAGTAGTGGGTGTTAGGAGTGGAAAAAAACTTAGTAATGAATAGTAATAGGCTAATAAGAACGTCAGAAAATTTTTTGAAGAGCTAATTACAGAATAATAAGGCTCATTCACCATAACATAAATTAGACGTGTTGATATTCGCTATATAATTATTTAAGCAAACATTCGAGTCGAATAAATATAGATTATATCATTCATCATGTTTGGGCAAAAGGGTTTAAGTCATAAACATTTTTTTTTTGTCTCGTCTTCTTAAAATTCATAATTGACTATAATTTGTTCGGTATTCGTAATTTATTACATTCTCTGTTGAAAGAATATAGTTTTATTTATTATTGTGGAATAAAGAAATACAATCAAAAATAATTTATAACGATTTTCAATAGCTTAGTAAATCGTTGTTCATTCCATGACTTGACCCCTTTTGACCAAACACCAGTGACATATAATGTAATATAACTTAATCAGAGTTTTAAGAAGTTGGAAAAAAGAGACTTCAAGTTTAGTTAATCAGTAAAATAACACAATGGATATAGACTTTCTAATGAATCCATCAATACAAAAGGGAACAGATTATCATCATCCAAATTATCTTGATTATCCAGAAATCGCAAATCATTAGAATATAAAATTTGTTCAGTTGGGTTTTCCCGTTTAATTAATTAAATTGGTACTACTCCTCAATTTTTATTCAAATTATCTGCTACCGTTATTCATTGAAGGGACAATTAATTTAAATTCTGGATAGTGATCCCATGCTGCAACCTATCATTAAAACAAACTAGATAGCCAATCAAAGCATATTTTAACGGGATCAATTTTTTTTTATGTGCTTTTTCTCAAATTCGCAAGGTCGGTGAACTCCCACCTACTTCTAATTCTACATTTTGGACGTTAATCTAACTTTTTTGTGGGATTCTTGTGTTGTTATCGTTTTTTAAGGTAAAGTTTCCCTTTAAATATAAATCCTTAATCAAATATAAAGTTAACAAAAAGTTAATATTAACAGTATATAAATATTAACAAAATATAAAATTATTACAAAATATTACAATATAATAGAATATAAATAAATACATTACATAGTGAATATAAGTATAACTCTATTACTGGTATATATTTATTTACCGGAAGATTAATTTATATCATAAGCTGAATTTAATTTGCGTTAAAATAGTTTCCGTTATTTTTCGATATCACTGGCCTTCATAATAAGAGCATGAATATTTTCAGAAAAGACCGTAGTTTTTGAAAATACAGAATTCGAGAATATCCATTATTAATATGTTTTGTTTATTAAAACATTATGAGCGGCTAGCTTATGATATAGGACAGTGCTGCGTAGCGGGCCTATTTGCCAGCTAAGTAAAATATATGCGTGTGAAAATAAACTAGATAGACGTAAAAGTAATGGTTAGATTTTCGTTAAATTTGGTAATGGGTCTTATCTGCAACTATATTTTATATAAGTTTATATGTATTTTTATATTTGATAAATATAATCATTTTAATTGGTATTTCAGAAAAATACTATTTTTAAATAACTGTTAATTTTTCGAAAATTTTCCGGGGGAGTACCCCCAGTGGTTTCCCGTGAATGGACCGCGGAAGCTCGGCAAGACTTTGAAACGGGCCTTCATGAAACTTAATTGGTGACCGCCGATATACAGGACAATATTATACTATTTATAAAGTTACGTTTAGTCAAGGCTAGTGCCTAATATTTTCCTTGAGAATTGAAGAAACAATCTTCCTGATGCAGCGAAACGTTACAAAATTTACACATATAACACTTTAAACTTTTTTTTTATGTGCGGAACATATGCGACGCTGTCTTTAAGGTTTCAATTTTCTGCATTAAAATCATCTGCATATACATCACTATCACTATTAGAATCAATTGTCTTTAATTAACAAAATTTATACTGCTTTAGTATTAGAAAAATACGAGTTGTTCTGAGAATGCAAACTCTACGAACTACTATGGCTTCATGAATTTAAACTAAACGAAAAAATATAAGACCTGTGTAAATAAAAAATAAACGTTCTGACAAATATTTATTAAACGGAAAGAATTAGTGAGACACAAGACGACAAATACTTCGTCAAACTCATAATAAACCAAGTTCGGAAATATAAACCTATCATAAGTGAAATTTGAAAGAGAAGTTAACAAATTTTGTTATTTATGATGAATTCCTATGTTATGTGTAATGTGTTGGTGATAAAAATACACTGATGCATATATTTGATAAAACATTATTCTTCGGTATTTTAAACGGGTACTAACTAATTCCTGTCCCACTTTTTAGCGGCAAAGTGCGGAACGGGTACTAGTACCTGCCCCGCTTATAATGTGTTAAAATCGTTGTCGAGGTGACCGAGCGTTAGATTCGACACTAACACATGTTTACCAAAAGTGAGAGAGAGTTTAAATTGACGAGTGTCGGTTTTTTCCTAATCATCCCCCGCCTCACACCCAGGCCGGGGGAAAAACGGCATAGCAATGAAGGCTCGAAAGTAGAAAAAATAAATAAATATGGATGAACTGAGATACTTAATATGGTTACATTAATATTTCGAGTCTTAAAGCTACAATCCCATATCCACAAAGCTTAGTAATGTACTGGAACTTATTTCATTTATACAAACACATGTAGGTAATTCTTGATCTGCCAGAAAAAAAAATAATAAAAATATATATATGAACGATAAATCGAATTTCCTAACCGTCTTAAAGGTCTAGCTGAATGATATGGTAAATAAGGCGTGGTTTAATTAATTAATGTATTTAAAATAAATTTAATCTAGTTCTGTATAATAAATGTAACAATAGTTTTTTTTTTTATAAGTTGTAGTTAGCATCACAACAGGGTGTTTAGTTGTACCGTTTTACATGCACAAGAAACCATCACATTGCACGCAATTAAATTGAAATTGTATATTAAAAAAAAAAATCGCACATAATACCACCACCTCCTGCACATGAAATCTGGTTAATTCTAGTCAATTTTCCACTGTTTTATGACTTGAGATTTCTAAATATATATTTGGGATATGTGTGTGTTCCAGGTAGAATCACCAACGGCACTCCTAGGAATTATATCCTGGTTTTGGAAATTCTTCCAGTTGCCTTCCTTTGGAGGGAACTTAAGTGACGATACTAAACCCGAGCAAGACCAGGTACTGGTTAAACAATATTAACCTAACATATACCTGGGTTCGCATTTATTGTTGTAAAATAAAAATTGTCGCTGTTGGGGGTCTGTGTCGAGCGGTCTAACAGTGTTTGGCTTTTACATGTTTGGTATAAGGTTACCCGGCTTATGTCTGTAACAACTAACATATAATAAATGTTATAATCTACTGCTGCATAAGAATGAGCAAAGACGTAAAACTTTATCTCTAAACGAAAATCTTAGCTTTTCTCGGTGTTCAAAAGAAGAACAAGCACTGGGAAATATTTTGCCTCAGTTGTTTCTTCCCCCATACGTATATAATGTCTAAGTTCTTACATTAAAAAAATCTGGTGCGTGCGCGCAACACACAACTTTCACTTACCAACTTACTTAGATTAGAAATTAATGTTTTGTTAATTGCCACTTCTCAAAGTTATACATTTTTCCACTTTCATTTCTTATTTTTGTTTCCATTTGCTCAAAAAAAAAAAAAAAAAACTAATTTCTTTTATTATTAAATAAAAGTTTTTACTTATTTTAGTTAAGTGATAATTCGGCAATGCAAGCATAATACTCTGATTTTGTAATTCCCCATGTACTTGTTGAATATTTCTTTTAATTCCGATGAAACAAATAATTTTCATTAAATGAACAGAACATCTTTAATTATAACGCATTGGTTTGTCATTAAAGGCGTACGGCGCATGCGTGAGCTCAAGGTGTTTTATGAGTTGACGGAATTTTTTTCTTTTTTTCTCCTGTATATGTTTACTTGATTTTCTTCATATATCATATTTAGCCATTTCTTATTTTTAGTCGTGATGAGAGACAGTTAATTTCTCAATATAAACTAAAACAAAGGTACTTTATATAAAAACAAAAAAGGCCCCTTCCCCATTTAAGCCCCCTCAGAAAATTTTAATACTGATAAAAATTACCTGATATTATTTAACACCTAATTTTTATTAAACATGACGAATTTGATCAAAATCATTAAAGCCGTTTTTGAGATAATCCAAAAAAAGGTAAAAATTGGAAAAAAGTTATAAAATAAAGTGCCCCCACCCTTTGACCAATTTTGATGAAATATTTGCTGTCACATCGCGGGCATATACGTATACTAAATACCCAATTTCAGGTTCGCACGGTTAATAGTTTTTGAGCTAGTCTGTTCACACACACACACACACACACACACACACACAGAAAAACACACACACACAGACCATTTCGCGGGACTTGGTTATTTCGACTCAGGGGACCCCAAAACGTGTATTTCCGTTGAAAAACGGAAGTCGAAATTTTTCACGATCGCAATACTTCCACTTACTATATATTTCATATATAGGTAAGTGAAAGTAAAAACAAAAATAACTAGTACCTGTCAACAACTGATTAAAAAAGGCGATTTATTTATTTTCTATATACAAAATTCTGCCAAGTCCACTAATATTTAGGTCCTCAGAAAACGAAGGTATAAGGACAAAATGTGCAAAAATATGTAAAAAAAAAAAAAAAAAAATACGTAAAAAACCTACTAAACCATTAGAAAGAGAATAAAGATTTTTCTGTGTAAATCGGAAGGTTCACCAACAATCGGATGCCAATAGTCGGATAATATAATTTTTTAACCAATAAATATTTGGGGAAACAAGACAACCTTTTTTAATATTTATATATTTTTAGGCTCTCTCTTATTCAATTCAATTTTCCTCCACATTCATGTTGAAATAAATAAGCCTTTTTTTAAACAGAAATGAAAAAGATATATTCTAGTTTTATTGGATCTATCTAGTTTTAGATTAAATAGATCCTGTGGCAACTATGCTTGTACTCACGGACGTCACCGCCGGGTAGGACAGGGGGGACGCGTCCCCCCCAATATTTTGGTTAGTGGGGACTGCCCCCCCAATATTTTCGCAGGAGAGGACCCAATGTAAAACATTATCTAAAAATGCCATTTTCCGATTTTACCAATCAAATTTAATAAATTATAAATATAAAATATTATTTAATAACAGCACATCGTATTGATTGATTATACCCAATTCCTCCATCTAATACTTTGTTTTCACAAAGTGGCGCCGTGTCGCATTTCTATAATTATCGTCAGGCGTATTGTATACTTGATGAATTATATATTTTTTATTTCAGTTTGAACTGTTTTGTTTTGTGGATTCTGTAACAATGTTGCATCCCCGGAATTGGTCTCCAAGCAGGTTGGTCCTACTTTCTATCAATTCGATGAAGCTTATGAAAGTTGATGGGAAGCAATGAAATTAGTGGGATCAAGATAAGAAGTAGAACTTGGATAAAATTCAATCGTGAAGTTTTGACCCACATCCTTCAACATTAAGCATCAACGATTCCTTGTTTTATAACTGAGGCATTAATTGACAAGTTTTTAGAGTCTATAAATACCTTCAAAATACATCGTTGGAGGATAATTTAAATATACCAATAGTTGTTTTTAGGGTTTATTATTTCAACTTTTAGCCCCTCGGATTTCTACCTCCTCTATCTAGAAAAATATTGAGCCCCCCCCCCCCCCAATAATTTGGTGTTGGTGACGCCCATGCTTATACTTGCCTTTAAAGAAACAAATGAACACCACTATTTATAAAACATTCCGTTTGGAAACAAATAATTGATGATTGATGATTAGGAAATACAATAATTAAAGTAACCAAAAACATAATTTTATTCTTAATAAAAAATATACATTAACGTAAAAGTTATCTTCTTGACATGAATACCATTTTATCGGTTTCGCATATATCCTAGCATATGTACCTGTTACCTCTTTGGGGTAACTCACAAGCCATGGGGTTTACAAAATAAAAGAAACGATATTTTTACAATTGTTTATTTAGCAAAATAATAAATAATAACAATAATAAAAATGACTAATCACTGGTAACTACTATTGTTGTTAATTAAAGTGGAAAATAACCAACTGATATAAGAAGAAATAAAACTGAACTTGGTTAAATAAAATGTTACCTTGCATGCAAAAACCAAAATAAAAAAATAAATCTTCTAAAATTAAAATGTTCTAATAAATTAATAAAATAAACTAATCTTCTACAGTCAAAACTAAATGAACAAAGTATTGTAAGTATTACTAAAAACATGCAAAATAAATGTTCTATCTACTGTTAATTGTTATGGCCATAACTATCTACTCGTGCACTATTTTTCGGTGGAACATTTCAGGAAAAGGACGAGAGAATATATTTCAGGAGTTTCATATGCCAGTACACATCACCACTATATAACCTTCAGGAAAAATTGTCTTGCCCCGTCTTGGTCCTATAATCGATGGTTGCGATAAGCTTCCAACGAGATAAGTGGGGCAGTTATTATATCTTTATCAAGTACCGCTACAGCACTCCCCCCTAATAACTGCGTCCACAAAGCGCACGTTCTTTTTGACGATCCTCCCAGATCGGGTTTTGACGACTTCTGGGTGACTTTTACTTGCTTCTGCTTGGTCACTAGGTATGGCAATATCTTGAGAGGCATCATTGGTCTGATCAGTGGTGTTTTGCAATAAGAAAGCTGGTTTGACCCTGTCCAGAGAAACTGTTATCGCTCTGTTTGGTAATTTTAAGGTGCACAGCTTGTCTGTCCTGTTAATCACCTCATATGGGCCTGAGTATGGAGGTGTCAATGCTTTTTTAATTTTGTCGTCTCTAAGAAACACATGTGTGCAACTGTCGAGCGATTTATGGACGAATATCCGTTTATTGCTTGATTTAAAGTCAGCAGGTTGAAGATTTCGCATGGATTCCTTAAGAAGCTGTACATAAACAGTTAGGTCTGGCCTAAACGGTGTCGGCGTAATAAATTCCCCAGGAAGGCGCAATGACTGTCCATACACGGTTTCAGCTATGCTGTATGGCGTATCGTCATGCATGGCTATTCTAAGCCCTAGTAGTACTGAAGGCAAAAGCTTTGTCCATCCTCTGTTACTGAGTTGAGCAGTTAATGAAGATTTAAGTGTTCGGTGCCATCTTTCCACGCAACCGTTTCCTTGCGGGTGGTAGGGCGAAGTCCGAAGCTTCTCGATTCCTAGGAAATTAGTAAGACTCCGGAATAGCTCACTCTCAAACTGCCTTCCTTGGTCCGTTGTCAGTCTGAGAGGGACTCCAAATCTGCTTACCCAGCCCTGGTAGAATGCGTCGGCCACAGCTTCAGCAGACATGACCTCAATGGGTATTGCCTCAGGCCATCTCGTGAATCTGTCTATCATGGTGAGACAGTATATTTTTCCCTCAGAGGTTGGTAGGGGACCAATTATATCTACATGGACGTGTTCAAACCTCGCTGAGAATGGAAATTTTCCTGGTGGTGTAGTTGTGTGTCTTGTCACCTTTGCACGTTGACAACCTAGGCAGCACTTTGTCCATTCGGCGACGTCCTTGTTCATTCCAGGCCAAAAGTATTTCTGAGCCATAATCTTGCGAGTTGATCTTACCCCGGGGTGACTTAATCCGTGTACCGAATCAAATATTTCTCTCCTAATAGGTTCGGGCAAATATACTCTCACCTGGGATTGCGATGTTTCGCAAAGCACAGGTTTATTGGATTCGGGGAAGTTTAAATATTTCATAGTTAGAGAACTGTTGTTCATTAAACTTTCTATCTCTGGATCAGCTTTTTGAAGCATTGCCAACTTTTCGGTGTCCAACGGCAATTTTATTTCTTCTATTCTTGACAGTGCATCAGCTACCGGGTTCTTTTCTCCTTCGATATGCCTTATGTCGGTGGAGAATTGGCTGATGTAATTGAGCCACCTTATCCTAATTGGAGATGCTGAGTTGGCCTTCTGATGCATGGCAAACATTAAAGGTTTATGGTCAGTCATTATAAAAAATTTTTGCCCTCAATCACCGGTCTGAAATGTTTGACTGCTAAATATATGGCCAGCAGTTCTCTGTCATAGGCAGAATAGGTTTGTTGAGACTCAGAAAGTGCCTTGGAAAAGAAACCGAGAGGTACCCAATTTCCGGCATCCTTTTGCTGCAGAACTGCACCTGCGCAGAAATTAGAAGCATCACATACCAGGGACAACTCTGCTTCCATCTTAGGATGAGAGAGGAGGGTAGCTTCCTTAAGGCTTTCCTTACATTTTTCAAAGGCCATACTACTTTCTTCGTTCCATGGTATAAGTGTCCTATCATTTTTCTTAGTGTTGTGGAGATAGGCATTTAAAGATCTTTGAAGGGCGGCTGCTTTGGGGATACAGGGCCTATAGAAATTAAGCATTCCTAAGAATCTACGTAGGGCTCGGACATCCACAGGTTTAGGGTAGTCAATTATAGCCTGTACCTTTGCATCCATAGGCTTAATACCTACAGGTGTAATGCGATAACCCAAGAAATCTATTTCCGGTTTACTAAATACACATTTTTCAACGTTGATGGTTAAGCCATTGGAGTCGAGACGTTTAAAGACTTCCTTCAGGTGTTGGATGTGCTCGAGTTGTGATGAAGAGGCTACTAGGATATCATCAATGAGGACAAAACAGTAGGGCAGATCCCTGAAGATGTTGTCCATAAATCTTTGAAACGTCTGTGCTGCGTTTCGAAGGCCGAAACACATCCTTGTGAATTCGAACAACCCAAATGGGGTTATAATGGCTGTTTTTGGGATGTCCTCTTCTCTAATAGGAATGTGGAAATATGCCCTGACGAGGTCTATTTTGGAAAATATTGCCTTTCCAAAAAGATTGTTCCGGAAATCCATTATGTTTGGTACTCCATATCTATCGGGGATAGTTTGGGCATTTAGTTTCCTGTAGTCTCCACAAGGTCTGACTTGGCCATCTTTCTTTGGGACCACATGTAGTGCGCTTGACCACTGGCTCTTGGAAGGCCGACAAATTCCTTGCTGGACCATTCGTTGGAATTCTTCCTTCACTAGCTGATATTTTTCCGGAGGCAGTCTTCTTGCTTTGGTGTTGATTGGACGTCCGGTAGTCTCTATGTAATGTTCAGTCTCGTGCTTGACTGGATCGTTTGTAGGGTATGATCTGGTGATGGAAGGAAACTGCTTCAGAAGATCCGCTACTGGGAGATGCACAGGAAACGCAGAGATAGACGCTGGGATTGCCTTGCAAATTCTACCTCTAGACGACAAGCCTGTGGTGTTATCAATGAGCTGTTTTCCCTTCAGATCGACTAACAAATTATAATGGTGAAGGAAATCAGCGCCGATGATTGGCTTCGGGACTTGGGCAATAACAAAAGTCCATTTAAAGCAACGACGTAGTCCGAGGTCAAGTGTGATGGCTCGCTCACCGTAAGTTCTAATAGGAGTGCCGTTCGCAGCATACAGGGATTTGTTTCCATTTACAGATTTTTCCCATCCTTTTGGTGGAACGACTGAAATGGCTGCACCAGTGTCGATTAAGAGTGCCTGTCCAGACCGCTGATCATTTACGAAAAGGCGGCGTTGAGCATCGGCGGAATCAGAATACGCCACTTCTGATCCGCTTATAAGTTTCCCTTTTCCTGTTGTTTTGGTTGCCACCCACATGGTTGCTCGCATTTCTTGGCCTTGTCTTTAAATTTATAGTGGTAGAAACACAATCTATGTGAAGGTTTGGATCTTCGTCGCGAGCTGCTGCGAGATCTTCGCCCATGATTTTGGTTATACCTCTGTGAACTCCTGGGCTCTTTATAAGTTTGTCTTGCAAGGAGTTCGGCTAACTGTTCAGTTAACTTCTCGATTTTGGCTTCAAGCTGTGAAGTTTCATTTTTTGCAGACGTACTGCAAACTTCTTCAGGCCGCACAACTTCCTGTATTTTGTCAGCAACTTCTGCAAGCTTTTCAACCTCTGTATGTCCTGTCGAGAGAAGTATAGCCTGGGTGTTGGCTGGTAGAGAACGAAGCCATAGTGTTTTAATAATTGTTGTGTCCGTGGTTTCTCCTGCGAGTTGCTTCATGTGGCGTAGCAGCTGTGATGGTTTTTCATCGCCAAGTTGTTTTCCTTCTAATAACTGCTGAATGCGACGGGCTTCAGAGTCAGCATAAGTGCTGATAAGGCGGGCTTTTAGATCTTCGTAAGGAGTGTCGCTTGGCTTCCTAACAATATCCGCTACTTGACGTAGTACCTCCAGGTCCAATTGAGGAATGACCGTCTGAAATTTCGTAAGGCTATTGCTTATTTGTGTTCTTGCGAATACTGCTTCGATCTGGCAAAACCACAGATCGGGGTCAGTTTTCCAAAACGGTGGAATTTTGTTAACAGAAGATAATGCCGATACTATTTCTTCTTTAACCTCTTCTTTTTGTGGCATTGTTGATGGGTATAGGTTTTTCTATTAAGCCTGCTAAAAAATTAAAATAAAATATATAAAGAGAAATATTTGCGAACCCAAATTGGCTTGTTTCTAAAATAAATAAAATTTTAATTTTTACCGCGTAAGATATAGGGAAAAAATTAAAGAATATTTATAACTTAATATAATTTGAGAACATAAGATGTTATTTAAAATGTAATAATTTAAAAAAAAAATAATTATAAGAAAGAATAAAATATTTATAGAAATAGTTTAATTAGATTTCAAATCGGGGTCACCAATTGTTACCTCTTTGGGGTAACTCACAAGCCATGGGGTTTACAAAATAAAAGAAACGATATTTTTACAATTGTTTATTTAGCAAAATAATAAATAATAACAATAATAAAAATGACTAATCACTGGTAACTACTATTGTTGTTAATTAAAGTGGAAAATAACCAACTGATATAAGAAGAAATAAAACTGAACTTGGTTAAATAAAATGTTACCTTGCATGCAAAAACCAAAATAAAAAAATAAATCTTCTAAAATTAAAATGTTCTAATAAATTAATAAAATAAACTAATCTTCTACAGTCAAAACTAAATGAACAAAGTATTGTAAGTATTACTAAAAACATGCAAAATAAATGTTCTATCTACTGTTAATTGTTATGGCCATAACTATCTACTCGTGCACTATTTTTCGGTGGAACATTTCAGGAAAAGGACGAGAGAATATATTTCAGGAGTTTCATATGCCAGTACACATCACCACTATATAACCTTCAGGAAAAATTGTCTTGCCCCGTCTTGGTCCTATAATCGATGGTTGCGATAAGCTTCCAACGAGATAAGTGGGTCAGTTATTATATCTTTATCAAGTACCGCTACATACCTATTAAACAAGCTATCTAGAAAGTTTTTCTATTTTTTTTTTTTTTTTTTTGTCGTATATTTTGCTCCACAATAGGCGTATTGCATCTCGCCGAAGATCACCGGAGGGTGTGGTTAAAAACATATCAATACCATAAAATTAGAGCGTTTATGGGGATGTGTTGATTTATATGATGTTTGTAAATATATTTTCTTCTCTTTGGTAGACATTGGTGTTTTAATCGTAATTTTTACACAGAACAATACCTTAAAAGATTGATGAATATATCTATGTTCTTGTGATTTTCCATATATATTTTTAAATTTAGAGTTGCAGAACTGATTAGTAATCAGTTAAATCACTGTTAATTCGCAAACTCAACTGGGGCATATGTAGTGTGAATTCACTGTAAATTTATCAATTATTTCTCAAGTTACTTAAATAGATAAGCTAAAACTAAAGTTAATGTTTCTTGTAATATTTATTTACTTATTTATATATTTTTAATTTTATATGAAGTCGGTACTCAAGTATTCTTCCAGGTGCCTTAAACCACCAGAGGGTCTGGTGCGGTCAGTATGCTAAACATTTTTTTGCGAGAAAGAAGCCCATGTGGTCTTGATTACAAGAACTTGCTTGAAACTCTCCGTTAAGGACAACATAACAACAGTATGAATCAACTCTAAGATCGTCCTAAATGTAAAATTTATTTGCACAGACATTCATGGAAAAACTTACTATAGTTCTATAGTTATGACCGACGTCTCAAAACAAGATATTTTAAATTACTTTGGGCTAATAAACAGCTCTAATACTCACCTAAATTAATATAATAACAAACAGATATAGTTATATATAGCTGAAGCTCTTTAGGAACGCTCTACAGCTTAACTGAAAATAATGCTCTGGGTAATTAAGCTTTTTACAAATATTTAAGTGTCCGCTCAAGCTATGTTAGAACAAAGTCTTTAAAATAATAGATGCCCTCAGTCTTCATACAGTGGGAAAATAAAAAAATAAATATAATTTATGAAATTTCCGACACGCAAATATTTATATATAGTGGGAATACCCGTTGAGAATATCAGCAATATTAGCTCTAGTTCACTGAAATATCGATAAGATTTGCCAAAATTCGATATCTTGTTGCTTCCAACAGTAGAATGATAAAATAATTGGCACAGGATTATCTGTTTTTTTGTTTTTGTTTTTTTACGAATTTGTAATCTAAGACGGTCAGTCATTAGCCAATAAATTCCTGAAGGATTAAATAAGAATTTGCTACCGCGAGAAAATATAATAATTCACTGAATATAGTACAATTTCACTTAGGAACTATATTACAATCAAATTTCAGAAAAAATCTTTCTTCTATTATACATTTAAAGTATTGAACTGCATTTAAAGTATTGAAGAAGAAAACATATGAATTCGAATTATTAATATAATATTATGAAGAAAGTGCTATCAATGTTCTAAACACAATTGATTAAGTTTCCTAATTTAAAATAATTAATTTAATGTCTATCTGAGTGGCATTTTATGTAATTGAGAAGACAAAAGACATTATTTGATGAAGATTCTGAAGGCGTTTTTTTAAATCCTTATAATATTGAAATTCTACATACTAAAACTTCAACTTATTTCACCTTCATTATAAAACTTATAGTATTTACTTAAAAGAAAAGAGGGTGCCATTCAGATCACACTGCGTGTATAAATGGCAACCCCAAAAAAGGGTAATTTTGGCCTTCTTTTTTCACTTTCTTGCTTAAAACTCGAAAACAATTCATCGAAGAGAAAATTATTATTTCTCTAAAATATAAGTCTGCATGTACCGCTAAAAATGAGCAGCGAACGAAAGAACTCAGATTGGGAGAGCATGCCTTTCCGGTGTGTCACGATTTCAAGTATCTAGGATCGATACTGACACAGGACAATGGCATGCTCACAGAAATCAAAGCGAGGATAGCAGCTGGAAACAGGCAATATTATGCTGCCCAAAAGGCACTGCGGTTCAAGATACTGTCTAGAAGGGCCCGCGAGTTAATTTACAAAACTATGATAAGGCCAATCGTTACGTATGGTAGCGAGACGTGGGTGTTGTCCCGAGAAAATGAAAGGATGCTTGCTATATGGGAAAGGAAAATCCTCCGGAAGATCTACGGCCCAGTATACCAGAATGGACAATGGAGGATAAGGACGAATGCAGAACTTAAACAGCTCTACAACTCTCCAGACCTGGTGGCTGTAATCAAAAGTGGGCGCATCAGATGGTTGGGACACGTCGAGAGAATGCCTCAAGAGCGTTTGCCTCGAAACCTAATGTATAGTCGACCAGGTGGAGCTAGAAGAAGAGGCAGACCACGACTGAGATGGCTGGACGACGTGGAGGACGACCTGCGGCGGCTTGGGGTGAGGCGATGGAGGAATATCGCCCAGGACCGAAACGAATGGAAAAGAATCGTTGAAGAGGCCAAGGTCCTATCAGGACCGTAGCGCCGAGGGAAAAAAAAAAAAAAAAAAAAAAAAAATATAAGTGAAAGCAATGAGTTGCTTATAGATGACATCGGTTTAGCCAAACCGATTATCAAATATCGGGAATTTTTACGTTTTTAATGGAAAAATAAATTACGGTCATGATCCAATTGCAACTCCAAAAGGGCTATTCCCAATGAAATATGTTACGTATAAAAGTATAATAGGATCATATTCCTTGTTAAACGTGCTCTTTCAATTACAGAATTAGGTCACTAGTGGAGAAAATAAAAACGTGAAAGTATTCGTAGTGTTTAGTGGCCTAAAATCCCCAAAATATTTGCACTTTTTTGGCCTTTCCTAAAACTCAAATAACTCGCGATATACGGATCATACGAAACACTGTGTGCAAAAGCTTTCTCTTTACGAAGAAAGGCTATACTTGAATTCGCTTCAAGGTTGTGAAGTAAAACTATCGATAGTTTCGTTAGTATCGGACATAAAACTATCGATAGTCTGAGATGACCCTAGGGGGTAGAAAGTATAATTTTTCATTTGGAACGATAGGAGCTATAATGCACGTTTCCATTAGCACTTGTTTCTTTCCTTTTTTATTTGGGAATAAGATGAACATTTCTGTGAATAAAGGATGGGTTCCATCATACCTTAATGTAATTTTTATCAGTTTCAAGCTCATTCA
Organism: Aelia acuminata; assembly: GCA_911387785.2. NCBI lineage: Eukaryota > Metazoa > Arthropoda > Insecta > Hemiptera > Pentatomidae > Aelia > Aelia acuminata. The sequence continues at coordinate 58,365,803 of OU426984.1, forward strand.
TAAATACAAAGAATAAAAACTTTATAAAAAGGTCAAAGAAACTGTATTTAGAGGAAAGCTATTCCAACCCAGGAGCTATTCCAACCAAGGAACCGTGCAACCAGGATTCTAATTTGTCGAAGTAGTTGTTTTGACATGAAAACCTTCCTTAACCAACTATCGAATGTGTCGGAGTTCCTGAAGAAAAAAGGACGTTCTTATGACATTTGTCTAGACATGCCTTGGATCGTGCATATGCAAGAAATGTTCTCAGGTAGTTGATTTTTTGGGGTAGAAAATATTTTGTTACAAAAAATGTGACATTGTTGTTGTTGTTGGTGGTTGTTTAACGTCCATTTATGCTACTTAGGCTAATCGGACGATGCTACAGTGGGAGTCTTAAATTTTGCCTATCCAGGTATAATTAGGATAGGGATCTTTAACGAGTACCTGGTATCGTACAGGCTCGGGACCTCCATTTTACATCCTATCCGAGGGACGGCATAGCTAAGGATTTTTTACTCCGATTAAAAAATCCTAGGGCCACCGGCGCACAGTGGGGCGAGTCCACTGTCCGGCCGGACATAGGGCCAAAACATGAAAGTTAAAATTTAGAGATTCCTTTTTAATATTAATAAACTAGAATCTTTTCCCCGTCATTTGCACTAATTTTTAACTCAATCTTTGCGTTAATAATGATACAATATGAGTTGAAATATGACAGTAAAACATTCATCTTTTTACTTTCACTTACCTATATATGAAATATATAGTAAGTGGAAGTATTGCGATCGTGAAAAAATTCGACTTCCGGTTTTCAACGGAAATTCACGTTTTGGGGTCCCCTGAGTCGAAATGACCAAGTTTCTGATTTTTAAACTTGTTAGGACCCTTTGAAAATCGATCATTGAAAAAGTTTATTTTTCAACGGAAAATTTATAACACTATAAAAATTTTTACAACTCGCATTTTTGTTTCTTAGAGAGATTTTCCTTCATAATCATGAAAAGCGATCTCACATAATACACTAGCATAAAAATGATGCTATTTGGTCTATGTTTTAACCCAGAAATAAAATCCCGAATAAATGCAATAAAATTAAGACAAACAATTTTTTTGGTAATCCATATTTTTCAAGCGCAGCGGAGCGCAGCTTTAAAATCAATTTTTTTAATAAGAAGATACATTCAAGGAAATATTAAGACATATTCTAGCTGCGTCCACCTGCGTCTGTGCATGTGGGTTTTTTTTTAATTGAAATATCTATGCTATTTCGTGCAGTTTATTCGCTATGGAGCTTGTGCTTTGAATTAGGTTATTACTAATCGTTTAGTAAAACATCATGCCTTACTTACCAGGTTTATAGCATCATTTATAAAGTCACTCTGAATCGTTATTAGGTCGATAATAAATCAACTTTTTCACCTACCGTGATTTTAGAATCTCCTATCAAAATTATATTAAAGTCGATTAGATAAGAATATCTATATAAATAAAGTTGAAATTCTGTTTGTTTGTTTGTTTATTTGTTCTTTATAGAAATCCATACCGTTTGTCCTAAATTCTCCAAATTTCGCTCAGTGGTTCTTTGATACCAGGTGCGAACACCTGTCTATATTAAAATTGCATAACTTCAGCCGATCTTCAGCTGATATTCATTATTGTTATAGAAATCGTAATGAACTCACTTTATAATAATTTATAATAATTACACTTTATAATAATTATAACTTCAGCCAATCTCTTGGTATATTCTTTATTGTTAAAAAATTCGTCATGATCTCGCTTTACAATGGTTTTTTTTTTACGAAATCGACCGTTTGAGTCGAAAAAACGGCCTAAAAAATCATTTTATAGATTTTGATAAGGCCAACAAGGCCCGGTAAGACCGTCCCTTGGTAGGCGTCGAGTTCTGGGATTTTTAAACCATGTTTTTTTTTTTTTTTTAACATTACAATACGTTTATTTACATGTACGGTGAATTTATTTTTTATAAATGCCTCCTAAAAAGGAGCTTCAATAGGAGTAGTGAGCTCAAAAGATAAAAAACAACGTCAAATACGAGCAGCTGAAACTCTCGACGAACATCAAAATAGGATTGAACAACAGAGGCTTAGACAGGCAGAATCGCGGGAAACTGAGTGCCCAGGAATACGAGGCCCGCCTAGCGCCACAGAGGCTTAGGCAAGCCGATTTGCGAGAAGCTGAAACTGCCGACCAAATTTCTGTTTGTTTTTTTGTTCTTTATAGAAATCCATACCGTTTATCCTAAATTCTCCAAATTTTGCCAGTAGTTTTTTCATACCAGGTGCGAACACCTTTCCATATTAAAATTGCATAACTTCAGCCGATCTTCAGCTGATATTCTTTATTGTTATAGAAATCGTAATGAACTCACTTTATAATGTTTTTTTACGAAATCAACCGTTTCATTAGAAAAATGAAATTCCCCGATCAAACCTGGTTATACAGCTTAAAGATGAATTTCTGTTAGTTTTTTTTTCTTAGTAAAAATCCATACCGTTTGTCCTAAATTCCCCAAATTTCGCTCAGTGGATCTTTCTTACTAGGTGCGAACACCTGTCCATATTAAAATTTCATAACTTTAGCCAGTCTCTGGGTATATTTTTTATTGTTATAAAAATCGTTATGATCTCACTTTAAATTTGTTCACGTTTATTAGAAAAATGAAATTCCCCGGGTGAAACCGGGATATACAGCTAGTAAGCTATAATGATGACCCTAATCTTATATTTTAATATGATATACATTTAATAGTTAAGAATTACAACATAACGACAAAAATAATTGATAGTTTTCCTATATGTGATTTTTTTTTTTTTTTTTTTACCTAACTTGAGTGATATAAAATGATATTGCAAGTACTATCAAGGATATTATTAGCATAAAACAGTAAAAATGTTTAAACTAGCCGATCTCGAGTCGAAAATTGATGCATAATTTTTTTTCTATTTTCCTTACACTGCCGGTTAATCCTATTGGCCGGTTAAGCGGGACTCGAACCTATACATTTTATAGGAAATTCAATCGTGGTAATGCTAATATCAACTTTATTTTTTTGCGGCTTACAGATCAGGTTTTACAAGTTTTTTTCCGAAAATAGTCGATTTCAACCACTGTGCGGCGCCGCGAACCCGCGACCTTTAGCTACCTATGGTAGGTTGCCATGCTAACCACTACACCACAGGCGACCCCTGTGATTTTGTTTCTAAGTTACAAGGGACAAATAATTTTAAGTAATTTTCAAATCAAGGACTGGCAGGCAAATAGTTGTTTTTTTTGTATATTATTCCATCGAGTTGGAATGCATGTACAGCAACACCATTCAGTTTTTCAGTCTTATATTTTTTGCATGAAGAGTAGATAAGCATTTTTTGTTAGAATCATTTTGTTTATTTTTCATTTCCATGGATTATGTAGCACATGGGTGCTTAGAGGTATAGTCTATCACTTTATCCTTTAAAAACTATGTTTTCCATAGTAATATCGATAGTTATAAAAAACTATCGATAGTCTCGATAGTTATAAAAAAACTATCGATAGTCTCGATAGTTTAAAACTACCGATAGGTTTACATCACTAATTTAAGGTTTAGGCAACATCGAAATGCTAAGATTGCTTATTTTTACCGTTTAGGGGTTAAACATGTTTTAGCGCATGAAAGTAAAAAACAACTACACTTAAAAAAAAAAAAAAGTGTTCAATAAAACTTGAGCATTAAATTTTGCACAAAACAAGCTCCTTATTTATAAAATTTGCGGAGTTACAAATAAAAACTTGAAAGTATTCGTTTTTCTTAAGGTAGCATTTGTCTGATTTACATTTGGCATTGACAATCGACTTTCAGAGAACATCTTTACGAGAAAACATGTTCGATTCAGACATATTTTAAAAATTCACTTAATTTTTTTACTTAACTCGTGGAATGGGGTTATGCATGGGAAGTTCTCGTTTGAAGCAAAACAAAAATACTTCACCTCATTCAACTAACATGAACTCTCTTCTCATTCGATAAAATCTTCAAAGCAAACGCGGAGCTAATCTCCCGATCCCCGTCTTCTCGCGACGGATCAAGAACGAGGTCAGGCACGCAGACAGACAAAAAATCTCCGGAAGCCACTCGCTTGAAGAAATGCTAAGTTAAAAGGCTCTAGTCGGTTCAAGGATAGCGGAGTTGGTATTCTGAATGATTGTCTACTGATGTCACTGTCGTAATTATTGAAACACCTTTCTACAATTATTTTGGAGTGAACGTGATGTTTAGTTGCTAAGTAACGTCATCCAAGAGGATGCTTTTAACCGAGAGATTACACTTTTGAACTTAAAAAAAACAACAAAAAAACTAACCTTCAGCCCATCAATCATTATTAAACAACTAACCATCGAACTTCCGGCCAATTCGGTATCCGGATCACACTAACATTCTAAAGAAGAAAAGATCTGGTGCGATGCGCGCAACACACAACTTTTACTTACCAACTTACTTTGATTAGAAATTGACGTGTTATGTTAAATGCCATTTCTCAAAGCCACACAATTTTCCACATTCGTATACTTATTTTTGTTTTTATTTGCTCTTTAAAGTACACTATTTTTTTTTATTATTAAATAAAAGTTTTTACTTGTGATAATTCGTCAATGCAATGCAGTTGTCTGATTTTATAATTATTTATGTAGTTGTTGAAAATTTCATGTAGTTCCCATAAAACAAATAATTTCCATTAAATGAACAGAACGGCTTTAATTATGAACAATGGTCTGTCATTAAAGGCGTACTCCGCCGCAATCGTGTGCTCAACGTATTTTATGAGTTGACGGAATATTTTTCTTTTTGTCTCCTGTATATGTTTACTTGATTTTGATTTTTTTCATATTTCATATTTAGCCATTTCTAATTTTTAGGCGAAACGAGAGACAGATAATTTCTGCATATAAACAAAAACAAAAGTACTTTATAGGAAAACAAAAAAGGCCCCTTCCTCATTTATGCCCCCTCAGAACATTTTAATAATGATAAAGCTTACCTGATATTAAAGAATACTTGATTCTCATTAAACATGACGAGTTTAATCTAATTCGTTAGAGCCGTTTTTGAGAAAGTAAAAAAAAAAACGTAAAAAGTTATAAAAATAAAGTACCCCCTCCGTTTGAAAATTTTTTGCTGTCATATCGCGGGAATATATATACAACAAATACCCAATTTCAGGTTTGTACGGTTTATAGTTTTTGAGCTAGTCTGTTCACACACACACACAGACCAGGCATGGGAGGGCAGCTGAAATTTTGAGAAGCAGAAACTCAAATTAAATAAACTCGTATTAATTTTCTATAATTATTAAGCATTAATTATATAAACAACTATTTTAACTTTTAAATATTAATAAGTTTTATTTAAAAAAATTAATTGAGCCTAACATGGTCCGAATACTTGGAACCCTTCCCCCAGACAGTTAAGGTGCCTTTACACTCTACGAACCTCACCTTCGAACAGGTTCTCCCCCGAACCTTGCCGTACCGGTGTGCCACGAACAGCCATTTATACTTCACGTGACGTTAAGCGATCCAAAATGGCTGACGCACCCAACGCTAGCTTATGATGAAGAAAAAATCTCCATTATCAATATATTTTACATTATCTGAAAAATAAAAAAAATATGAGAGGAATTACAACGGCGCACTAGTATCACAAAAACTCCTGTCTCTTGGGAAAAACCCAAATCAAAAGTGACACTACCGCATCCCTGAACACAGGCGAACAGATGAAGTACCTAGAATACCCGAACAGTTGACGTGAAGGCTGTTCGAGGGTTAAGTTCGTAGAGTTTAAAGGCACCTTCAGAAGTTTACCAGCCCCCTCCCCACAGACAAATAATTGTTTGTTTACTCTTTATGATAAATAACCATTATAATGGACCAAAATAGCTGTTTACTTTGTTCTTAAAGTAATTTATAATTAATTATTTTCATTTTATATTACCTGACTGTTATAGTTCGAACTCCGTAGGCAAACTAGTTTAAAACAGAAAAGTATAAATATGTTTATACTGCAAAAATAATGCACGTTTTTATATGACAAAAAGATTGTATTATAATTTTTATAAAACTTAGATTATTTATTCAAAATATTTTCCATCATTATCTACACATCGTTCCCAACGTGTCAGAACCATTTTTATTCCAGTTTCAAAAAATCTGGTGCGTACGCGCAACACACAACTTTCACTTACCAACTTACTTAGATTATAAATTAATGCGTTTTGTTAATTGCCACTTCTCAAATGAACAGAACGGCTTTAATTATGAACAATGGTCTGTCACTAAAGGCGTACTCCGCGTGCGTGGGCTAAACGAGTTTTATGAGTTGACTGAATATTTTTCTTTTTTTCTCCTCTTTATGTTTTCTTTATTCTTATCACATTTCGTATTTAGCCATTTCTTATTTTTAGGCGTAACGAGAGACAGTTAATTTCTCCATATAAACAGAAACAAAGGTACTTTATAGGAAACAAACAAACAAAAAAGGCCTCCCCCCAAAAAAAGCCCCCTCAGAACATTTTAATAATGATAAAGCTTACCTTATATTGAAGAACACCTAATTTTCAATAAACATGATGAATTTGATAAAAATTGTTAAAGCTGTTTTTGAGATCATCGAAAAAAAGGTAAACATTGGAAAAGGATTTTGAAATTAAGTGCCCCCACCGTTTGACCAATTTTGATGAAATGTTGGCTATCAAATCTTTGGCTTATGCATACATCAAATACCCAGTTTGATCAAAATCGTTATAGCCGTTTTTGAGTAAATAAAAAAAACACATGAAAATGATACAAAATTTATTAAGTAAAGTCCCCCCTCCGGTTGATCAATTTCGATGAAATTTTTACATTCATATCTCGGTCATAAAAGTAGATCAAATACTCAGTTTAATCAAAATTGTTAGAGCCGTTTTTGAGGAAATCGAAATAAACTTTAAAAGTTATTAAATAAAGTACCCCCTCCCTTCGTCGAATGCCGAAAGTCGAAATTTTTCACGATCGCAGTACTTCCACTTACTATATATTTCATATATAGGTAAGTGAAAGTAAAAAATCTCTATCTAAACTCGCGTAAGGCATTTTCGGTTTCACTTTGGTCTCTAAAAAATTTCCCCCTTAAGAAGTTGTCCAAATGACCGTCTCCTGCTGTCATATAGGATCCATTCTTTATCACATGTACGATTCAATTAAGAAATGGTTCATTTTGGTTGCGCAACAGAAGATAATTGCAAATTTCAAAAAACCGATGTTTTTGGCTGTCGGTCAATTCGTGAGGTATCCACGTATCGAGCTTCTTTACCTCACCAATTCGTTCCAGATGGTGAACAACTGTTGAGTGCTCAACACTAACTTCTCTCGCAATGTCGGACTGGGTTTTCTTCTACCAAATCTCTCAGCTGGTTGTGATCAACAACAGAAGGCCTACCGCGACCTTCCTCATCTTCGAGATCAAAATCTCCAAGACGAAATTTTTGGAACCATGCACTGTACATTCACTGATGCTTCCTTCACCCCAAACCATGTAGATTGGTGTTCCGCGCGGTTTAAGCCGTACTTCGACCAAGTTTGAACTCGTAAAAATAAATTTGACGAAAATTTTGTTTTGATTTAGTGAATTTCAGAGGTCCTTCATCCTTCCTCATAGAGAATGTAACACAAAGTAAACTAATCTTTGAAGAAAAACAACATTAATAACCATCGTTTTTTTAACCATTAACTATACTTAGTATTATCTTTGTTTACTAGGCAATCACTTGCCTAAACAAAATGAATATTCCAAACCTGCATTATTTTTCACCAACCCAATATATGCAATATTTGCAATTAACGAAACCTTTCAACACAAATATTGCTTGTGAAGAACTGAGCAGTTAATTTTTTCTTCTATCCATTTTTGTACGTCTATTTGTCCCTTATGTCACTATTGCAACACATTAAATCTACTCTTTAACGACAGTGCTCATGTCATGACCGGTAATGACGTATCTTACGACAGAATATTTCTCAATGATTTTCGAAAGGATTTAATGGGTGATTACGAGTACAACAGTATATGGTCCTAAGGCAAATTACAAAAAGGTATTGAAATGAACTCTCTAAGTAAATTGTTTGAATCATGACCAACATCAATTTGATGTTGGAGGATCTTGCTGAAAATCATTTATACAATCGATAAAGCAAACCATATCCATCTCGATTTAATGTTATTAAACAAAGAAAGAACTTTTCAATTCCAACAAATCATGTCGCGTGTTTTAAGAGCCCCCCCTGTTTGGGAATTCTACTGCTAGAGACAAAAATTTTTTTTTTGTTAAATCGACTTGGCTCTTGAGAGAACGGTAAGTGCACTATAAGTAACAGTAAACAGACAAGCAAATGTGGAACTTTTTTTTAGGCAGTACATAATTTTGGAGATAAAATGAGACGCATATTTAAAAATGAAATAACTGTTTCAACAAAAAAAAAATCAGATATTTATAATTTTAAAAAATATATTTATAATGCATAATAATAAAGTATAATTAATAAATTAAGTACATTGAAAATTACCAAAATTTATAACCTAACCAATTTTTAGTTTGAACCTTCCCAAAACCAAACAAGATAAAAATTGTTTTTCAGAGTCAATCGATAAATTGAAGTGTGTGAACATAGCTTTTTAAAAATTATTCATATGGCATAGGTTCATTTTATTCAAAACCGTTTTTTTAACGATTGCAGCAGCCGAGTTCATTGATATATAATAAAATTATCAAATCTGCACGTAAAGCAGTATTTTGTTTTTTTAAATTATAGTAATAAAATTTATAAGATACATAATGCATAATATACTAATTAAAAAAGAAAAGATTAACTAAGATCGTTTATAAACCAAAATAGGATCTTTGTCTAAAAAAACAACTGTATTTTATCGCGTGTTATGTAATATGTTTTGCGTAAATCTATGAAAATATAGATTCATAATGTTTACCCCATTAAAAACTTTTCGAATAGTTGAATTTGAAAGTTTAAGCTCTTCTAAAGTAATCACTTATGGGGCATTTTAAAAAAATCAATGTAAACGAAAATTGCAACAGTATTTTTTTTAACTCATTCCACTTAAGAAGAAATCCTCCGAAACTTTAAGATGCACTCAAGTTTTTTTTTTTAACAACCAACAGAATTCTTCCTATTTCCTCTGCAGTAGGTTAAGTGAACAGGCCACTACTATCAAGTCATTATTTTTTTATTTTTATTTTTTTTTAATCTTCCCTCTTTGATCATTTAAAATAAATAAAAGATATAATAAAAATTATTTATGTGATTAGAACATTTGTGAGCATTATTGCATTATTTTATTTCTTTCAATTATATAAGCTGTGTTACAATATTGTTCATCTTTTCATTTACGTCAATCGACATTTTTACAATTTTCAATCTTCATGGAATTTTTTTATTTATTTCGAAATATTCCCATTTGTATAGAGAAATAAGATAAATAACGAGCGAAAATTAAGAAAAAATTTCACCTTCCTGGGATCCTGTGTAACACTCCTACGCTAGCAGTCATGTCATATGTACAACGTAAAAATTCAATCTTAATCATAATAATTGAACTATTGAATAATGATTGTATTTTTAACTTGAGAGCAAACAGATACCATGGACATTTTGAAAACGTTCATACGAAATAACTTCAAATATTTTATGGGCACTCGAAATAATCCTCAACATAAAGACTGGCCTTGAAAATTTTAGGGCCTATTCACACTATCCGCTCCACTCTCGCTCCGCTCCCGGTCCGCTCCCGGTCCACTCTCGCTCTACCCCATTCACACTAGCGCTCCGCTCCCGCTCCACTCCCGGTCCGCTCTCCTAATGTCTTACCATATTCACACTATATAATTTTACACCGTTCAATTTTGAAAGGTTTAAGCTATTAAAGCCATTAATAATCGAAGTTGTCTGTATTCGGATTTTAATTAATGATTAACTTTCAGTTATTTAAGTATTAATTTATTCTTCAATTTTACGGCCAAAAAAAAATCAATTTTTCGTTTGTAGAAATAGCTGGTAAGTGTACTTTTCTTGATGAAGAAGATAATATTATAAAAAAATATAATAAGAAGAATATATTGCAACACAATGATAATTAATAATAATAATTATAAATTAATTTAATTAATGGTGAAGAAATAATTTAAATTTTTTTCGGAATGTATTCGAATACGCTTGAAAATTTCAAGTTGAAATCGGCAAATGCTACAAATTTACCGATTGTGTTCTCTTCTTTTCCTGATTAATATTTTAATTATTTTTTAACCGACTTCGAACGAAAGAGGAGGTTACTCAACTCGATACGTATGTGACTTTTTTTTTTTTTTGTGCCTTTTTTTTTTTTTTTTTTTCTATGTATGTTCACCAATTACTCAGAGATGGGTGGACCAATTGGAATGAAACCTTTTGCATCTTGTAGAGTATTTTCCCAAGGTGGTCCCATTTAAACCTTTTTGTGGTTCCTAATTTATTTAAGAAGTTATCGGGAAAAAACATGAAAATAATTATTTAATTTTCGCTCAAATTGTTTACTTATTGGAAAAACATATGGCATATATAACATAAGGTATGCTCCAACAAGCTATTAAAACTAATTGATAACTAACAAATCCAAATATTGTATTACTGCTGGATGAATCAAATGGGAAAACCAACCAATCAAATTCAGAATCAAAAGAGTGGGGGGAGAACATGAGCAGTCTGTTAGTTATCGATATGTTTTACGTGCTTGTTGGAACAAACCTATACATAACCTTAACTAATTTTTCAACATTAGATTTAAATGAAGATATAAATATCAGCAGAATATAATATCGCTGTCGTTTTCTGTAGTGATATTAGCATAAATATTAGATATATGTATATTCACCGATAACAGTAAACCTTCTTTATTTAGATCTAATCAACGTTTGGACACCATAATCATAAGACAACAAAATTCGTGGAATTCCAATAAAGACTGGGTATAGGGTAATCGGTTTAAAGCAGAATTTAAGACTTCTTCAAGCTCCCGAAGGATCGTTTAAATTTAAAATCGTAGCTATTATTGATTTAAATTAGATTTTGATTTCTATCTTTTATTGACTATGCACATTAAAAAAGAATACAATAATTCCTGGAAAAGCTCATTTTCAGTTGACTTAATAAAGGATTCAGATACCTCTGTCTTCCGGATACACTCGGTTACTGTTGAATATCTTGCCGGAGGTCTTGTGCCGATCCTTTATGGGTGAAACTTCTGTTATGTTATCCGGATTACTAGTATCGGTTTTTAAATTTGTTTCTACGACTATCGAGGCTTTTGCTGGTGTTCATCCATCAATAAAAACTACAAAATAAAACTTGATAACTACCCGAAAACAACCTCATTGTATGAAAGTCCCCTCAGCAAAAATTTGGCAGTCATGGAAATGATTGTTAAAAATGATGATAAATGCTACGCCACAAGAATTGAAGCAACATTGTTTAGCAATTTATTTTCTGAATAATGTTTTATTACGAAGGATATAATTCATAGTACTTCGGTAATAAATTTAGTCAAAAATTCATCGAAAGGAATTACGAACATAATTGAATCAACCTTTGGAATTAAGTCAGTAGTCTAATACGGAGAATAATAATATCCTTCGTAATAATAAATTAACCATATGTGAGTCCCAAACCCTGTTGCTTCTATCCTAGCGAGACAGTCTTTTTGATATCGATAAATTTCATGGTTGCCCCTTTTTTGCAGGGACTTCTATCCAATGATGTAATCCAATGAAGTCGTGTTTAATATCGCCATAGTTTTTAGAAGGATATTCAAGCAATCAAAATTTAAAAATTACTTTCAAATTTACTACAGGTCATATTAGCATCCTCATCGATTCTCCATTAACGATATCTTGTCTAAAACCGGCCAAATTCTCGACTGTTCAGTGACTTATCTACTTCATCTTGGAATGGCCGGATTTATGTATTTATGTATATTTAACTCGACACATCTCGGAACACTGATTCTCTACGTAAATGACAAGTACTGACGACATTTAGCAAAGGAAAAATATTGTCATTGTGGAAAAACATTTTATGTGTTCCCTTCCCAATTGAACATTGATATTTTAAAAAAAAATAAAATCCATTTATAATCATAAAACGTAGTGTGTTGAAAGTTGTATAATACACGCACCGCTTTCCCACTTTTCTGTGTGTATTCATAAAATTGAAAAGGTAAAGTGTATTTCATAATAATTTTATACAATTATTGTATAATAAAAAGACCTGGGAAAGACAAACGTGTTAGAGCGTAAAATGATTTCGAAATTTTTAAACCAACGTTTATTTTATCAACGACCAATTACCAACGAATTTTTTAAACCAACGTACAGTTTTCTACATTTGTTATCTTCTCCAACTAAAAATTGTTAAATAAAAAACATTTTATAAAAAAATATTAAACCGACTTCGAAACCTAGGAACCAGTAAAAATAAATTCACTGAAAAGTATGAAATAATTACCTTCTGATTTTTATGAATACACACCAAAATGGAAAATGGTATAAAAAGTGGAAAAGTGCAATAAGACGAATAATTTTATTTTGATTTGTACAAATACACACTAATTGTTAATAAAAATTATTAAATTTAAATATTAAATGCTATGTTCAATACAACACAATCTTTTCGGAGGCGGCGCAAAATTTAAAATTTTTTACGCTAGACATTATGAAAATCTTCTAAATGGATCTTCTCTTCCCAGCTATTGATTTCAATGCCTACTAATGGAATTGTATCAGTAACATGTCATTTCTATTTTGCGCCGCCTCCGAAAAGATTGTGTTTTATTGAACATAGTATTTAATATTTAAATTTAATAATTTTTATTAACAATTAGTGTGTATTTGTACAAATCAAAATAAAATTGTTCGTCTTATTGCTCTTTTCCACTTTTTATACCATTTTCAATTTTGGTGTGTATTCATAAAAATCAGAAGGTAATTATTTCATACTTTTCAGTGAATTTATTTTTACTGGTTCCTAGGTTTCGAAGTCGGTTTAATATTTTTTTATAAAATGTTTTTTGCTTTAATATATTTTTACTTTCACTTACCTATATATGAAATATATGGTAAGTGGAAGTATTGCGATCGTGAAAAATTTCGACTTCCGGTTTTCAACGGAAATACACGTTTTGGGGCCCCCTGAGTCGAAACGACCAAGTCCCGCGAAATGGTCTGTGTGTGTGTGTGTGTGTGTGTGTGTGTGTGTGTGTGTGTGTGTGTGTGTGTGTGTGTGTGTGTGTGTGTGTGTGTGAACAGACTAGCTCAAAAACTATAAACCGTGGGAACCTGAAATTGGGTATTTAGTGTATGTATATGCCCGCGATGTGACAGCAAAAAATTCATCAAAATTGCTCAAAGGGAGGGGGTACTTTATTTAACAACTTTTTACGTTTTTTTAGATTTTCTCAAAAACGGCTCTAACGATTTTGATTAAACTGAGTATTTGATCTATTTATATACCCTAGATATGACTGTAAAAATTTCATCAATATTGATTAACCAGAGGGGGGACTTTACTTAATAAATTTTGTATCTTTTTCAGGTGTTTTTTTTTATTTACTCAAAAACGGCTTTAAAGATTTTGATCAAACTTGGTATTTGATGTATTTATATGCCAAAGATGTGATAACCAACATTTCATCACAATTGATCAACCGGAGGGGGGACTTTACTTAATAAATTTTGTATCATTTTCACGTGTTTTTTTTTATTTACTCAAAAACGGTTTTAACGATTTTGATCAAACTTGGTATTTAATGTATTTATATGCCCTAGATATGACTATAAAAATTTCATCAAAATTGATCTACGGGAGGGGGGACTTTACTTAATAAATTTTGTATCATTTTCACGGTTTTTTTTTTTTATTTACTCAAAAACGGCTTTAACGATTAACAAAAATAAGATATGAATGTAGAAAAATGTGTGACTTTGGGAAATGATATTTAGCAAAACACGTCAATTTCTAATCTAAGTAAGTTGGTAAGTGTGTGTGTGTGTGTGTGTGTGTGTGTGTGTGTATGTGAACAGACTAGCTCAAAAACTATAAACCGTGCGATCCTGAAATTGGGTATTTAGTGTAGGTATATGCCCGCGATGTGAAAGCATAAATTTCATCAAAATTACTTAAAGGGAGGGGGTACTTTACTTAATAACTTTTTAGGTTTTTTTTCGATTTTCTCAAAAACGGCTCTAACGATTTTGATTAAACTGAGTATTTCATCTATTTATATGCCTGAGATATGACTGTGAAAATTTCATCAAAATTGATTAACCGGAGGGGGGACTTTACTCAATAAATTTTGTAACATTTTCACGTGTTTTTTTTATTTACTCTAAATCGGCTTTAACGATTTTGATCAAACTGGGTATTTAATGTATTTATATGCCCGAGATATGACTGTAAAAATTTCATCAAAATTGGTTAACCGGAGGCGGGACTTTACTTAATTTTATATTTTAGCTTTTATATATATATATTTTATTTTTTTAAATTTGAACTTTTTTGGCCGTAAAATTGATGAATAAATAAATACTTTAATAACTGAAAGTTAATTATTAATTAAAATCCAAATACAGACGGCTTCGATTATTAATGGCTTCAATCGTGAACGGTGTAAAATTATATAATGTGAATATGAAAAGACTTTAGGAGAGTGGAGCGGGAGTGGAGCGAGAGTGGAGCGGGAGTGGAGCGAGAGTGGAGCGGGAGCGGAGCGAGGCCGGACCTGGGCCAATATTGTGATTAACCTCTCTCTATCCCTCTGTAGAATATTTTGCCAGTGAGACCGGACCTGGAGCGGAGCGGGAGCGGAGCGCTAGAGTGAATGGGGTAGAGCGAGAGCGGACCGGGAGTGGAGCGAGACCGGAGCGGTGCCGATAGTGGAATTCTCTGTCTATTTCTCTTTAGAATATTTGAGCGGACCGGGAGTGGAGCGGGAGCGGAGCGATAGTGTGAATCCGCCCTTAACCGGCTTATTTATCACAAGTAAAGAA
Organism: Aelia acuminata; assembly: GCA_911387785.2. Lineage (NCBI taxonomy): Eukaryota > Metazoa > Arthropoda > Insecta > Hemiptera > Pentatomidae > Aelia > Aelia acuminata. Next base: position 58,380,913 of record OU426984.1, read on the forward strand.
ATAATTTTAATATTTAATAATTTAAAAATGAATTATTTCATCCTCTTGTTCTTTCTTCATCTTCATGTAGGTATTTGCCCATTCTAGATATCAATCCTTTAATAATTAACTCCAGATACCTAAGCTTTATTATATAAAAGTACAAAAAATTACTTCAAGAACTGCCCATAATTAATTGAATCAGTAACAATATTCTAAATTAATATGACAATTTTTTTTTTTTTTTTTTTTTTTTAACTTAGGCACCGATAACCCACTTGATAGACAGATTGATAGCATTCGATTAATATTCCTATATATATTTATTAGAAGGCCACAAGGCCATCTCCTTTTCAGACCACCATGATCAGGAATAGCAGAGAAAAAAATTGTTATAAGTTTATAGAAATTAAAACAAAAATAATTTTAATTGCTCATATTTGTACTGATTTAAAATAAATATGGGCTACCCCTAAAGTCATTTTTTGTACTTTGATATAATTTCTAGACCGAGGCTTATAAAGTTCATTATTATTCATTAATAGAGCTTATTTTAAGTTTAGATTAAAGTGGCTAGCTGTTTATCCTTTATTACAATAGATTTTAAAATAATTTGAGATATTTAATTTTAAAAAAAAATAATAGCAAGAACTTTTTGAGCCAATTATATTGTCTTCAAGGACGTTAATCACCCGATTCCCTAACCACGTGGGGCCGGTTTATAGCTACGAATACACCGTCCGTTAAAAATAAGTAATAACAAATAATTAATAAGTTTTGAAATTATTAATTAATAAAATTTTACCCATCCCCAATTTACGAATAAAATTTTTTAAAAATTTCTAGTAAAATAGTACCTATATGAGTTTATTGTTTCCTAAAATTATTGTAAATAAATAAATGCTGTGTGTACACATTATGTATGTTTTTTCTTGTTTTGTATTTTTTTTTTACACACGACGTTACGACACGGCATTGTTCTATCCGAAAAATATCTACGTATTTCTAAAAGAAATCGGCCTGCCTATAAATAAAAATTATAAATAAAAAGAATAAAAATTTAATCAGGACCCTAATGAGTTATTAAATTAAGGAATAAAAAAAAAAGTTCTTTTCAACGCCCCTCATTGAAAATGTTTGTAACACGTATTCTTGACAATGTTTAGTCAATGACCTCTAATAAATACGTGTATAATGGTGAAAGTTTTCAAAATGAAACGTATTATTGAAACCATAAAGAATTTATTATTAATTAAATAATTACTTCTTATTGTATGTAATTCATTTAGGTACTCTAAAAAAAAAAAAAAGAAATTCTATTGAGAGACTATGAATAGACCCCTGTTATTATTTAACGAATATAAAATTAATTAGTTATTAAATAGTTCCTTAATTCAAACGTCGATTTTCCTTATTAAATAGTTCCTTAATTCAAATGTAGGTTTTCCTTCAATGTATTAATTAACAGTAAGAAATACAACAGTAGATCTATTGTATTTCTCTAACCGTACCAATATTAAAATATTAACTTAATCTATTTTATCAAAGGGTCGAAACAATATGAATATTTGCCGTTCCTTCCTATTTCTATGTTAATATTACAAAGATAAATGAATGGTTAATTAAAACAATGATTGCCCTCTGGATCCATATTTTTCGGAAACGCACGTCTGGGGCAAAAGTGAAAAAAAATCAACAGCCCCAATTAAAAAAAAAAAAACTTATTACATTACTTTCGTCAAAATTAAATATACGAAACATTTTAAAAGTTGTAAAACCGTTTAATTTTCTTGATGATCTTGAAAAACCAATAATTAAATGTGAATTTCACAATTTCTCAAGTGTGTAAATTGATTTTTTCAAGTATACAAAAACTTACTTTAAAAATTTTTTAACTAGGTATCTTAACATGTTTTAAAAATCAATTAAAAATAGAAATAATAACAGAAGAACTCATAATAATAAACTGAAAAAAAATGTTAAGTTTGAGATAAGATCGGTTATTGTTCTGAAAGTTAAGACTGTCTATAAATTATATGGACTGATTCGAGAATATAATTTACATTTGTAATCAGGTCTTGCGAATAAATTTAAAACCATATTCACTAACTTTTTAAATCAGAATTCATTAAAGCTTTACGAGATCATTTGAAAGTAAATCTTTTATTTACTTGAAAATATAATCAATTGATAAACATGAATAAAATACAAGATAGATAGTTTAGAAAACAATAATAAATATTAACACTTTGCACTCGGCACCGTTTCGGACGTTACCTACCGGCAACTAGACGCAACTTATTCGCGAAAACTTACACCCTGAAAACGTAAAAATGATATTTTCCCTAAATGGGTTAAAAGATTAACGTACTATAGAAATAATGAAAAACACCGCGAGCCGTCATTTATCACCAAAAGCGAAATACCCTATAAATAGTTTTTACGATTTGTTTATGTCCTTATATGTTAAACACTGAAAATTATTTGCATTGCCTCCGTAGCGGAGCCCTCGAGTTTGAAGAATGGCTCCGCTAACAAAAATTAAACTAAAAAACTTTAATGTTATTCGTTTTTAATTTTATTAATATTTTAATTTGCACCTTTTAATAAACCCTTAGAATTAACAAATGTTTAGGTATAAGGGTTTTAAATTATGAAATTTAATGGTTAATGTATGCTTTTGGTCATATTTACAATGCAAAATAAAATAATGTTTAATAGTTACACCAAACTGGTAAATTTGATTAACTAATTCGATCTATAACATTTAATAAAAAAAAAAAGTATTCATTTAAAATTTGAAGAACCTAATGTTCCCTCTCAACGTACTTGGTGCGGCTAGGAGTATGTTTCATCATGACCATGAAAGTGCGTGCGTCAGCAATCCGCAAATTGTTTAGCCGATTAGTTTCACTGGATAATTACTTATATTTTTTTTTTGTTCGTATCCTTGTTTATTTTCGAGCTAGTTTCTACCAAAAAAAAAATTATAAATAAATAAAATAAAATAATTTATCTATAAAGCGAAATAAATCAATTAAGAATATTATTCAAGGGATAACTTTTTAACTCTAAAATTCCAACACTTTTAGATGCATTTTTTTTTTTTTAAATGTTGACTATAAAACAGAACAAATTAAAAGGATGCAAAATCAACAAAAAAAAATCTCCTATTAAACTAAATATTTTAATATATTTTCGTAAAATAAAATATTTTGAGGAAAAATAAACACTCAAAAGCTTAAACTAACTTAAATTAACATTTAAATTAAATAAATTTTATATTAATTTAACCATCATTTTGGGCAACCACCTATTTTTTAAATTATTTTAAATAATTTATTTTTGAAGAGAAAAGATTTGGCTCCGCTGGGAACCGAACCCGGGTCTTCCGCGTGGATTGACGAAAGTTAAGAAATGCCCAAAATTGGACAAAAATTGTCCATCTCCCGTAAATACTCGCAAAATTTGCGAGATCGTGGGAAATTCTCGTCATTGAAGAGGAAGGATTTGGCACCGTTTGGAAGCGACTCCGTGATGCAATGGGTAGCATACCGCGCATGTCACGTGGAAGACCAGGGTTCGTTTCCCGCCGGAGCCAAATCTTTTCTCTTCAAAAATAAATTATTTTAAATTAAATAAAGGTTACTCAGAGGTTTAAAAATATAAGAAAAATTTAAAAGATATTTCCAAAGGTTTTTAAATAGTATCTCTATCTTCTTCTGGACTCGATATGTATATTTAAAAATCGGAGACAAAGTATTACGACTGATTAGAAAAAAAATTAAATATTATAAAGTATTTATTTCTGTATAATTATGTATTGTACGATCAGATGAGGTTCTTAGTTTTGGATCTTTTATGCTAACCCATGAGTTTAAAACAAATCATTTTTTCATTTGTATGCCAAAAAATGAAAAAAAATCCTGTGTATATATATTATTTATGACCAAATATAAAATATAACATAGGTTATAACAGTCTTTATCATATTGTATAATATTATCCGTTCCAAATTTCCAACGTTCAAATTTGATCTTTATAAATAAAGATGAAAGTCTGTTTTTTTTTTTTCTTTATAGAAATCCATACCGTTTGTCCTAAATTCTCCAAATTTCGCTCAGTAGTTCTTTCATACCAGGTGCGAACACCTGTCCATATTAAAATTGCATTTTAATATGGACTTCAGCCAATCTGTGGGTGTATTCTTTATTGTTATAAAAATCGTTATGATCTCGTTTTACATTGGTTTTTACAAAATCGACCGTTTGAGTCGAAAAAAAGTCTCACTTTATAGATTTAAAAAATCAAATTTCACGGGTGAAACCGGTATATGCAGCTAGTATAAAATATTTAGAAAGTTTAATGTTAAAGCCACTAGCATACTATTAACATACCTGCTAAATCATAATAATATTCAAGTAATTAAAATATAGCAATAATAATAATTCACTGTATTATCCTCTCCAACGATTCGACATCCTTTATTGATTAAGGAACCATATTGTTGCGAACTAATTTTTCACAAGGTTATACAAAGGAATTCATAACTATGCATCGTTCATGAATACGTATTGTACCATTGTCTTTTGATGAGTTTTATAAAACTGTAATTACGTCGAATGATTCAATTTTTTTAATCTATAAATTGAATAAAAAGGAAAAAAAAAACCTGTACGACTACCATCAATGGATTGTAGTTATACGGTTCAGTAATTTTGTAATTACCTTTTTACTTTCACTTACCTATATATGAAATATATAGTAAGGCAAAGTATTGCGATCGTGATCGGTATTTAGTGTATGTATATGCCCGCGATGTGAGATCAAAAACTTCATCAAGATTGGTCAAATGGAGGGGGTACTTTATTTAATAACTTTTTACGTTTTTTTCCGATTTTCTCAAAAACGGCTCTAACGATTTTGATTAAACTGGGTATTTGATGTATTAATGCCCTAGATATTACTGCAAAAATTTCACCAAAATTGATCAACCGGAGGGGGCACTTTACTTAATAAATTTTGTATCATTTTCACGTGGTTTTTTTATTTACTCAAAAACGGCCGAAATGATTTTGATCAAATTGAGTATTTGATGTATGCATATGCCAAAGATGTGACAGCCAACATTTCGTCTAAATTGGTCCAACGAAGGGGGCACTTTATTTCATAACTTTCCTTCCAATTTTTAATTTTTTTTCGATTATCTCAAAAACGGCTTTATTGATTTTGATCAAATTCATTATATTAATGAATGAAGATTAGGATTCATTACATTAATTAATGAAAATTAGGTGTTCTTTAGTATGAGGTAAGCTTTATCATTATTAAAATCTTCTGTGGGGACTTTTTTTATTTTCCTATAAAGTACCTTTGTTTTTGTTTATATGGAGAAATTAATTGTCTCTCGTTACGCCTAAAAATAAGAAATGGCTAAATATGAAATATGAAAGAAATAAAGTAAACATATACAGGAGAAAAAAAGAAAAATATTCCATCAACTCATAAAACACTTTGAGCCCAAGCATGCGGATTACGCCTTTAATGACAGACCGTTGTTCATAATTAAAGCCGTTCTGTTCATTTAATGAAAATTTCAACAACTACATACAGAATTATAAAATCAGACAACTTGGAGTATTATGCTTGCATTGCCGAATTATCACAGGTAAAAATAATAAAAAGAAAATAGTGTTTTTTATAGATCAAATAAAAAAAAAAACATAAGAAATGTACGTAGAAAAATGTGTCACTTTGAGAAGTGGCAATTAACAAAACACATCAATTTCTAATCTAAGTAAGTTGGTAAGTGTGTTCCGCGCACGCACCAGATTTTTTAATTCAAAGGCTCTATCTACAATTTTAACGATTTAATTTATTAATAATACGCAATTTAGGTCCCCTTGCGCGATTGGTAACCAGGTTGCGCAACACCAAAAGACAGAGGACGGTACAGGATTCAGAATATTTTGATAGATATATAGATGCATACACACACACACCCACACACACACACATGTTCTATTTCTAAAACTAAAATAAGCAATACAGTCTGATTAGATCACTTCAATGTTTTAAAAATAGTTCTTTATTATCCACAGAACTTTTTCTTTTTGTCTGGACTTGCCTAAAATAGCATAGGTTCTGTTTAAATTCCATTACTTCCAGATTCTGTTTTAGCGATGACGAAATCAAACGTCTGCTTCGTGTTTGAAAGCAAAAGAGGTTACTAATTATAAATTATTTAATGTCAATTCTAGAAACAGGAAGCTCTCAGCGGGCATATTTTCGGATCGGATGCCGAGAACACCTCTGGGATATTCCAGTATGTTAATGAGGTCGGGGACATTAGGAAGCGGTGCAGTTATGTGTGCCACTGTCTAAGGCAGTCAAGTATGGGGTCACCATAGCCACTCGGGTTCTCTATTCCGTTTGTATTTTATACATCGGATGCATTTCTTATGTTGTTTTAAAAAAATATTTTAGATGTTATTAAGCTAGTAATTTAATGTTATTAATCTAGTGGAAAATTCGAACTGCCTACTTAGAAAACCTCGTAAGTCTAATTAGGTAACTAACCGTCAATTATTCTGTTCAATTCTTATAATGTGTGCAATAAGAAAAAAAAATGTTTTTACTTGTTTCAAACAGAAAAATAATTTGGTTTAGACGCACTGGCATGCAGGGGAATACAAATAAAAACAATAAATATTGCCATACTGTAAAACTATTGAACTTTTGAACCACAAAAGTAAGTCTTTATGAGGATATATAATGATGAGCTATAGGAAGTTTCTATTTGATCCTATTATAAAAAGTATTTTTTTAAACTTAACTACAAAAATGTAGTCTTAAGGGTGCCAATAACTGTACGGTTTACCCTATCTAACGTAGTACTATTCTAAATCTATTGGAAATAAAATTTACCTTTCCTCCTAATTTTTTTTATTTGTCGGTTTTCTCTTATTTGAGTTAAGGTTGGATTCAGCCTATAGTATTAGGGGGGGCTTACAATCCTCACAGCCGTTTCTCTGTGTCTTCCTATAAACTTTTTTTACCTTAATGTTCCGTTCTCAGAAAGAACATTCCACTTGTTCTGCATATTATTTGTTCATTAAGTTACTTCATTACTTTTATTAAAGTAAAATACTATCTTTAAATGACAAAATATTTCCCAAAGGGGGGCTGCACCCCCCCCCCTACAGCCCTCCCTTTGGATAAGCTAACGATTTGAGTCCAATTTACAAACATAAAAAATAAGACTTCAAAAACTTGCTTGGAGGCAAGATGCTGTTATACATATTTAAAATTTTGAATAAATAGAGTGTAATTCTACCAAATTTGAATTTCCTTCCCTTTACCTGAATAATACTCGATCATTTTTGTGCCATAAAACACTCTTGTTTCCTTGTATATATATATTAAATAATACAAAGCAAAGTCCATGTATAATAATTTGACGAATATTGCCATATTTACAGTGTAACTAGTAAATAAAAGTAATTAGTATATTGTGGAGCCATCTTTATTCCAAAAATTAATATTTAGAATTTGTTTTCACCTATTATTATTTCATTATAAGAAATGGAGTATGCATAAAATGAGCGTATCGGAGAATCCACTCTACTACTGATGAAATCCCGATTTTTCCCCTTAAAGAAGAAATAAATAATAAAATAATTATTATAATACTCGATACCTGATGGATAATAACAAATTAAAAATGCAAATAAATTTACATAAATCTATTTTCTATGAAATTTATAAATTAAGTCTACAAATTTTTCAACGCATCATTTTGTACTCCAAGTAGGTTGGGTCAGTGAAAGTTATGGATTCAAGCAGATTTCTTGATAATGCATAGGTTTCGCATCCTGTATGTCTCATTCATTAATTTAATTTTCTTTCATTTAATTTTTTGTATTTCATACATTAGATATATGTTATATGTTTTAGACGACTACTAAAAAGGTTTGCGCAAACCTGTATTCGACTCTTTCAAACCCTTATACAAATTTCTACAACATGTGTGAAGTTAACATTCTACATGATCCAATTAATTTCAAAACCTTCTAAATCTACTTTCACAAATGTCGATTGAGTCGTTTTTCAAGCTGTTTCAGATCATGTTCTCTATATGGCCCGGTTATTATACCTAGTAGTTGAAATTTTAATAAAATTATTAAATAATTAGGAACTATTTAGAACCTACGTTCCCTCCCTCCTCGCATTTTTTTTTTTTTTTTTTTTAAGTTTCAAGAATAATTAAAATTAAGTAAGTACTTAATTTTTTGTTAAATATTGATTTTTTTTTATTAATATAATAAGTAATACTAATTTTTCAAAATTAGAGACCATCTACTTTTCTCTGTCTAAGGACGAAACCATAAAACAATTAACGAAATCTCCTTCATCATTTCTATACCTTAATAATTTCTACCGTTATCAATTTACCAAAAAAATAAATAAAAAATATGCTTGTTAAACTAATAAAAATTAGACTACAGATATTTAGGTAATTCAGTAAAAATAATAACCACCTACAATTATTGTGCACTCAATATAATCTTTGTCAGACTAAAAAGTCAATGTTATAAATCATACGAGTGTGAAGATAGATCTTACATTTCTGATGTGGAATTCTTATTAGTTCATCTTCTAACACCCTTCCTCGAATGAAGCATGGGTCCTACATAAGGAAACCATTTCCTAAAGCCCCCGTGTAATCCTAGCAGTTGTTTATGGCTTTGAACTTTTAAGGAGAGAGGATAACTCACAGAGAGATAAATAATCTCTAACTGCGGCCTGTAATAGAGCTGGAAATATTGGACAGCTGTTTATAGATCTAGAGTGCACATCTGGGCTGCTTGGGAAAGGTCCTAGCAAGGCAGTGCATCAGAACCTTCCGGTCGTTAAAGTCACACCCCACATCTGGGAAACACGTGAAGGGACTTTGTCTACAACTGAGTGTCCGTAGTGCTAATGTCTTACCATGTCTCTACTTACTTCAATAGTAATGACATATATTGCAAATGTTTCAATGGTGTACCGAAATCATTAGGTGTTAAAAATTGAAAAAGTATTTGTCAGGATATTAATCAATTTCTATATTATGTATTCGTAAAGTACAATCGAACACAAGCCGATGAATATAGGTTTATTCCATATCCAATCAACGAGGGTCTGAATCTATAGGTCTTGGATTTTAGTAACTTTTCTTTTATTTGTTGCTTCCATCAATGTAAAGAAAAATACAAAATTTCAGATCTTTCGGACGTACAGTTTTTGAGTTATAGAGTTAAAGGAAAAACAAAAACTATGCTTCTTATAAACAGTTTTTGGGTTGTATCTCAAAATCTATTTGAGCTACAAAAATGAAACAGGTTTCATATTTTTCTTTTGATATACCACGTATTTTCTCAAAATATTATATCTTATCAAAATAAATAGATACCTCTTTACCGAATTTTGAAAAAAAAAATGTTATTCTAGTATTTTTCAGCTAAAGATGAAAAATAGTACCCTTTCGAAGTGGAAATGGGGTCTCAAGATAAAAAATGTTAATATATAAGTAATGGCCTAAAAAAAAAAATGCCGTTTTGAGAAGCTCTTCGACAATGGTTTTAAGTTAGTAATAGTATTAAAAAGAGTATTTTTTCCAACTTAAGGAGAAGTAACTTAGGTAGGCTCCCCACCACCTGTATTCAAATGTTTAGAACAAGAACTTTACTAACGATTTTCTGAGATTATTCTAATAATTTTTATATTACGACGGTTGTGATATTATACCATATTTAATGATTTATAGATATTCTTTATTTAAATATTGATACGATTTAAATATCCTTTTTACTTTCAAGTTCTAAACAATATTTATTATTTTTTTTTTTTTTTTTTTTTTTTTTGGGACTTCAAGGCTTCCAATGAAGCCCTATACTGCCCATACTAACACCCATGGCACTGGGTGACACTTCTCCTACGAAAGAAAAGCACCACCCAGGGCGGGACTCGAACCCGCCGCGCCGGCATGGGAGTACGGCGCTTTACCACACAGCCACACCGGGCCCCCAATATTTATTATATCTAAAAAGAAATAATATAATCTGCCACACTCAAGGCTACCTACCATTACTCAAATAAATCGTCATTGAAAAAGAAGATCGTCAGGATGATTGTTATGAAGTTATTATCCACTTAGTTATGGATGCTTAATGGATCCTTAACGTTAATTTCAGATATAATTATAGTTAAAGTATAAGTTCTCATAGTCAGTGATATATGTAATTATAATATACTTAAAGTAAGTAATTTAATTTAGAAAAACACACATTTTATTTAGGTTATTATCCAGGTTTAAATAATATTTTATTCAATATTATACATGTCGTTTTCATAGCATTCGCAAAATGATTTTAGACTTTTAGGGCAAATCTGGTTCTAAGGACCGGTTTCTTGCGGACAGTTAACACGTTTTCAACGGGAATAGTTACCTACCAATTTCCCTGTCGAGGAATTTCGGAATTTACAAAGGGTCAAGAAAGTTATTTTTTTCAGTAAATTGATTTCTGTAGACAATCAATTTCGTTTCAGTATCATAGGTAATATTACAAAAAACCTAAAAAAAAATATTATTATTCTTATGATTACATAATGCATTTTATACGGGAAAAAAAGGTTGAAAAATAATTTTTATTAGGTACATTAAGGTGGGACAGGTAAAACAAAAACTCCTGCTGAAAGAGCCGAAGAAACTATACATCTTCCAATTTCAACTCTTGACACAATTTAACGTAATTCGATACATAAAACTATATCAGACCATGTCACTAAATAATGATAACGCGTCATGATATTAAACTTTTAAAAGATTTATATGAATAGAATGAAAGAAGACTGGAAGAGAAAGAAAATCAAATTTAAAACTTTAAATAAATAAATTTAACTCCAAAGTATTTCTCAAATTCAAACAAAATTGATGATTAAAAAGTAATAATAATCAGTCTCCCTTAAGACGCTGGAATAAGCACCCCCCCCCCCATAAAAAAAATAAAATAAAACAAATAAGAAAAAAAATTCTTATTTATAAAATTTGCTCTATCCAATAGTTTTTTTGTACAAGAATTTAGTTATTACATTAATATAAAACTGAATAAAAGGTTTGGTAGTACACTTAAAGAAATTACTAGCTCAATGTTAGAAATATTTACCCCTGTTTAAAAGAGAAAGTTTATTTCATGCTTGCAGCACATGTTTCTTGCTTTTTTATCTTGATCAGGTTTATGTAAAAAGCAATGTACATGTACTATTGCCACAGAAAGAAAGTAGATTACACACTTATGAACTTAAGTTTTCACTTATCACTTCCAGGAAAAAAAATAAATAGAACCTTGATACAAAGCCATCAGCCTAAAGATGTTTTTTTATCCAATATATATTATTATAAGGATTTCATGTAATTTCTACATACTAGTACATTTATTAGTTTGAAGCAGTCCCATAATCCAAATTTATGTCACATCTAACCGAATGCTCAGCCAATTGCTTGTAAGCCAACAAAAAAATAACTTAATTTCTAATTGGTCTAGCTAATGATTCACGGACAGAGAGGAAGTCGCTTATTGGTTAGTTGGGTCCATTTATTAATCAATTAGAACCACTTCTACGTCTACAGTCGTAGACAGGGCCGGGCAATGTCTTTTGAACTCTTTATTTCTTGTGTCACTTCCGTCCTGTGAAACAATCAAATTTAAAAAGTTGTAGAGATAAAGTTGAATGTGGTGTGAAATGAATGTCTTTGGGGGAGGGTATAACGTTATGGTCATAGATAAGATAACAAAAGCATTAGTATTTCGTGCTTAAGTTTTGTGACTTCATCTGGGTTAAGTTAAAGCAAGATAACAACAAAAAAGAAAGAGAAAAACTAATTTAAACACGAAAATAATAAGATAGAAATAGTATGAAGATGGTATTTTATAGTATATACCTAAGTTAAATGATGAGTAAATATTTATGTTTAAATTATTAAAAGAAAATCAGTAATGTGACTGAAATGTTAAGTTCTGTAAATAAATACATTGCTTAAATTAAATTAAAATAAATTTTTTTCAAAATTAAATACTATTAATACACTTAGTTGTTTGTATCTTTATTTGTCTTATTATTATTATCTCTTGACATAAGTTTTCATGGCATTTTAGATTTAATGGCATACTTATGTATTTTCTCTTACAAAATTTACTTTTTTTGTTCATGTATCAGAATTTAATATATTTTTAGACCTATACGCACATTAGTTATCGTTACTATTTCATGCTATATATATTTTCTAATTTTATTGTTTCATTATTAAATGTTATTGTCTTGTATTTAACTCTAAAAACTAAACAATAACATTTAATTGTAATATTGTCTTGTTTTTAAGAGTTGAATACAAGACCCAAGTAGAGCCATAAAAATATAGTTTTTTTATAGGGGAGAGCGGGTTTGGTTGGCATAGGGGGTAGGTTGGCCATTGGCTTATAGTTTCCGCCACACCTGTTGTTAAGGCCACACCATTGTACCATGTGACCCGCTCGACCTAGGGAGTATTGTCCTGAGTTTTCAATCCGATGCTAACAGTGTAGATAAGAGTGTACTTCAATTCAATGTAGTTCACGTGTGTAATTGATTTTACAACATATAAGTAAATTTTTATATTTTCAGTAAAGTTGGTTTAAAGCCATGGAAAAACATTTGACTCCGATTCTGTTCACGTAGCCCCAAACTCCTCTGAAGAACCTAACCTTTCGACTAACCAGTCTAAACTTCTATCTCCTTCTATTGTCATTCTATTTTCCCTTAAAAGCTGTTAAAACCCGATTCAAAATTATTAAACCATTATAGTGCAGCTTTTAATAACAATAATATGTGTCAGGCAGTACTTGAATGAGATAGCTAAACAACCCCACCTACTTGGCCAACCTGCCCCACATAGGGGCTAATTGGCATACTCTGGATTGACGAATTCTTCAATTTTCTATGATCTTAGCATTAAATATTATGTTGTGAAAAAAATACTTGAAGTACTCTAATACTTGAAGTTTACAGTGGTATCAGCCCCATTGGGATTATATTTACAGGAACGACTCAACAATCAAAAAAAGAAAACTGTTGCCAACCAACACCGCTCTCCCCTACTATATTAACTAATAATTACTACTAGATTAATTATAATATTAATTCTCGTGGTTTGGTAATGATCGATGTATCGCAGAATCGAAACGAATACATGAACCTCTTATCCGAGCCCTGGAAGCATTATCTCCATCGCGAGTCGATCTATGACCTAGAGGTACAGAGATGTCCATTGTCCACAGCTGGTGTTGATGTTGAATTACTGACCCGTAACTCCGGCTCAGAGTATCAGATATCTTTCTAGATGGGACAAACCAAAAAAAAAAAAAAGAAGCTGATTCTTATCTTGAGAATCGCCGAGGCAATGTTCCTTTCATCCAGGCCCGTCGGATGTGACCTATTATCTTGAAGAAGGGGACAACCTCATAAGACAATGCTAACAGATCATCCTCTTAACAATTTTGAACTTCGAAAGTGACTTGAAATTCAATGGAAGATATTTTAATCTATGAATACAGATTGAAAATACTCTGATGAGATTATGTATATTTTAGATTATATATTAAAGTTAACAATGCGGTTTGAATTACGATAGGTGACCTTACGATTTTTTAAAGGGAGCAAGGGGTCCTTCGGATGGGACGTGTAAAATGGAGGTCCCAAGCCTGTACGATGTCAGACTCTACTTAAAGATCCCTACCCTATTTACAACTGGATTGGAAAAATATAGAACTCACACTGCAGCATCGTCCGATTAGCCATTGTAGCATGAAGTGACGTTAAATAAACAAAGGAACCATCAAATATAAGTGTATATTTAACTCTACTTTCATTTTTTATATCTCTTCATTTTATTTAATATTCTATAATAACCCAATATTTAATGACAATTTGAAGTTAATATTAGGTATCCAGGTTTGATATCTGTATGGGTGATATTACAGGGTAATATTTTAATTGATATGCTATAGAATAAAATAAATGTACGAAAAAGTGACTTCTTGACACCACATCTACTATAACACCTTCATAAAATCAAAAGATTGAGTTATCCTTTCTTATCTATTACCTCCAATGTCGAAAATTAAGCATGTCCCCAAGAAGTAACATAACGCAAAGCCTAATTTATAGAGATGCATGTTATACCCCAATAAAATGTTTAGAAAATCAGGAAAATCGGACCATTATTAGCCAACTTTGTGCTTATTCCATCTTTTTGCACAAGTTTTAGCTATTATTTATATAAAAAAATTATACCGTTAGTAAAATCACGTTCAATGTTGTCTTAAAGAGTCTAACTAATGACTAATATTTTTTGCGAATATAAGGCCTGGGTCACTATGTTGTTCACTACTTTATACATGGATTCTATTTAATTCCAAAGTGCTTTAATTCTTTTAACTTTAATAATTTGATAACATTTTTTTATCCTTTGAAATTCCTAGCAATCGGCGCCCCTTAAAGTGTTCCCCACCCTTACATTAATTGTCCTATTTAAAAATAATTGCCTTTACTTTCTTTTTTTTTAGCTATGCCCACGGTTTTTCTACCCATTTCTCGAATGTAGGAAAATAAAGAAAGTATTGAAATAGCGCTAGGCGAGGAAGAATAGCATTGTCACTCTCAAATTATTATTCATATTTTTTAATTTGACAAAAATCTTAATATTTTTAATAATATTACCCTACTTCCAAAATAGATATTATTATCGCTACTTATAAAAATTCTTTCATATAATATAATATACCACTGGTGTTTGGTGAAAAGGGGTTAAGTCATCGAATGTGAAGCTCAACGATTTGCCAAGCTATTGAAAATCATTATAAATTCTTTCTGATAGTATTTCTTTATTCTAGAATAATAAATGAAACTATATTCTTTCATCAGAGACTGTAATAAATTATGAATAACGAATAAATTATAGTCAATTATGAATTTTAAGAAGACGATACAAAATTTTTTTTTTATGACAACCCCTTTTGCCCAAACATGAATGATATTTTATTAATAATATGGACTAATAAATAATAAATAAATAATAAATAATAATTTTCATAATGTTGTCATCTTATAGGTATGTATTTATGGGCCATTATTGGTGCTCAAAATAATATAATTCCATTTAACGTGTTATATAGCGAATATAAATATACAGATGTGTAAATATAAAGTGGATATATAAATATATATAGTGGATCTCTAATTTCGGTTTTATCCTGTGGTTGTCTTGATGTCATTATTTATTTTTATTGAATTTAATTAAGTGTCAATAATTTAAAATCATAAAAAAATTAAAAACGGCGAATGTGCTGTTAGATTAACATTTATTTTATGTTAGTAAAATTCATGAATGATACCTCACCTTAAAAAAATTGATTTGATATTTATTTTATCAGCTATTCTCTGATTGTTATTTTTTAGGATAATAATAAACAGGTTTCATAACATATATATGTATATATGTATAACGAATCAAGATAAAGAAATACATGTCTACACAGTATTTTCCAGTATTTTGCCCAGAGCAGTCATATCTAAATTCATGATAATCAGGACGTTTATTTATTATTATTATTTAGTTTTCAAAATAAACAGACAAGAAATATACACCATTGACTTATGGTTACCTGAGCAACTAATTTTTTTTTCTTTTTATTTTGATGTATAACTTTACTAATGCGGACTGAATCGTATCTTATTGCATTTTTAGTAACATAGTTTATACTTTCTAAAATTGTTGTAAAAAATCTAATTATAATTCATCCCTAAAATAAAAGTTTTCGAATAAATAAAAATGTTTCTAAGAAGTTCTCCCTGACATTTAGTTTTATATTCTGTACTAATTTAAAGAAATAAATCAGTTCGTTATGTTCTTTTGTAATAGTAAACTCAGGATTTTATTATTAATTTCAATATAAAAAGTGTATTTTGTGATGGTTTTTTAATCGATGACCTAAAGTGGAATGTAATGATATCTCAAACGAGAAAGGCGAGTATATATGCAACTTTAACTCAGAAAATAGAAAATAATAGAAATATTAAGAGTTAAACATAAAATATACCTTGTTGATAATTATGAATTTGGAAATTACATTAAAGCTGGCCCTGAAAAACGTTTATCTATGTAGGCTAATAATAGAAATATATATTTTGATTAACTGGAATGTTAAAAATAAGGTTTTTTCGTTGGATGAGAATAGTAGTCCTGGTTACGATGAATCCTCAATAATATTACCAATATACTATAGTTTTTATACCGATTTAAGTCTTACTTATAATATTTTAATCAAGTTTAAAATATTTTTCAACTTACTTGATCCAATCCTCGCAGTTAATGTATAATGGTACGGCAAAGCGTTCGTCGAAATACACTGAAGGCATTATAGTCACTATGCTCACCAATAACTGAACCATTGTAGGTATACCGAGGCCGCACTATACCATAATACAAGGTCCTTATTTATCCATATTCTCATAACAATAAACAATCTTTATTTATATTGAAGGGAAAGCAAGAATTACGTATGTTTTGTAAGTATCTGTTTGCTTGAGATTTGGACAAAAAATATATTTGTTTATAACAAGGATTGTTTATTTTTTCAATATTTGTGAATTTTTTTTTCGGCGGTCTCTTATGATGAAGAAGAACTCTTAGCTTATCTAAATAAAAAAATAAGGAAAAAGCAGTAAATCATTTCGTATATACCTCACTCCTTTCAACAATGTCATATCTCAAAAAACATGTTATTTCAGCAGAGTCGATTTTAGGTTTGAAAGTGCAATAAGATTTGTGAAGAATTGATATTAAGCCTCCAAGTTATCGATGTATAGTGGCTAGCATAGCAGCTTACAATTCTAAAGGTCGAGGAGTAAAAATTCCTTGGCTATGCCGTCCTTCGGATGGGACGTAAAATGGGAGTCCCGAGCCTGTGCGATGTCTGGTAGTCGTTTAAGATATAAAAAAGCTAAAATTAAAGCAGTTCCTTTGCGCACAATAAACCCAAGCGGTCGCGGTGCATAATGCCAGCGAGGAAAAAAAAGCAGTTCCTTTCGATTTTTTACGTTTTTGTTAAAAAATTCACAGATTTAGCTTGGATTTAGTTAAAAATTTGACGACCTTGCAATGATGTACTACTCCTTCAACGCATTTAGAAAACACTCTTAATCATTAATAGCCGACTTTTGAAATATGGTGTTGTTTAAAGGAGTGAGCGCTACGTTTTATTTTTATTATTATGATTATAAGGATCAAGACATCTGAATTTATCTTATCATAAGTATATTATATGTGAAATTTCAAAGTAAAAAGTCTTTTGGTTTGGGAGTAGAGGAACCAAACATTTGAATTAAAAAATTATCCGACCTCCAAATCGTCGCCGAAGACCCTAATTGTAAATCATACCCTCCTATAATTAACTGTTGCACATTTGGCATGTTTTCAATAGTCATCTCAATTTCCAGGTCAAGTTTCTTATTGTGTGCTGAAGCTGACCCTGTAACAATATTATAGATTGAAATTTCAGGTTGAAAACACCATTGATAGAAACTCTACGGCATTCACGACCTTGAAATGAATCTAAATGAGTTAGACAACGTATCCATAGAGTTACGTCCATTAAACATCTAGACACTCTTATTTTGTTTTTTATTTATCCGTCTTTGGTGTCTTGAATAAAATGTTGTCTTGAATAAAATGATTGGTGTCATGAAGTCTTGAAAGTAAATAAAATAAAGATTAAGCTGTGACACATTGAATATGATTGGGATAATATGAAAGAAATCAATCTTTAAAAAAAAATCATAATTAATTTTATTTTCTGTTATAAGAGTGACATTATTTTCTAAACTTTATAGACATGATTGGAAGGTACCGAAATTGAAACTTCAAACCACAGTGGATAGTTATTCTGAATTACCGACCTCAGTATTACAAGAAAAGTAATTCTGTAATTAAAATAGAATTATTGAATTAGATGCGTTTTAATCCTTTTTTTTTACTAGTGATATCAGAATTAGCAAGAAATCGCGTAGGCTAATTACACACTTGCATTTTTGTGGCTGTTGGCTAGGTTTTGAGAATTATAACAAATTACTACATAAAAATCAGTCCGATGATGAATAATGCTAACTGTACCATGTCAATAAAATTTGTTTATCCCCCCCCCCCATTTTTAAATATAAATATTTATGTCATACCACTATATTTAAAGCTCTAGTATTGTTGTTTGTTTATTTAACATTACTTTATTAGCGTAAAGTAGCCTAAGGCTAATTGAACGATATGAGAGTGGCAGTCCTAAATGTAGCCTGCCTATCCAGATATAATTAGATTTGGAATCCTTAACGATTACCTGATATCGCACAGGCTCGGGACCGTCGTTTTACGTCCTTACTTAAGGAAGGCATAAGCAAGGATTTCTTTCTTAGTCCCTTTAAAAAATAAGGCCACCTGCCGGTCTACTCAAGTATTATTTTCTACCAGCATTTCCTATATATGGCTGCTTAACTAATTCATGATTTATATGCTGCAATTGTATGTTCTGTACCTAACAACGATATATGTCTTTTGTTTCCTTTCCTAAAATTTATTAAACCTTTTTTCTAAGTATACTGTGAAACTTTTTATTTTTTCTCAAACCTCCAATGATAAATTTTTTTTTAATTATAAATTAAAATTTGGATCAGTAGAAGGATTATTTATTTTCATTTTTTATTATTGTTTCTGTAAAATCGATTTAATACTTAATTTATTTTTTAGGATTAAAGAATTGAAACTGAATGATCAATATCATTAATATTAAAAATTTAAAGATTATGTTCGCAAGATTTTTCTCAACATTTGTACATGTAGAATGTGTATAAACCAGTTTAAGGAAAAAAACAAAAAAACGTTGAACTTCATCTACTTTTCTGTTTAAGTTTTTCGGGATTTTTATAAATGTTTATTATAAAACGCCTAATGTGTCCGCAATAATGAGAATCAATGAGGGAAAATAACTGGTGTTTTGAAAGACAACACGTTCGACTGACATCACTTAAGGACAACACATTATGACTATAACAATACATCATTCTATTTCGCCTGACAGCATTAACATAAGCAATCAAAGCCCCAAAATATAGGACGCCATCATTAGAAAGTCGGAATGAACATCTCAGATAGCAATATGAGACAAATGAGGATTAACAGTTCACATCTACTCAGGAAAGGTGCAGGATACTTTTACAAGCGAAATGAGGCCGGCTTAAAACCTATTAATAGTTTGTTTAAACTGAACCTTCCCGTTCGGTGTAAAAAGATGTCCTGCCTTGTTTCTATATGTTTGTTTATACAGTAGCAGTTTGTAACGGAGAGCGAGTTGGCAGAAATTCAGGAGCATACACACTCATCAGTAAATAGTTCTTTAAATAAATTGTCTTTGGGGAAGTGAGAGTTGTTATGACCCAAATAAAGAAAAACGACTATTAATATTTTTCAATATTATAAATTTAAAAAAAAATTAAAAGCTTTATTTTCAATTGCGCACTTAATAATATCAATTATTTCCGAACAAACAAGCTAAAAAGCAAGCTCAATGATCAAAAACGCAAAGTCAAAAATTAAATTTTTGAACAGTTTTTTGCTTATAACTTTCAAGTTCCAAGAAAAAAATTCATCGCAGAGAAATTGATTTCTCTTTATTATCGAGGGACATACGTTATCTTTTCGCCTCGAGTTACTCTCTTCTGCAGAAAGAAACTAATTAAAACGTGAAAGTATTCGTAGTGCTTAGTGAGCTAAAATCCGAGACAATTTTGAACTTTTATTTTTCATTTTCTCGCAATTAAATTACTGACTACATTGCTTTCACTTTAACATAAAAGGGTATACTACCCTTTAAAAAATATATATTAAAAAGTTAAAATAGGTTCAGTGATTTAGCCAAATTCGAAGATCAACGATTGATAAATTTTATCATTTTTGTCGAAAGTCATGTTCCAACATCTGTCTAACACTCGACAACATCAACCCTTAATGAAAAATGATTAATTATTATTATAAATTATGGAGTTTCACCAATTTTATTTATGATACTGATAGGACTTTTCTTCGTATTACGTATATTAAGTTCGAAAATTTCGATTTTGTTTGCCGATAAAAATTTTTAGGCAACCATTCTGATATGAGAGACTTTCACATTTACAGTCCATGAAATGAGTTCTTTCAGCATATGAAAACAAAAACATTCTTTAAATTAGATACTTTTTTGGTATTCGGCTCCCGCATTTATGGATGATGCTTATTTTGTAACTTTTAGGAGTAAGGACTGTGAAAAGCATGGACTATATTTTAAATAAATCAATTTATACGTTATAGTAACACCAATATACTCCTGTGTGCCAGCAAATATCACTGTATTGAAAATATTTGATTTTACACATCTCTTTCAAAGATACAAAAAATAAAGGGAAAAAATACACCTTTTTTTTTTTGTTAGGTTCAGAAGCGGTTTTGAAACATGTTCACAATTAACTGACAGCCCCAGGGGCTCAGTAACAACTAACCTTCTGTTTTTTTTCTTCCTAGAATGCCTTTAAGGAACCCAAGAATATAGGATAGCTGATATTATATATATTTCTGTTCATGTGAAAGAAAAAAACCCTTTTACATAGCTTAAAATGTGCATTCTAATGTGTTTCTCTGCCACAGTTGATAATTATAAAAAATTTATTAGCAATGTTAAGTAATTAGATTAAATTCAAAAAAGTGATTTCGCCCAACTTTAAAATTGGTACAATACTGTTTTGAAAAAGTTAAAAAATAGTTTTGCCATGAATCCTAATCATTTAGCATACTTAATATACCCCAATGTTTTATATTGAAAGTAATGCTTTAAGCTTTAAATATTATTTACTAATTTCATTGACCATTTAAAGAAGAAAAAAAAAATGTAAACTCACATTAAGCATACTAACTAATATTATCATCACGTATTTAGCAATTTTCCAATCATCATCTTGAGGGAAGTCCAAGGAAGCAGTCAATAACAATAACAAGTCAGCAATAAGATAGAATTAAAATGACCTCGTTGATTTTACTTAAGGAGATAGAGACAACAGGGAGAGCAAATATATAGTTAACAACTACTTTAAAGTACCTCGAATATAGTTTTTTCTTTAAGCTTTGAAAAAGCATGGAATGATAGAAACTATTTGTTTGTATCTGTGCTGGTATAGAAGTAAGGGTTAATATCTTGTTTATAGATATTGTATCCAAATGTCAAATTAAAAAAAAATATTTTTTGTCTCTGTTTTTAGATGCAGACAATTCTATATCATAACTCTAGTGGAAAAGAGGCCTTTACCGGTAACTTGAAGCAGAAAGAAGTTCACCGTGCCATAACGCTTCACCCAGTTAAACAGCATAAGCATCTCTATCGCATACACAATTACATGCAAGTATGAACAAATTAAAAAATATTTTATATGAAAATTACTTTAAATTAATGGTGAAATAAGGTAAAATAATAGGATATATTACAATAGTATGTTTTAAATTATTATTATATATGAATTGATGGTAATCTCTTTAATTTATTCTATAATGTTAGAATAGATATAAAGTTTTACCTGTGTATCTGAATAGCTTCTTATACTAAGAGACTCAAATCTCCAAAAGGGTAAATTGATTTGGTAACATTTTTTGTGTTTCTGATTCCTTTTACATCAGACTTTAATCAAACGAATTGAATAACTAAATTTCAGAATTTCTATATCATTTAAGGTTTTTAAAAATAAGAAATATCAAGGAAATTAATATTTGTGCTATAATATTGTTGTATAAAAAAATGTTCATTAGATTAGCAAGTCTAATAATTCACTATTTAAAGTCTAAATTATGTTTAAACATTAATTAATTAAACCTGATAAATCTTACGTATATGAGTGTATAATTAAAAATTTTGAAACTAAACAATTTAAAAACTAAATAAGTAACATCAGAAAAATCATTTCAATTCAGTAAATGATCCAGTATTCTGCTTAGTAGGTTCATAAAAATGATTTAAAAACATCTATTGCTATGATGATACATTTTATGACATTCAAATAAACCCCTCAATTTCTTTGAAATAAAACTTAAAAAAAAAACAACAATAATTATTATTGGAATAACTTGATTACAGATGTTGAAAGTTCAAGAACTACAACAAGATATGCTTTCTCTTCACCGTGATATCCTCAGCATGTCGCAGATATTGGATATAGAAAATAAGATGGACAGATTTGATGATTCTGTCCAATTTGGTGAGTTAAAAAAAGAAAACTTTGGTTTACAGTAGACAGTTGTTTTGTCATCATAAACAACTATTTTACTGTAATATTGTCTTTTATTTTAATCAGGTTTCTTTAAAAAGATGTTTTGTGAAAAAATAGTGATGACTCCTTTTCAAAATGACCAATGCATTAAAACCCCCATTAAAATATATTCAGTAAATAAAATAAAGACCTAAACTAACCTAATATAAAGAAAACTCATAAAAACAAATATAAATGGCTATAGATGAATACTAAACAATTATATGCAAACTTTTTTTTATCTCTGGATTTCGTAGATATTCTAGATATTTTATTATTATATTATATTATTTTATTATTATATTATATTATTTGAGAGTTTAGAGGTTGATACGATCCTAAAGCCTGAAGCTTAACCTGTTTTTATTATTTGAGTTTAAATCATATTATATTTCAGTTTGAAAAAAGATGACTGAAATAAGAAGTTTTTTTATTAATCCCACTGACACCAACCTAAGTAAAAGTAATTAGCAATATTATAAATCACAAGAAAATATTTAAATACACTCCATATCCCATTTAAAGATTTATTTATTTATTTATTCTTCCTACCTTGCCTGCTATGGTAACACGGATTTTTGCAGCAGTGAGATGATTCTGAAAATCAACTCACTGTCACAACGTTTGACAATATAGCTCAGATAATAAGTTTTTCTGTTTAATCAGGTGATGGTCCATCCTCTTCTCCTCAGTCCTGCAGTCTTCCGGGAGCAGCTCCATATCTCCGTTCCAAGTTGAAGTGGTTTGGTCATATAGCTTCCTTCCACGAAGTTCTAGTTCCATACACGAAGGCTTGGAATAAAGGGTAGTTCTCCTTCGCCATCAGCTGAGGAAGAACGTTAGCAGTCAGGACGTAGAGCCCTATCTCCCTCTGCAGTTTGGTTGTCATTGTCTCATAGGCAGTCCAGGTCAATAAGACTGCGGTCTCCGGTTCCCTACAAGTTGGGCATAACGGATCGATGTCCTTACCATGTTCCACGAGGGTCCCCTTTAAAGACAAAGTATTATTAAATAAAATAATTTTTTTTTAATAATACTTTGTTAGTGATATTTTTGTCCTTACCTCTCTGCCACCACCATGGGAACCTCCCCTGGTGTTGGATAGAAGTGCACTAGATTATTTCTAATTCTTACCTATGACATCGTAACTAAAATAGATTGTCAAGCTGTACTATGTGTAGAGGCTGTGGGTATAATAGCAATACCTGCCGTAGTGTTCTTAAGCCTAACAGAGCCAGTTTGAATCTGGCCTGGGCGATTTGAAATTTACTTTGAGACACACTGGACACACCACAAAATGAATCATTACTTCCTTGCCTGATTAGAATAGGTTGGTTAAAGCAGGAGAATTACTCCTTGTTAAAAAAAAGTTTTAATGCATTATGATGGGAAAGCTGTGGTTAAGAAATGCTATATGAGGGATAAGGGACTTCCATGTTAAAACGATGTTTAAAATTAAGGTGGCGTATCAAGGAAAAAAAAACTTTTGGCATTGGTTGGGCCAAGAATTCCATTGAAGTATATAATGCCTGCCCCTTATTTCCTCAATTCAACTTCATACATATTCTCATCTGGCACACTTAATCTTCGATGCGTTAGAGAAAAATATCCTGAGATTAATTATTTATACATTTAGAATTTTTTTTTTTCATTGATAAGCAGTTTCTTTACTGTTAAAGCATGCATGCTACCTAGGCAACAATCATTTTACTTTTTTTTTTACCACAATTATTTTACTTTTACCTTGATTTAATTTTATCATTTTATTAAAATTATTTACAGGACAACCACCAGGACTCACGAAATACATCCCAAAAAATGACAAAGATCTGATTCCCTGGGACTTCATTCAGCGATCATTATATTCTGCTTTTAATGCGAATCCAAGAAGGAGAATTGATGCTCCGTTGAAGGAAGGACTCGATGATGTGATTAGAGAGGTAATTTAGTTTTTTATATGTTTGAACTAAGAAATGAGTTTAGAATTATGATGATCCATAAGTCTAATAACTTTCTCAGGGGTCCAAGAATTATCCGGCAGTCCCTCTGAAATAAATAGTTATCTCTCTTCTTAAATGAGTTATTAAATTTCATTATTTCAGCCTGCAGTGAATGTAAATCAAAGCCATAATAGCATTATGCATGAATGAATTCAGTTTTATTCAGGCATTAACCAATTACTAAATACTGCCTAATGAAATGATTGGAAATTATTTGAAACATAGTTTTATAATTATTACAATTAGTACCATAAAACATTCAAGACATAAGTAATCCTTTTTGACCAATTCAACTAATGTAGGCTGGGGATAACTGAATATACCTTAATCATTACTCTTTTTTGGATGTACATATCTTAAAACAAAATACAATTTTTCCTTAATATAATCTCCAATCTTTAAGATATCATTCAATAAAATCATAAGAGCTAATCTAAATAATTTAAATGAATAAACAAGACAAAAGTAAATCCTGAATATATTAAAGGCCCTAAGTACTAGAACTCAAACTCAAAATCTTTTGGTTATCTATAAAGTTGTTAGGGGAACCAAGTTTTCCGCTCGGCCACCTATACCCCTTTATGTTGTTGATTATAAAGCAAAATTAGCTGTAATAATGGATGGACCTAATTCTTATTTGTATTATATTCATTTAAATTATTCATTTGTATTATATATTATGCTATATTAATATTCTATATTCCATATACCTATTAAAATTAATTAAATCTATTTTATTCTTTATTAGGTGACAATTAAATTCATTTATAATGTTTAAGAAAAAGTTAAAATAGATTATAATTTCCAGTTAAATTTTTTTTTTTATTTACTATACTTTTTTTTTTTAATAAAGAAGAATATAAATAAGTTTATAATCACTAAAGTTGAATAAATTCATAAGTTTCTATCAGTAGTTGCAGTATTGATGATTAAAAACATAAAGCAAATCATTTTGTTTCCTAAACCCTGTTAATTGATCCTTGTTTATATAATTAACCTCATGGCCAATTATTACCTATTTATTTAGGTCAAAAAGAATTTTTGTTGTTGTTAAAGGTTATGGAGAAAATTAACAAGTTCTCAAAACAAAGAGGGAGAGTTATAGATTTTAAAGAAATACTCTATGGCTACGTGAGATACAACCCAATCCATGGAGCTGATTATATACTGGATTTACTTCTTCTTTATAAGAAATACAGAGGACGAAAAATGACAGTACCTGTACGACGTCATGCATATTTGCAACAACAATTTACTGGTAATGTTCTTTTATTTTAGTTTGAATATAAATAATTCTATCATATCTTTGAATAAAAACTGTAAATAAAATTTAATTATAATAATGGTGTAGCACAATGAATTTGCAGTTTTATTATTAAAATCAAAACTCAATCTTGATAATTTAACAAATACAGTCCCTACAATTAGTCTAATTGTTAAATATTTTAGCCTGTTAAAGGTCCCATGTCTATATAATGAAAAATAAGAAATTAAGGTCAAAATAATGCAAAGATAAACTTGTTATAATAATGCCTATTAAGTAAATATTTATATTTACTAAGCGAATATAACAATATTACATAATAAAAAACTTAAACTACAAAACTGGAGATGACGAACATTTTCTAGTTAGAAAACAACTTTTTGCTTTACCCTTCTCAGTTAGTCCCTTCTATGCTTGTTAAAATAGTTAATGAATATCACAAGTGACTTGGTACCTAATCCAGTTAGGTTTGTACAAATTTAATTTAGGTATGGTTTATAAATACCTTTTTTTAAACATTCTTATTTAATTAAAAACGTTAATTATTTTAATAAGCTAAAGAATAAAAGTCAAACCATCAGGGAAGATTTTTATTGTCACTTTTGGTCTCGAGAATCGTAAAGCTGGTCTAGCTTACTTTCTGTCTAACTGTAAATCTCAGTTGTGTCTTTTACCAAGATAGTTTTTTTTTATAAAGTTAAAAGTTGCTAGACTAATGCCTTCCCTAATGCCCATCCTTCTTCAAAAAAATTATATTAGTATAGTTTAGATGCTTGTTATCTATATAAATAAAGATGAAATTCTGTTTGTTTGTTTAAATTTAATTAAAAATTAAAATTTCAACTACTAGGTATAATAACCGGGCCATATAGAGAAGATGATCTGAAAAAGCTTGAAAAACGACTCAATCAACATTTGTGAAAGTAGATCTAGAAGATTTTGAAATTAATGGGATCATATATATTGTTAACTTCACACATGTAGAAATTTACATAAGGGTTTGGAAGTGTCGAATATAGGTTTGCGCAAATGTTTTAATTAGTCGTCAAGCATATATTTAATTTATGAAATACAAGAAATTAAATGAAAGAAAAGAAAATTAATGAATGAGACATATAGGATGCAAAACATATGCATTATCAAGAAATCTGGTCGCATCCATAGCTTTCACTGACCCAACCTACTTGGAGTACAAACTGATGCGTTGAAAAATTTGTAGACTTAATTTATAAATTTCATAGAAAATAGATTTATATAAATTTATTTGCATTTTTAATTTGTTATTATCCATCAGGTATCGAGTACCATAATAATTATTTTATTATTTATTTCTTCTTTAAGGGGAAAAATCTTGATTTCATCAATAGTCGAGTCGATCCTTCAATATGCTCATTTTATGCATACTCAATTTCTTATCCTCTGGAATAAAGATGGCTCCACAATATAATAATCTATATATATTGTGTATGCAATATACTAATTTATAGTAATAACATGAAATTCTGTATGTTTGTTTGTTTCTTCTTGATAGAAATCCATACCGTAGGTCCTAAATTTTCCAAATTTCGCTCAGTGGTTCTTTCATACCATGTGCGAACACCTGTCCATATTAAAATTGCATAACTTCAGCCGATCTTCAGCTGATATTCTTTATTCTCCAAATTTCGCTCAGTGGTTCTTACAGACCAGGTGCGAACACCTGTCCAATTAAAATTGCATAACTTCAGCCAATCTTCAGCTGATATTCTTTATTGTTGTAAAAATCATAATGACCTCACTTTACAATGTTTTTTTTTTTTTTTTTTTTTTTTTACAAAATCGACCGTTTCTTTAGAAAAATGAAATTCCCCGTGATAAACCGGGATATTCAGCTATAATCTATGTATATAAAGATAAAATTCTGTTTGTTATTTATAGAAATCCATACCGTTTTTCCTAAATTTTCCAAATTTCGCTCAGTGGTTCTTTCATACCAGGTGCGAACACCTGTCCATATTAAAATTGCATAACTTCAGCCGATCTGTGGATATATTCTTTATTGTTATAATAATCGTTTTGATCTTGCTTTACATTGGTTTTTACAAAATCGACCATTTGAGTTGATAAAAGTCTCAGTTTATGGATTTTATAGATTTAAAATATGAAATTCTTCGGGTGAAACCGGTATACACAGCTAGTTCTTAATAAACTTAATGAATATTATTTATAAATATAAGTTTATAGAAAAATAATATAAAATGTATACAGGTTTTAGGATAGTAATTTTTTTCTTAATTACCCATGCCTACTAAGTATAGAATAATCTTTAATTGGAGAAAGAGACCTTGAATTTTGATTTTTAAAAATATTATAATTTTGATTAAGAATAAAATTTTATAAACTACTGGCCAGTCAAAAGCCTATTCCAAACCAGAATTCTTATTAATTGTAGCAGGCAAACCTAGGGTTGACTCCCCCACAAATGAGCTGTATATAATTTAGAGCAAATCCAATAATGTATTCATATCGTATCTGCAAGTCGATTATCAAACAATTGTTGTGTGAATAATCGTTCAATGTTATTGCCATTATAATATACCCAATGAATTATGAATTATTCGAATATTATAAGTTAAAAGAACAAACAAAAAATTTTATTCAATGAGCGGAGCTAAGGAATGAGGGAAAACACTTTAGAGTGGGAGGAATCATTCAACAACTTTAAAAGAGTGGTCAGTAAAGAAGAGGCTTGTTGCAAAATTTTGAAAGACTATTGAAGAAAGCTAATTGTGTTTGTTCCATTATATCCATTAAGGAAGAACAAGAACAGAACCAAGAGAAAATAAAATAAGACTTTACAAATCCATCGTAACAACAGTCCTGGTCAACGGCAATGCTACATGGAGAGTGACAGAAATATTATCTAATCCTAATATAACATAATAAAAAAAAATGAAATATAATCATCAACCACTGCTATGGAAGAATCCTGGCAATCTGGTGGCCTGAAAGGATCTCGCTGAAAATTTGGATTACAAGCCCACATCAAGGCAGATCAGTGTATTGCAGTTTTCTTATGGCATAGCGTATTTGACCCATCACCTTCTTATCACAATTAGGCTTGATCCTCTCGATTTACCTCATTACCATCGCTTGACATTGGCTATTTTTATTTCTCCGACATCTCCATCTGACCTTATTTCCTCTATAATGAAATTCCATCCTCTTCAAGGCTTGATGGTATAACTGTTAAATGATTAGAATTGGGCCTTCTTGACATCATACAGGTTCTTCTGTACAATTATTATTTTTCTCTTAGGGATTCTGTATTTTCTGCTTCTGGGAAAAAAACATTAGTCTATCCTATCAACAAAACCACCGACCCTAATATCACTTGAGTGATATATCACCTTTCCAAACCTCTTGGAAGAATAATGGAATCCCAGATATCCCATTTCCTAGAAAAACTCAAACTACTCTATTCTTATTAATCTGGTTTTCCTCCCTGCTTCTCAACTTAGTTTCCTCTTGTTAAAATCACTAGTGCCTTACACCATAATATGGACAGTAAAACGTTAATAGTATTAATGTTACTCAACTTCTCTGAAGCGTTTGATCCTTAGGACCATTCTATCTTTTTCACCAAACCAAAATCACTCGCCTTCTCCAATAACTCAATAGGTTTGTTTTAATCCTTTTTCTCAGAGTGGAACTAAGCAGTTAACATTCCAATTAAACCTCCATCTTCCTTTATTACACTGTCTTCCGTTGTAGCCCAAGTATCCAGCAACTCTTCCCTCTTCTCTGAAATTGGTATATAAACCATCTTCACTCAATCTACCGACTACTTCCAAATTTTTTTATATTTTCCTCAGACAGAGGAAAATATAAAAGATCAGTTGCATTAATCAACATTCAGGACAACCTGGACAGGATCTGTGGCAAATCGGAAAAACTTAAGGTTGAAAGCCATGAAAACTCAACTGAAAAACTCAAACTAAAATGTATTGTTACAGCTTCTAATTCCCTCCTCAGAACCAATCCAACTTTGGTCCATCATTTCTAAATGGTAACCCCATTCATTCAGTTTTTTAAATAAAAACTGCTACATCCCTTGTTTAATTAAATTAATAGGGTTAGTAAAAAGGTCCGTGGATCTTAATATATCAAATAATTGGGGCAAAAGCAAAACACAGAATTTATGCAGTGAAAGTAAATGTGTGTTTATTATTGGACATAATTTATACATATATACACATAAAGAAATATATCTAATTATTATAACTATACAGGCCTTAATAAGGGAGTGGAGTGGCCAGGGCTCACAGGGCAGCCATATACGTCTATCTGGATCAAGATTCTAACTAAGACTGTTTAAAACTGTGCTCTGGGACCTTTTGGAGTGGGAGGGCTTAGGGTGCAAAGTTTGGCTCTATGTTATTACTTAACATATTTATGTAAACTAACATATTCATTTATCTGTTTGGGCACCTAATTACAATAATACATAATCATTCTATTATTAATATCTAAATAAAAAATATTTATATTATATAGCCATCATACATTGTATCATAATATAATTACATTTTATTATGTGTGGCTCATCACAAAACTTAGGCATCATAAGTGACCAAACCCTTTCCTGGAAACCACACATTACTCAAATTTCCTGACTGGCAATAAGTACCTTCAAATTTTTTCACCGTTCCTGACATCTTTTTGCACATCCTATCCGTAAACCTCTCAAATCCTCCCTTATTTTCCTCCACTTGAAAAGAATCTTGAATTGCTGCTTAAGATTTATGTGAGATGGTCTCACATTTCCCACCTTTATTGTTAAACGGCTCCTCCCATCTGTGTCACTATCGATATTTCCTCAGCTCCTTCCTGTAACAAACCATCTACATCCATAGCCTCCTACAATTGAAGTCTCAGTTCACTTACAGGAAACCAAAAATTTCAAACGATCCTTTCTCGCCGATTCCACAACCCTCTGGAATTACCTTCCATCTTTTACTCCTCATGCTCCTTCTCAGTCCTAATTGACTTTCCACCTTTTTCAACATCTCTTTACTTCACAAGCAGATGCTGTTTAAGCTTAAAAGTTCAACAAAATGTTTAATCCTGATTAGTATAAAAGAAGTACATACTAGTTTTAATATTTTTTTCTATAAAATATTTCTATAATTTCAATTTCATTTTTTCCCTTTCATTTATTTTTATTTTCCTCTTTATATTTTTTTTTCATAAGAAGATTCAAATTTTCTTAATTTTTATTCACATCAAATATAAATATTTTATATTTTTAATACCAATGCAAGATGGCCAAATATCTATAATTTTATTTTCATATATTAGCACATCTTTCATTCATTAGGGATTTAGTCCCAGAATAAAGTTCTGTTTTTATGTATTAAAAAATAATTAATAGAGAAAAAATTGTTTTGAGTATTAGTATGGGCGTCTATCTTTGAAAAATAAACATTTTTTACTTTAAAAAAATCTTTGAAAAATTAACTTTTTTTACTTTCAATATTTTTGCAAAATTAACTTTTTTACTTTAAAAAATCTTTGAAAAATCAATTTTTTTTACTTTAAAAAAATCTTTGAAAAATTAAATTTTTTTACTTTAAATATCTTTGCAAAATTAACTTTTTTACTTTAAAAAAAATCTTTGACAAATCAATTTTTTACTTTAAAAAATCTTTGAAAAATTAACTTTTTTTTACTTTATAAAAAAATCTTTTCTGTGCCCAAAAAGATATAATGATTATTTTAGTGCTCAATTAAAGAATTCTTTTGGGGATTAAGAGTAGGAGTATATCATATCCTTTGAACTTGCACTGAAAATCCAAAGGATTGCGAATCCCATAGGTGGGCCATATGGCCATCGCAAAGTCCGGCCAGCCATCTCTATAACCAGAAGCTCATTGACACCTAACTATGCATGTACTATTCTCTGCACTTCCTTCTCCAGGGTTCGTCTCCATGTTTTTCCAGACCATCATGGTTGTCTCTTTCCTTGTTGGTTCCTAGAATATTCCGCCAGGCACCATAGCATACAGTAGCACATTCCTAACATTGCTGTTCAACAGCCATAGCTTATTTCTCCTCTAGATCTATATGAATAAATAAATAATTTAAATTTAATCCATATTAAATAATAATTTATAATCTGAAATAATAAATCTATTCCACGACTCTGTTTTATTGCTATTTTTTATTTTATTTAATTTATTTTTTTCATTAATGCTAGAGAAATAGCTGAACTTAAGCTGTTGATTAAAACATTTAAAGAAATTCTGTGTGTGCATAATTACCTATAAAGATTTCCTCAAGATATTCTTAGTATTTCTCCAGATAAACTATCAAATTTTGTTTCATATAAATAAATTTAAATTTCATATGAATTTTAGCCGTTAATTATTATATTTCTTTTTAGATATCTCAATTCGTGAAGTTCTGGAAACCGATGAAGTTAATCTTAACAATGATCTATCCGAAGATGCTATTGAAGCGCCTGGAAACTTGCCGAGAATCAAAGATGTTTTTGGGAATGGATTGATTAAGTTAGGAGGTAATATACCTTCAATACTTTTCCCAATAGCAACAGATAACTCAAAGGAGCCAAGAAGTAATGATAAGATGATTAACTTTATTCTGCCTCTCTCAGGAAGATTTGAAATATTCAAAAGATTTATGAGAATATTCGAAGAAGAATGTTTAAAAAATGAAGAGAGAGTATCTTTGACAGTTGTTCTTTTCCCTAATGACAAAGAAGATAGTGTATCAAAAACTTTAAGTTTAATCAAAATGTACCAAGAAAACTACAAGTATACAAAAATAGAAGTGTTACCACAATTCGAAAATTTTGCAAGAGCAAGTGCCTTAGAAATAGGAGCATCACATATTGAGGAACCGAATGACCTGCTGTTCTTCATTGATGTAGACATGGTATTCCGGAGAGGATCATTGCAGCGGATTCGAAGAAACACTATCAGAAAGAAATCAGTTTATTTTCCCATAGTTTATAGTGAATTTGATCCGATAGCAGTTTTCAACCAAACAATATCACCCAATCACTTTCTGATTGACGAAAGGACCGGGTACTGGAGGCAATATGGCTTTGGAATAGGAAGTGTCTACAAAACTGATCTCATTGAGGTAAATATAAAATTTATAACTTTTTTTGAAATATTACTTTCAATAGTTTTAATTAATTTTAATTATTTAATCATTTTATTCTATTTTTTTAAAAAAAAATGCTTTATCTGAAAATATGATATTTTTCTGCATTGTTCCTTTGAGAATATATCTTCATAACGAAACATAAATTATTAATATAATTAATTAAAGAGTTTTATAATTAAAGAGTTTCTGTAATTCCCTTTTACCCTAGAAAGAGAACTTTTTTTTCCCAAATAAACAATGTTAAAATTGAACTTAAGAAACATATGTGTATTAATTTTAAACTTTAAGTTAGGGACCCCGGACTAAGTGATAGGAGTCTTATCCTAGTATTACTTCATATTATAAATATATATTTCAAGTTATATTTTAAATGTACACAAAATTACTTTTTAAATATATTTATTCTCTTATTGGTAGGTGGGAAGCTTTGATACAACAATTAAAGGCTGGGGAAAAGAAGACGTAGATCTCTTCGAAAAGTTTATTGCAGCATCTAAGAATATAAGTATTTTTCGCTCTGTCGATCCCGATTTAGTCCACGTATTTCACATTGTGGAATGTGATCCTAAATTGGACGAAGTACAGCGTAGGATGTGTCAAGCATCGAGGGCTGACACATACGGTAGCGTCGCTCAGCTGACAAGATACATCAAAGAAAATAACAACATCATCAAACAATTTCTTCAAAAGTCAAACTCAATTGAATGATTAAATATAAATGGATATTATATTATGTTATTTATTGACTGTGCATCAATTTATGAATTTTAATCAAAAGAGTTACAAAGACAAATTCTAGATAAATATAAGGAATGAATTTGTGATTTAACAATAATTTTAATAATCTTGAATGTGTGATTTGATATAAAAATTATTCGCGGATATATTTATTTTCTTATAGATTATAAGATTACTTTACAATTTTATAAGAAAATCTTCCTATGCAGTGTAAATATAAAGATGTACAGTGTTATTTTAAGGCCCATTATTTGATCGTTAATTGTAAATATGTACATGTATAATAATTTGTTGTTTATCGAAAAGCTGTTAATGTAAATAAATAGCTGTGATCTTTTTATTTTCATTACACAAACCTTCATTTATTAATTTGATTTTTTTAAACCAATTAGTCATAATACTAACCCATATTAATTCATTAAGGCTGAAAATCATTACTTACAGTTAAAGTAACTGGAGCGCTGAGAATGTCTTAATAAGATAGGCAGAAATGCATTGGAAATATATGGCAAAGCACATGGAATGCAGATCTATGTTTTTGATACCCTTGGCCAATCTTAGTAGGTATTAGACTGTTGCTATTGGCTAAGTAATCTCGACATCCCGACTGTTTTGCTGTTCATGTGCACTGGGGCTAAAGTCCCATTAAACACTGGAAATAAATTAATTGGCCCTATTATTAATTATAATAAAGAAAAAGTAATGGCTATTTTCCTCCATTATTAACCCTTCATCAGGCTTTTTTTAACACCACCGGACACTAGACGTATTTTGCTCTTTTTTTTTTTTATCAATTGTTCTCTTTTGAAAAAGGGTATAAATAAAAATAAAAAAATAAAATTTTATATGAATTTATTTTAAATAAGATTAAAAAAAAAAAAACATTACTTCACAAACAAAAGTTGTATATAGTTTTAGAATTGTTTTAGTTAATTTCAGATTCAATTTAATTAGATTAAAATGATTTGTGAGTATTGTTTCTATTTCCAACAAAGTACATTACAACTACTTTTGTCTCGCCCATTTAAAAAAATATCATGTTTGAATTCAAATAAGATGAAAATTAAATTGCAAACAAAATAAGTATTATACCTAATACTAACAAAACAATTCAAATAAAATGATTTATACTATATACTATAAGGTTATGCTATTAAGAAGAAATAAATCATATTATTTACAATATTATAACAAAGTTTTTAATTATTAAAGGACAACACTCTTGTAAGATTCGCTACTACCTTTCTCTTATAACTCATACCACATTTATCGTGAAAAAGCAAAACAATGCAAATATGGCTTGTATTAAAAACGGAGGTACTTTAGCGTTGAAAAAATACCAATATATTTGGTTCTTAACAACAAAAAATGCTATTAGGAATAAGTAATAATTTAATTATAATTTGTAATATAAATAATGAAGTGAATAGTTTTGATAATCGGCTACACTGATTACAGCTGAATTTTACCGAGCAATGACTACTTCAAGTAAATGCTTTTTTCAGCCCATTAAAAAGATCCGTTTAAAGTGTAAATATTTTCAGCTATGGTATGTATCGCGACTATTTTATGATTATTTAAGGTTTTTTTAAATTAGCAAATTGATTATAAAGAAAAAAACGTAGAATTTACAATAAATAACTAGGATTAGATCACTGTCTGAAACAGATGTAAATTTTATAAAAATTATCCCTACTTTATTGTGAAATGTAGTAGTTTTTTTATTCATTAGTATCATATTTAGGCATGTTTTCTATGTATCTTATAATTATAGAGGCTTTGTTTGAAAAAAGTGTTTGATTAATTTTCATTTTTCACTTAAAGATTATTATTAAATTGACCGATATGGCCTCATGTTGTTAATTTTACAACTTTTACCTATTAAAATGATCTATTTTCATTATTCACTCTTAAAATGTGATTATTCAGAACAAAATGTGAACATGAAATCAATTTTCATTAGTTGCAAACCTCTAAAGCTTTTAATCCATAAAATATAATTGCCGATATATACGTATCTTTGAAAATTTAGTTATATAATCAGCTTGTCTGATCCTTTCAAACTTGACACAAATTTGAATGTTTCATCATCCACTAGAGTATGGTCTGTAAGAAGTAACCCAGGAAACATTATTTCATACTGTCCTGAAAGGATCAGACATAGATTCGTAGTTTTCTTTTTCTCGATTAGTGTGGTATGAATTATAAAAGAAAGCTAGTAGCAAATGTTACAAGAGTGTTGTCCGTTGATAATTTTAGTCTCTAATATAATAATAATCATTAATATACTCTTATTGGTGAGTTCTTGAATTTAATTAATGGCTTCACGGCTACTTCAAGAAATAATGTGAGTACGAAATAATATCCTTAATTGATGATATTAAGTACGAATTAGAATTAATCTAATTTGATATCTCTACAGTATATTAGAAGTACAGCTGTTTTAGTTCTAATATATTACTTTGCTGCCGTATTTGTTGTTAAAGTTTTTTTAAAAGATAAATTAATTCTGTAGGATATTTTTTAAGTATATTTATAATTTTTCACTTTATAATTAAATGTTAATGTGATTTGTTTTATTATCAAATATAAGCCAATGCTGTTCTCTTTTCTGCTGTTCTTACATTACATATACATACATATGTATGAACATTTTGATTTTTCCTAACTCAGCTTGTTACAAAGTAATTTTACTTCGATAATGAAATAATTATGGTTTGTAGACACAGTTTTTGTAGAAAACTATTTAGTTTATAATATCTAATAAAAAAATCTAGAACTAAATTAGAGTTACATTTAAAAAATAATATAGTCATAAATAAATCAATCTGTGGTTCGGCAGCAATAAAATGTTGAGGCCGCCTGTCAATTAAGATTGAACAAAGCACGGTGCGCAGACCTGGCAATCCTGTATAGCTTAAATTATGCTATGTATATTACCTGGCGGGTGGGATACAGTGTATAGAAGTAACTGTAGAAAATAAGGATATATATTATACCTAGTCTAGCGATAAATTCTGTCAAAACTCAGGTGATTAGTTTTATCTCTAAGATAAGAAGGGATGGCCTTGGTCTTACTGAATCCTGCAGGGCTAAAGGTCCCTCTAGCCAGCCAGGTAAATCATGTCAGTCAACTTCCTGTTATTGAGATGGAAGGGTCAAGAAAAGAAAACCGTGCCAGTGTTTTAGCTCTGTTCCAATTTCTCTTTTCAAAATTTTAAAACCCTTAGGATTCAGTTGTCGTTTTGTTTATCGCATCATTGACAGATACAAGGAGATAGATGGTACTCAGGACTGCCCTCGAACAGGCCGTTAGGACCACAGCTAAGATGAAAGCTGTGAGGGCACGCATTGCAAGAAATCCTCTTCGAAAACAAAAAATCCTAGCCCGGGAGATGAATACGTCAGCAAGAACAATGTCAAGAATTATTGGTGAAGACCTTGGTCTAAGGGCCTACCGACGAGTTACTGTTCATCTTCTTACTACTTCTCTGAGGAAGGGGAGAATAGAAAGAAGTAAAGCATTGCTCAGTAGGTATGCAGGAAACCTGCACAGACGAATTCTTTTCACAGACGAAAAATTTTTTGCAGTAGAGGAGAAGTTGAATAAACAAAATGATAGGGTTTATTCTACCAGCTCCAAGGAAGCAGCCAAAGCCGCAAAGAAGATGGAAAGAGGCCACCATCCTTCAAGTGTGATGGTTTGGTGGGGAGTTAGCTGGGAAGGTGTAACGACCCTCCATTTTTGCGATCAAGGAGTAAAAATGAAGGCTAAAACATACCAGGAAGATGTACTGGAGAATGTTGTACTTCCCTTGAACGATACCCTTTTTGCTGGGAAGCACTGGATATTGCAGCAGGATTCAGCTTCAGCACATAGAGCAAAAAGTATGCAAGCCTGGCTAATAAAAAATCTCCCTGAATTTATAACTACTGAACAATTGCCCTCTGTTAGTCCAGATCTCAACCCTCTGGATTACAAACTGTGGTCTGGCTTGGACGATATGACCTGCAGAGTGAGACACCCTAACATAGAGTCATGGAAAAGGTCCCTGAAAAATGGTGTTACAAATTTCCCCATGGAAAAGGTGTGTGCCGCCAGAGATGAGTGGCCAGGTTTGTTTGAAGGCCTGTGTTCGTGCAAAAGGAGGACATTTTGAAATATAATTTTATAATAGAAGTTTGTATTCTTTGTACATTAATATAATGTAATAAACATTTTTATAGCACTATTGTTTTTTTTTAATATTCAAGTTTTTCTTTGTGACAGAATCTATGGCTAGACTAAGTATGTAGTATATTAGTAACTATATAATAGAATAGAAAGTTACTTCTGCACTATGTGGGGTGGGATCGTTGAAGAGAAACGGTTGACATGGCTAGGCCCAGAGTTGGGCATATTTAAATAAAAATGTAATCATGATTTCGACTAATAATCAAAAATGTGAATAATGATTGTAATCATCATTCACAAATCATTCTTTAGTGCGTAATCATTAATCATGAATTGTATTAATCACTAGTCGTGGAGTATTCATGAATATAATGTATTCAACAATCATGAATGACCATTATTCATTATTAAATGTTAGTCAGTAATCATGATTAAGAAGAATTCATTATTCATTATTACTAATTACTCATTAATCATGAATAATGGGAATTCACTACTCATGATTACAGATCATTCAATAATCATGAATAATATAAATTCAATAATCATGATTATAAAAAAATCACAATTCTGAGTACTAATAGTCATGAATGATGATTGAAAATTTGTTTGCTCTTTCTATACATATCAATAGACCTTTACTAATACCCATTGGAATAAGGGTCTAATTCTTTACTTGTGACTTCTAATGCTGTTCAGTTGGCTACACCCACTCTTAGGACTTGTCCTTGCTCATTAGGAAATCTTTTAATTCAGAAATGTATCCTCGTATTTTAAATTTAAATGAATAATGATTATGAATATATCATATTCATGATTGATGATTGGTGAATATTTGTTATTCATGATTTGTGAATGTTAGGCATTCATGATTGATGAAATTATTATAATAATCCTGGCTCATAAATATATTTTATTCATGAATAATGACTAATTGAATTTATCAGTATTCGTTAACCATGAATAATAGAATACCAATTATTCATTATTCATTTCAAATGAATACCATATACACTCAATAATCATCAAAAATACTCCGCACTGATTATGAATAATGGTTATTCATTATTCATCTGTTGTATGATTACAATTATTCATATTCATTAATCATTATTCAGATTACAATTTTCCCAACTCTGGCTAGGCCAGGCCCTCAGTGGTTATGAACATGGGTCATACAGAGGTCTGGGTTCGATACCCGGCCATGGGCATTCTTTTCTCTTCAGATACAGAGGCTAAACAGCAGGCGCGGTTCCAGAAAAAAATTTCGGGGGGGGACTGGTCGGTATGAAAAAAAAAACAGCCTAAAAATAGCACACTTCATTTGCTTATGCTTATACATTAAGTTCATATACATAATTCTGTACAAAAAATTCTAGTCAAAATTAAACTAAACTTCCCTATAAAACTCGTAAAAGTTAGATGCGTAATTAATTTTTTTAATTCATCCCACTAATTTTTTTTCGTCGAAATTTCGGGGGGGGGGGGGGGATTGATCCCCAATATCCCCCCCCTGGGACCGCCACTGCTAAACAGGTTTTGTCAGGTAGGCGCGCCGTGCTTTATCAGTCACAACTGACAGGCCGGCCTGAGCGACTAGGCCGGCTTTAGACAGTGGCGGTTTCAAAATTTTTTTTTCAGAGAGAGTAGTCAGTAAAAAAAAACATGAATAACTCTAAAAAAAAAACAAACTTCTTTATTTATAAAAAGGATAAAAACTTTGTTAAATTCATATCCATAGATATTACTTACTATTCTAGTAAATTATAAGATTAGATGCCCAAATGTATTCCAATAATCGTATCTTTAATTATAGGAGGATCTTAATCCCTCTATTAACAGTCCATTTTCTCATTCATATTTTATTTTTCTTTGATGTTAATATTAATTTTTGACCCTGCTTAGATGTTTGGTTTTTCTTTCATATTCCCTAAAATTATTTTTATTTGTAGAGACTTTACACTTTAGTTAAATTGGACTTGGAAAGCAGCATTTAGGCTGCCATTTTGTTTTTAATTATAATTATTCTTAGGAGGCGATTAACCAAAGATCACTTTCCTTGAAGACAGCCTGACGTGCTGGTATAGATTTAGTTATAGGAATACTGTAATCATAAGGAATTTATTAGACTTAGAAGCTAAGGTAAACTTAAAACAATAAAAACAAGGTTTGAATTTTAAATAAGTGACCAAACATCGAATTACAAAACAAGACTGGCATAAACTCAAAGAAAAAAAGAAAGTACAGTGACTCAGCATTGCTTAGCAAAGACGGAGGCCTGACAGGTTCTGTGACCCCAAGTTCGATGTATCGTGCATCGGGGCTATCTTTTTGATGGCGTTTATTTTAGAAAAAGTTTTGTTTGTGTTTTATATATCTGGCGACTGATTTTGACTAAATATACATCTCATATTTATTCTCAATCGAAGGAATTATTTGAATAATTCAATGTGATTTGTCCTGTTTTAGAAAAAAAAAATATTCTCTTTATAAAATATATTTAACTTAGTGTCCGGTAAAATACAACAGAAACAGTTAAAAAACAACTCGAAATTTCATATCTTTGTTTAATGCAGTTGATATTATATTATTTTCAATCCCTGTTCATTTATAATAAATACATTTTTCATGCTACAGTCTAGGTTGATAATGGCGCGCGCATTGTCTTATTTATTTGCCAATTTTTTTAGTCGTAAATAATTTTATATTATATTTGCTTGCGGCTAAAATTTTATTTATTTGAAAAAACTATCTGATGATAAATACTCACCTTTCCTTCATTATTTATCTGTTATTAAAATTCGCGTGCACACATTTATTGCGTTATTTTATTCAATGAAAAGATTATCCATGCTCGGCAGTAGCGGATCCAGAAATTTTTTGAGGGGGGGCGCACTTTTTTATTTTTTATATTTTTGCGCCATAAAGGACTTAATTTAAAATAACAGTGCACATTTAAGTATTAAATTTCTATTTAATGTTTAAATACAATTTATTTTTCACTTAAGGAGCTTAAAAAATGATTAAAGATAGCCCTTTTTATACAGAAATTGTAATAATTGATTAGTGTCCTGACCTCCCGGGGGGGGGGCGCCCCCCTCGCCACCCCCCTGGATCCGCCACTGATGCTCGGAGACATTATTCCCCAAATACTAAAATTATGAAATAAATATAAATGAAAACAATAAAACATGGCTTTTTAAACAAATAAAATAAAAATTATTGATATTTACCGCAACTTGCTGATATATTTATTCTTTTCATGAGTGCGGATGACTGATAGTTTTGTCGATTCTGAAATAGTTGTTCTTCAAATGAATATTGTAAGGGAACTACACTTACACAGAGGATGAAAAGGAATTCCAAAAGACTTTTTTTATATGAAGCTAAAGGAAAGCTAGGAGATAAGTTAAAAAAAGCCAGAAGATTGCAATCTCGTATTCAATGGGAGGATACATGAACGTAGGGTGTCATGAGCAAGAATGTAGGATGATTTTTTCGTTCTCGAGGACTGGAATTGGAAGGCGGAAAGTATTGTAGATGCAGAAGTATACCAAAATAAATATTATGAGACCATAATGACATTCATTGACTGATTCTAATCAGTAAGAAAATAACCAGCCATAAGTTGATATATTGACGGTGTTAACTGAAGTCAGATTTATATCTAGTTTGGAAATATTTGCTGAAATTTATACTGGAGGTTTTGCCAATTATTGATATTTTGTTCAAAATTTTGTTGTTCTGTTTTGGATAAACAATTGGAGTTTATACCAAATGTAGGAGAGCCGATATTTAGGACATAAGATGGACGACTGACTCTTCCGCGGTGAACTTGGTGGCTAGTACAGAGGAAGGTATAATAAGATCAAGGTCAGCGGAGAAAGTCGACTTGGAAGTTACATCAGAGGGTCCGGGATTATTGAGCCGGGGTGCAAGGCTAGGTCTCGCTGCTTTCATCTGTCCGTTCGCCTCCCTGGTGCCACTCTTCCACAATGGCTATTCGCCCATAGGCCTTCAGGATAACTCCGGCCTTTATGGAATTATCGGAGCCCATAGTCTGCTATTGTATATCAGCCCCGGAATGGCTCTCAACTCTCCTATGGACCAACCATCTCTAAAAAAGTGTTTGCGATTTGAGATTGGAGAAAAACAAGATGCTGTAATTTCATTTTATTACTGTTGTTCTAAAACCAGTTCTTCCTTAAGTGTAATTGACCCCAAGAGCCTTCCTACAAGGGTATACATGGATGGTATTTTGTCAGGAAGTTATGTTTGTTGGTCAGCTGTTGTGTAACGAGGAGATTTGACCGAGATCAATCTTCTGTATAAAAAGGCCATCCAGAGACTGGGAGTAAGAGGAATATTGGTTGGTTGGTTTCTTATTAAAATACTGCCAGAAGAACGAAAAATAAGTTGAACTTCAATTTTTTTAAATCAATTTTTTTTTAAATCATTAAATCAAATATAAGTTGAAATTTTTAAAATCAAATATAACAATTTCCTAAATGAATTTCCTATGAAATCA
Organism: Aelia acuminata; assembly: GCA_911387785.2. Classification (NCBI taxonomy): domain Eukaryota; kingdom Metazoa; phylum Arthropoda; class Insecta; order Hemiptera; family Pentatomidae; genus Aelia; species Aelia acuminata. The sequence continues at coordinate 58,423,218 of OU426984.1, forward strand.
AAAAAATGATATAAAATATATAGGGGGGGGGGGCACAATGAAATACGGGGCACTGAGCCAACCAAAAGGCCTAGTGCAATCAAATTCAGTCAGCAAGCGGTAAGGGTGATTCCAAACAATGTCAGCGAATTTCCCCTTTCTGCTTGTTGTGTTGTGTGACAGACTCCTCGTGCTAAAGTGCGGTTTTGCAGGGTAAAACTAAAAATTTTCGTCGAACCGATTTTCGTCTCTAGGCATGAGTAATTATTTTATTCAATCTGCTCTTACAACTTTTTCATTATGCATATATCTCTTAAGATTTTTCCTGACTTTAGCTTTCCTACCTCTTCACGTTCATCGTAGGAAGTTAAAGACATCAAAATGGCTAGTATGGGGTTTCTTGAAACAAGGGCGTTCGGGGCACAATGAAACGTTTCATGGAGTCCCAAGAGTGTTTCATCGTGACGCATGTGTTTTTCGTTGTGCGATCAGCAGACTGTTCTTTTTCTAACAGATTGAGAACGGAACACAAAAAAAAAAAAAAAACTGAATTAATTTATGACAGCTGACAATCAAGTCCAACTGTCCTCTTTCCTGAAGAATTTCGTGGCTATCCTAAAGCTGAAGAACGAAAAACCGACTGAAAGCCGAATAAAGTTTTTTTGTTAATTATGGTGTTGTTTTTTTCAGCTGTTTCATGGTACCCCCGGCATGGGGCACAATGATTTTTTTGTAAAATAGCTGATCGCGGACACACATTATGTATAAGATACTTTTTAAAGCATTTCTTATATAGATTAGATCCTTCATTATTTTTTCCTAACATGGAAAAAATAATGAATTAAAAATAAAGACTCAGGTGGAGTGATATGCGTAAAAGAAACTTTTGTGTTTCATTGTGCCCCACCTTCCCCCATTTCATACTACTGGAGCATTCGTGCTATTATTATGATGTTTTAAGGTTGAACTCTTCCAACCGTTTTTGTTTTATTTTTTTGTATAGTACATTAAAAAAATTCTATTTCATAATTTGATCTCAGGGAGTATCACTTCTTTGAAAGGAAGTGACTATTACAGAGGAAATGGGAGGTGAGGGTTGAAATTTCCTGAGGCGATTTTTGAGCGGAGCGAATTGAGGTTGCCCAATATCCTCGGGGATCGGGGAGCTGATCACGAATTTGTGGACTCTTGACCAACCTCCATTATAGCACTGAATATACGTCCAGCAGTTGTGGCTGTGTCGAAACCTCTTTCAAACACATCGCTTCTCAAATAATAGGTTCAATTAGCCGACTATTATGATTGGAACGTTCAAATAACCCAAGTCATTTCTTAAAAACACTCTTCATCTACTCTTAATTCGAAGTGCCTCTTTGGATTCGACCTGAATCCATCTACAGTTAAGGCAAATAAAATAATAAAAAAATCTGTGCCACCTCAATCCTGGGAGTATAGTAAGGACCCTAGGCTATAGGGTTCAGTAATTTCTAAGGAATTACTTTTTATGGATCTACGATTGTGGAAGCACCTGATTTGGCCGATATAACGCTCAAACACAGAGGCTGTGGATCCGCTAATGTGAGGAAACGGAACCTGTCTGTCAAATATTATTTCTGTGATAAAAAAAAATTACTTATATCACGCTCCGATTTGACTTTCATTCTCCTTTAGATTATTATTGGGACGTATCCCTTAAGAACAAAATTAAATAAAATACAGAGAGGGCTTTAGAGCCTTGAAGTTTAAGTAACAAATTGAATTGATAAAAATAATTAGAAAACCTCTAGTTTAAATAAATAAAAATAAAAACAATACACATTAAATGTTCAATCGAGTGAGAAGAAGCTAGTTTCTACATCTTGTAATATACACATATGTACACACTTATTTACAGGTTGGTTAAATAATATTTATATTTTCTAAAAAAAAACAAAAAAAAACAGACCAATGAAACAATTATATTAAAAAAAGAAAGAAATGAGATAAGAGCTTCTAACGGTTTAAAAGGTAAATTATGATAGGAATTGTCAATTTACTTTTTAAAGAGACTGGATGGCTATGAAGTGATGATATAGGCGGGAATTAAAGGTGGAGAGGGTATTGGAATTACGAATGAAAGGAGTAATAGAATTCCATAGGGATGAGGACCTAATAATGAAAGATCTATCAAAAGCTGACGTTCGGTGGGCCGGTGTATATAGATTTGAAGACCTAGAGCGGGTATTGCGGGAATGAACGGAGGATTTGAACCGAAGAAATTCAGAGATATATGAGGGACGACGGGAACGAATAACTTGGAAAAGGAAGGAGACTAGGAAATACTTACGGCGGTAGGAAGGATATAACCACTTTGACTTTTCATAATAAGGCGATATGGAGACGTCTCTTGGGATCCCAAATATAAATCGGATGAAACAATTTATTAAACGTTTTAGTTTTGCTTCGAGATCCCCTGAGATACCCCCATACACTGTGCAACAATAGTCGAAGTGGGGGAATAATAGATTATTATTATATACCCAATTAGGTAATATTTTATTTTAATCAGAAGATATTTCAATGCTCATTAAGAACCATTTGTTATTGGTTTTATTGCTTCGCTTTCTGAAACTGTGAATTTTTTGGGGAAACATTATTGCTACCATTTTAACTATTCTTCAATTAATTTTTTATTGATACAGCATCGCTTTTCTCTTATTTATCTTATTCTAAAATATATTTTTCCATCCTAATCTATATAAATAAAGATGAAATTCTGTTTATTTGCTTGTTGTTTCTAGAAATCCATATCGTTTGTCCTGAATTCTCCAAATTTCACTCACAATCAGTGGTCTTTCATACCAGGTGCGAACACCTGTCCATATTAAAAATAGTTTTAACCCTATCTTTTTTGTTTTTTTCTTTGAATGGATATTCCTTCTACTGATTGTCTAATTGTACCATTTCTGTACTATTTTAGTCGGTTATTATTTTAGTTCGTCGAATTCTCTCGAGTGAGAACGATTTATTGGTTATATACAACCTTTTTGTAAAATATAACAAATACGAATGCTGCAAAAGTCGTTTCCTTAAAGGACGGGCAATCTAGCCACCAACCACTGACCCATAACAAGCCAGCAATGTAGCAAGAGCCCGAGGAACCCGGTGAACTTTTAAAAATACAGTTGCGTCACGTGTCTCTGATCCTCAGAGCTTCTAAACTGCTCCTATCCAGGTGTAAATGCCTGCCTCCTCGATCAGATCTTATTCAGCTTAGCTCTGATGTAACACCTGATTTTGGTAATGTAACGCGCTCACAGGATTCGGCACATTTTGACGGCTATTATTGGTACACAAGGGGGAGGCGTTATTGAATAGGGGGGGGTAGAATTTTTTGAGGGTTGGAGTCAATATTTAAGTTGTGTAGTTTTTTTTTCTTCAAAATTTTGAAAAATTAAAGTCAAACCTGTTTTTAATTATCATTTTTCTTGCACGTTGGAAAGTGGTAGTTACCCTCTTAATGTATTAGGTACCAGTATTAGACTGGGTATGGTAAGTCCAATTGATTTGGCTCTACCCAGTTTTTGACGCAATACTACCTAGGTATATATCTTTTCTGAAACTTTTGAATAGTGAAGCATCTGTACATTCTCCCTTCCTCTAAACATTTTTCAAATACCAGTTCTCAAATCTCAATCATGTACACCCCCTTCCACAAAATCCTTCATTAACCGTGCTGCCTCCTTCTGAAATTCCTTACCTCTATTCCATCCGCTATTTTTCATCCCTCAACTTCTTTTAAAAACAAGTTATTTTTTCATCTGTCACAGTAACTAATAATAATAAAAGAGAAAAAATGATGAAAAGAAGAAAAGTATGAAGAATTAAATGTAAAACAAGAAATTAGAATATCATTATCAATCTTAGGTCCTAAGGATTAACACGCTCACGTCGGGGCTGTAATTCATACTCCTCGCCCATTGGCGGATTATCTTAATGATTTCCGCTCTACCGGATGGTATTTATTGAAGGGTATTATGCATGACAATCCAACATTAATAAAATAAACAATACAATCCTATCTCGTTATAAATCGTCGTGGAAAGTATTGCGATTGATTAAAGTGTCCGATGCGGCACTCTAGTGTGAGCCACCGGTGGTACACGCCGGCGTGAACGTGTTAATGTAGTATACTGTGTAACTTGCAATCCTATAAAGTAGGGATGGTACTTCAGGGAACTACTTCCCATAAAATATTCTTCTCTGAATTATTTTTTTTAATGCTACCTTTAAATTAAAATTTATATCTAGTAGTATTATTTTTAGGATGAAATATCTGTAATTCGGGAAAAATACATTTGAATTGAGTAGGTATAGGTGATCTCAACGTGCTGGCGTAAGTGTTTATTCCATTTTTATGTTTGCTTGACTCAATATATATATATTTTTAACTTTTAATCTTTATTCACACCTGTTAATATAATAGTAACAACCAGTGAATTTGCTGACTTGATTAAATTTATAACCATGGTATGAGAAGCATGAGGTGGAGCATTAAATCAAATTTATAGAAGATTATTTTGATCGACTGTTGGCGGTTGTAAGTCGGTGTTTTAATTTAAGTTATCATTATTGTTTTTAATAGTCAATAGTCATCAAAATAACACCTATTTTGATTAGGCTTATTTGATTCATTTTTTCCTCTTATAAAGATTCTATTTTTGGTTTATTGATTTATTTTTGGTATGATAGAACTGTTATATTTCGGACGCGTTTAGAGGAAGGTTAGCTATATACTAGGCAGGACCATTACAGAAGCCACAAACAGCGTTACATCACAGTGCCATCATTATATTTGCGGAGAAATCCATGGGAGAACTCAGTGTTAGGTAAACCCTTACACAGCTTCCTTACATCGACTCCCCCTCACATCCCCCCCCCACACACACACATTCATAATTACAGGCATTTCATGATTTTTCGGTCAATTCTACATATGCTCTGATTTCGGTGTATTCGATTCCTGTTTGAAACCCGTCTAGCATGTAACCATTTGGAATAACATGAATTAAACTCGGTCAGTGTGTGTATCCTGTCTGTCAGACCAGTGTCTGTTAAAGAAACAAATTATGATCGATGCGCAATACCTTGAGCTTTAATTTATATTTGTACATTTTTTTATTCGCCGAAGTAGTATATACTAGTAACGTTATATACTTATTATAACATATATTATATATAATATAGGTCATCCAATTATTTAAGTCTTTGGCCTCCTCATCACGAATTTTCAGTTCTTAAAAATCACCGATTCACAGAAAAAAGTATAGGCACTTTCTGAAGTTCAAGAAAATATGACATGAAGGTGACAAAATAGACTAATTCCTCCATATGTTCTGAATCCAAGACAGTCAATGGATTTCATTGATAAACCAGTTTTTAATTATAAATCTTCGATTTTGTTTTTATCGATCTAATTTAATTTTTTTTATAAATGAAGTTTTCTGTTTATATTCTGTTTATGTTATGTTAGTTGCTTAGGATAATCTGCCAAAATAGTTATTTTTATCACTTGTACCAAAATGTTTGTGTTCGGTGCGCGGTCGTGTAAACGTGCGAGGCTTAGCCGAGGCCCAAAAAGCAGGGTTTGAAATTAACTCTTATTTTCTCGGAAAGATAATATAAGTCAAATCTGGTCTTTTACACATTTAATAAACTAAATAAAAATCACATCATGACTTTTATATTTCGGGGCAGAAAATAAAAGTCCTGATGTGATCTTTATCACAATGATACCTAATATAAGAGTCAAAGCTTGATTTTCATTATTTAGGAATGAATTTATTAGCTTTTTCATCGGATTTCTCCATACTGTTGTTCATTACTGGGTTAACCGTTTTTATGGAAATTTTATAGGGTATAATAAATTATCTTACATCGATCTTAAGATCGATTATTAGATTATCAAGGCTGCTAATGTTGAAAAAAATGTCAATATAAAACCTCAGGCTCGCTCAGGTATCGATTACAACTTATCCGATATTTACCATCTTGGGGTCGATTTCTAGGTTAATTGGGGTGCTGATTATGAAAATGATATCGATTTTTCGATTACGCGCTCAGGTATCGATTTATTTCAACTTACGCGATATAAGCAATATTGGGGTCCATTTATAGGTTATTTGAGGTGCTGAATTTGAAAATGATATCGATTTTTCGATTACGCGCACAGATATCGATTTATTTCAACATACGCGATATAAAAGATATTGTGGTCCACTCATAGGTTATTTGGGGTGCTGAGTTTGTAGGATCGATGTAAGATAATTTATTATACCCTATAAGATTTCCATAAAAACGGTTAACCCAATAATGAACAACAGTATGAAGAAATCTGATAAACAAGCTAATAAATTCATCCTTAAATAATGAAAATCAAGCTTTGACTTTTATATTAGATATCATTGTGATAAAGATCATATCAGGACTTTTATTTTCTGGTCCGAAATATAAAAGTCATGATGTGATTTTTATTTATTTATTGGAAATATAAAAGTCCGGATTTGACTTTTATTCTATTCCCGAGAAAATAAGAGTTAATTTCAAACCCTGCCGAAAAGTATTTCTTTACGGACTCAAATCGAGTATTGAAAACACATGTTTTAAATGCAGTATGATGACAAATAATAAATATCTGCACATCCCCACTCTTCAACTTTGGCTTTATCAAAATGAATGGGTGTTCCATGGCTGATGGATAACGCCGCACAGTGGTTGAAAATCGACTATTTTCGGAAAAAACCTTGTCAAACCTGATCTGTAAGCCGCAAAATAATAAAGTTGATATTATCATAACCACGATTAAATTTCCTATAAAATGTATAGCTTGGAGCCCCGCTTAACCGACTATTCTGATTAAACGGCGGTGTTAGGAAAATAGAAGAACGAATCATACATCAATTTTCGACTCGATATCGGCATAATTTAAGCACTTTTGCTGCTTCATGCTATTATTATCCTTGATCGTACTTACAGTATCATTTTATTTTATGAAAACACCCAACTTAGGTAAAGAAAAAAAATCATACATAGTAGCAATCAATTATTTTTTTCGTTATACTTTTATTTTTAACTATTAAATGTATTATCATATTAAAATATTAGATTGGGGTTATCCGGCTTTGATATAATTTTGATAGGAGATGGTGGGACAGACTGTTCAATATAGGTTTAGTAACAACTCTATCAGTGAAAACCCAGTTCCCTGGTTCATAATAAATAACAGCTGAACTTTTTTAATACCATTTTTTTAATTAAATGATTACACAAAATATGTAGACCTGGTTTTTGGAACGAACATTGTACTATACGACACACTCACTGAAATAGACAAATTGACAGCTCAACTACCTCTATCTAATGATCCCATTCCGGTGTTTCACTCCCCCCCAAAAAAAGGGGGGATCCATGATCTTATCTTATCACAAGGCTGTTTTGTTTCTTACACATATCAATATATCTATCTATCTTTCGCACAACCTATTATCCTCTTCTTTGGAAGCTCTCCACACAAAAAATTATTCTAAATCCACAACTAATCCTTCATCTTACCGTCCTATCGCAGTCTACCTATAAAGGGGAAAGTATTTGCAAAACTTTTCTCAAACCGAATTAAGCCTTTACTTGAAAGTTGTGAAGTGATACCGAGTCGTAGATTCAGTACTGTGCAAGCCATTTTTCATTTTTTAAATAAATTTGTTTAATTTCCATAAGCTTCCTGCCACTTACTGTTAAAACGAGGCAAGAAAGTTTCGAAATCGATTGATTTCCACCAAGTTATCTGAGGTCATGTTAAAAAACTTATTATTAATAATTTTCAAACACATACTAAAATCACGGTAGGTGAAAAAAAATTTTTTTATCATCGATCTAATAACGATTCAGAATGACTTTATAAATGATGCTACAGAGCTAGGAAGTAAGGCATGACGTTTTACTTAACATTTAGTAATAACCTAATTCGAAGCACAAGCTCTATAGCGAATAAACTGCATGAAATAGCATAGGTTATTCAATAAAAAAAAATCACACACTTACAGACGCAGGTGGACGCAGCTAGAATATGTTTTAATATTTCCTTGGAGGTGTCTTCTTCTTAAAAAAATGGATTTTAAAACTGCGCTCGGCTGCGCTTGAAAAATACGGATTACCGAAAAATACTTTGTCTTATTTTTATTGCATTTCGGGATTTTATTTCGGGGTTAAAACATAGACAAAATAGAATGATTTTTATGGTCGTGTAATATGAGAGATCGCTTTTCATGATTGTGAAAGAGAATCGCACCAAGAAACAAAAATGCGAGTAGCAAAAATAATTATAGTATTATAAATTTTTCGTTGAAAAACAAGCTTTTTCAATGATCGATTTTCAAAGGGTCATAAGAATTGTAAAAATCGGAATATCTCCGAATAAATTGGTGGAATGTGTCGGGTAACTATTCAATATATTAATAATGAAAAGAAAAGGAAGATTCCGATACCTTCAAAAAATAGGTTTTTTCCGCCTTTCAACCACTGTGCGCCGTAAAAATGAATTATGTTAGATTAATAATTTTTCTTTTCTTTTATTTATATTTATTTTTCTTTTCTTCAACTACCGCTACTTTCCTGCATGTCAGTGAATGAATACTGACTGTTAAGAAACCGCGATCCGTCGGTAGTTATAAAGAGGGATGACTATTACGCTAGGAGCTATGATGTGAAATATGGGAAATGGTTTGCGCGGGGAATGATGATTACCCCTAAAAGAACTAATCTAGATGGAAAGTAGCTTCTAACTGTGAGATTGCTTAAAGCCAGGCTTTTTGTCGGGAGTTGGCCCAGTTCTGGTCTGCCTTGCTCAACGGGTGCATCGTTTAGTCTCTACGTAATATTGGATACTTGCTAATATATGCCCAAATTTGTTTATTTGTTTATTATTTATAGTTTTGTTTACCTTGTTCATGCGCGAGCAGTAGATTCCAGCATATGAAAAGGAATAATTAATCGGCTATGAGAGCAATATAAAATTTTATTACAATGACTACGTTTTGATTCTATTGATGCAGAACAACAAAAAGGGGTTTCTATAGCTTATAAAGCCAGACGAGGGGGGGGGGGGGGGGAGTATTTTTGAGCCCCATCCATACAAAAGACATCCACCTATTGTGGGACCCTCTTGGAATCTATTGGTAAGTGGGTGCTGGGGTTTCAATTTCTTAATTTTAACCAGTAAAATTATAACAATATTAAAAGAAAATTATGCCGATAGATTCAATCTAGGGGAAGTGGGGTAATTGCGTTTTCGGGCAAATGCATTAGTCAGTTATTTCTTATTATCTCATCAACTGACTTCTGTGGTATGAAGTGCTAACTTCACTCCTTTTTACTTTACTCCACTATAGCACTCTATTGTTAGATGTAACTTCACTCGGACGCTTCTTAGTCACAAATTTTGATTAGTTTGGTGTAAAGTAGGATTTCATGATCCTCCGCTAAGTTGTGATGTAGAATATCTGTTTTCCTATGAATTTGTTTTCTAATTAAATAAAAGCAAAAAAAAAAAAAAATCCTTTACGTCTGTTGTATGCCGTATTATGTTTCTGGTGCATATAGTATATATTTTATAGAACCCTCAAAGGAATGAAACATTACTACACAGCTTCCGCCTGATTCGAGATAATGTTAAAGATAGTATCAATATCCTTTATAATCAATATTCAATAGTAAAATATTTTAAATAACTACTAAATTAATTAAAACTTATCATTAATTTAAAAAAAAATTCAAAAAGCACCTTTTTACAGCCCCCTGAGATAGGAGCCCAGGGCTGTCTACCCAATATTTAATTTATGTCAAATTCCAGCCATCTTTATTACTTTCACTTGAAATACAAAGTACGAGAAAGTATTGCGATCGTGAAAAATGTCGACTTCCGGTTTTCAACGGAAATACACGTTATGCGGTCTCCTTAGTCCAAATAACCAAGTCCCGCGAAATGGTGTGTGTGTGTGTGTGTGTGTGTGTGAACAGACTAGCTCAAAAAATATAAACCGCACGAACCTGAAATTGGGTATTTGATGTATATATATGCCCGCGATGTGACAGCTAAAATTTCATCAAAATTGGTCAAACGGAGGGGGTACTTTATCTAATAAATTTTGCCTCATTTTTACGTTTTTTTCTCGATTTTCTCAAAAACGGCTCAAACGATTTTGATGAAACTTGATATTTGATGTGCGTATGTGCCCGCGATCTGATAGCCAAAATTTCATCAAAATTGATCAATTGGAGAGGGCACTTTATTTAATTACTTTTGTCTCATTTTCACGTGTTTTTTTTATTTACTCAAAAACGGCTGTAACTATTTTAAACAAACTGGATATTTAATGTATGTATATGCTCACCATGTGGCAGCATAATTTCATATCTCATATTATCACTAATGAATTTGTAATGTAAGTTGTTGTGTGCTTATTTTCTTAAAAAAATAAATAACCAATAATGAATCGAAAAGTACTGAGACTTTTCAAGTTTTGCAATACAAATACTCCATAACTTATGGAGCTATACAAATATATGCATATAAATGTGGTAAAATGTGTGAAGTTGAGGAATAGCGTTTACATATTGTCGTAACAAGGCAATTTCTAATCTAAGTATTTTCGTAAGTGAAAGTTGTGTGTTGCGCGCATCGCACCAAATTTTGAATATAATTTTTATAATATTCGGGCAAACCAGACAGTTATTGACGCTCAGTACAGTTATTGACACCCCAAACTTTAACTTAAAGAACTAAGTAAAAAAGTCATAATTTTATTTCAAGTTATACATGAATCTAATGTTTGAAGGGTCCTCTAAGTCATCTATGAAGTAAGTGTTTAACAAACTAACCATAGGAAAGATTTCACTGTTAAATCCACAGAGTGTCAATAACTAGTTTTTGCACTTTTTTCAATAAATATTGCCAGATGGTAAAAATATTTAACTTTTGACCCAAAAAAATCTCTTAAGTCTTTATAAGGATAGATAAAGAGGAGCTATAGGAAGTTTCAATTTGATCGCTTCATATTGAAGCGTTTTTTATTAATTCATATTGAAGTTTTTTTTTAATTTCACCTCAGAAATTTAGTCTTCAGGGTGTCAATAACTGTCCGCTTTACCTTTAAGTAGAGAAATATAAAAAAATATCATTTAAATTATACTTATATAGACTTGTAACATTGAAAATTATATGATAAGTAATTTTTATAATATAGTTATTCATCCTGAGCTTAAATACTTTATAGCTAAACTGAGTTTTATTTACCAAGAACCTTTATTTGCCATGAAATTCTTGACTATCTCGGTTTTACTATCCTTCCGGGGAATGTTTCTCACGAAAACAGTTTTAGTTAGGGAATGTGAATTATAACCGAATAAGTAGTGAATGATACAAATTATAAATACATTTTTTAACATCTGATGCTAGATTTTTTTGTAAATGCTTACGGCAAATATGCCGAACAATTATCAATGATATTACTTAAATAATTTTCTTAAGCTCATGTATAAGCAAAATACAAACAAACAAAATCGTTCCTAAATGTTAAACTGCGGTTAAGGTGTTGAAAATGACTAAATTGGAGCTACCTTGTGTTGTTGTTTTTTTTAACTTTTATATTTTCGTAAATGGAGTTCGAAATGCCGAATCGATACTGCTGCATTAATAAAAAAAACAAAATAAAAAGCTGACCGTATAAGACTTGAAACATCACACTGCCTACCTAATACAGTCCGTATTATATACAGCTTCATTGATCAGTCATGGTGCTGCTATCTGGGGACACTATAGGTTAAACTCATAAAAAAAGTACAAAATACCCTGTTCAACTTTATAAAAGTTTTTTTCTCCTTGGAATACTTTTTGCAGAATTTTATTTATTCGGTATGCTGAATTTATTTTTATTTCATGCTTAGCTCTATTTTCTTATGTATAAAAACTCACCGAATTAAAATCCCAAATATTTCAAAGTACCTCGATCTTGATGAAACTATAAGGTTGGCAACTAAGTAATTGCGGATTATTATAGGAACAAAAACAAGAATATTTTATTTTATAATGAAATTTATTTAAATCATTATGTATTGTCCATTATTATGATGACATTTGCCATCCATCAGGCAGCATCATGATTCCATGTTCATAAAACGTTTGATCTGTAGCCTATGCGATATCTTCGCGTGAACAGTCAGATACTTGTTTTCTTTTATTCATATATTCATTAATGTTCAATTAATATACTTATTAAAGGACATTTACTGAATATTTCCGTGTCATCTTCATTTAATAGGTCATCAGAATAATTTATCCTATAGGTGGTACCTTTTTATGAAGATCCAATATCATGGTGAAGCAAAATCAAAAATATTATATATCAGAGGATATTGGAATATTTCAATTTTATTTGTTCATATTTAATACCACTGCAAATTCATATGACGTTTCAAATTTATATTATTTATTTTTTTAAGATAACAAAAACAAATTGGTTAAATATCAACGAAATAATTTTCTTATATGAAAAAAACAAATACCATACAATTAGACATGATTAAAGTTTATTTGATTTTATGGATATCTAAAAATATATCACCACAATCCACGTATAATCCCTTCCTTATAAACTTCATACTTATCCTAACCCATTTGTTTCCAAAATTGTTTCTTCCTCGATGTATGATATTCTTAATGAGCGTTGGAATAGAAGATCGCCAACGAGACCTTGTAATTTACAACTGCTTGAGTGCTACACAGTGGTGAATATAGAATTTCTATTATTAAAAGGGGGGGTAGTGGGAAAGATGAATTTAAGATGTCGAACTAAACTTAAACAACGGACTTAACTTTTACAGAACGTTTCTGTTTAGCAAAATAACAGTCTTATCTACTTCTTATGCTAATATATCCAATTAAAAAAAAATCACGGAAATAGGACAATTGAAGAGTGGAAATGCATAAGGGTATAAGTGCCAAAAAATTATATAAAGATTTTTTTTGCAAAATTGTTATGTGTGTAAAAACCATTTTTCAGAAATGGATATAATTCATTTTTAGTTGTTAATAAGTAGTTCATTGAACGTTTGAAAGATGGCATGGGTGTAAGCGCCGAACGTAGTTCACCTAGTCGGTATAAGTCATATCATTTCTGGAAAATTTTCTCAAAGGCACTTATACCCTTTTGCATTTCCATGCTTAAATTATTAACTGAGTTACGGCTAATTTTATGTTTGATTCCATATTCTTCTACCGTTATATCCGTTAATATCAGTGATGGAAAAAATGTATCCCAATGGAATACGCAATCCTTCTCTGTAGAGAAGTGTATCTATCTTTATGATTACAATTTCACCGAAGGATTATTAATCCTTTCTTATTAGACAGTAATATAAAGTAGGCCACTTTGCGTAATTATGTTTTTGGTGAATTTCATCGGAATAAATTTATTTATTTCAGTAAAATATAATATCACAGTAAGCCACAGCAGAACCTGAGCGGATATAACTAGTATTGTGAATAAGTATGAATTCTTTCATTTTAACATTGTATTAATATTTTATTTTATTTTTCATTCTTCAAAGTACAAATTTTTATTTGTTTGTGTTTTATTATAGTAGGCACAGGGTATGTAAACAGTGTGAATGAGTCCTTTGATGATATTAATGCCATTAAACGTGGCAATTAAATTGTATTATTTTTTCAATAAACAAATAAATAAAAATATCAGTTGTACAACTATATAAATAAAGATGAAATTCTGTTTGTTTGTTTGTTCTTTATAGAAATCCATAACGTTTGTCCTAAATTCTCCAAATTTCGCTGTGGTTCTTTGATACCAGATGCAAACACCTGTCCATATTAAAATTCAGCCAATCTCTGGGTATATTCGTTATTGTTATAAAAATCGTTTTAATCTCCCTTTACATTGGTTTTTACAAAATCGACCGTTTGAGTCGATAAAAGTCTCACTTTATAGATTTTATAGATTTAAAAAATTAAATTCTCTGGATGAAACCGGTATATACAGCTAGTTTATAATAAATACTGAAGGGAGACAGAAATACTTTATTTAAAAAATATTAAGCAATGCTGCTCTACTGCACTACTGTGTTGCTAGTCACACAGCATACTGATCGATCTGGATAGACATTGATTATATATACACTAGGGTTCCGATTAACCGAGTCGATGGGGACCAAGGTTACCTCGGTTAATCGAAATAATCGGTTAATCGGACCCATACCAATACCAACTGAAAATGTAGCTTATTTTTAAATAAAAACTACATATATGCTTAAAAACCTAATAAATATTTAATAATAATAATGCATAATAACAATAATAATAAAAGAAATTATGAAACTATTTTTTTAAAAAGAAATCATTTATTGTAGTTTGTTTAAATGAACTTACATACATTCACATACCCTTCCTCCCTTCAGAATTGGACCTCGGTTGACCGGACCTCGGTTGATCGGAACCCTACTGTGCACATTTCTTTCCCTTGTGGCTTCTCCTTATTATTTACTGCTAGCTTAATTACAGTGTTTTAGATTGTTTGCTAATATAAATGGTGGTGTATAATCCCGAAAGAGTATAAGATTATACATTCTGCAATTCTATGAATATTTTATAATAAATATATAATAATGAATTTCAATAAATATTATTAGAAACAAAAATAGGTAAAATATTAAAAAAGAAAGAAATTATGTTATGTGCAACTGACCTCTCGAGGATAGCTTGCTACAGCTAACCTATGGTTGCGTTGCGTTGGAAGCCGCGTTCCATCGTAACAGCTACACCCGAGGTAGAGGTTACCTAACCCGAACCTCTTTGGGTCCGCAGCTTTTGGAGGAAAATAAAAAGTTAAAAAAAATAAAAAACTACGTGGTTCGGTGCTGGAGGTCGAAGAGAGGACGGGGAGAAACCTCTGCCCCCACGTGACCCTTGCACTTCGGCTGAAGAAAGTCGGTTCTACTTCCTGCCTTCACTCCGGGTGAAGGTGCAGTCTTCTTCCTTTTCATTAGGATATCTGACGTACTTCTATCTGTACAAGACCTCTGTACCTTATTCAATAACGAGGGTTTTATGTGATTTTTATTTATATAAATCTATTCACATTCTACACATTTATTTCTTTAAAATCATGTATGGCAAGTAATCGAGTATTCGAGAAACAAACTGGTTATTCTTCGTGGATTGTTATAAGAACCAGTGACCTATTTAAGCCCTAAGAACATCGAAAACAATGCTAAGAGTTCTAAACTTGTGAGTTTGACACACTCCTGATGCATATTATATAATTAGATGCCTATCTATGTTTTTGTGTGAGATAGGCTGCATTTCTCTTCGAGGAATAAATTAGCTTATTCACAGTAAAAATCACACTTTCAATCACACAATCATTAAATTAAATTTTATTTATTTGAAATTAATTTAAAATTTTATTTTTTATGTTAGTAGCCTTAATTTTATTAAAAATTAGTACTTAAATTAGAAGTTTATTTTTGAAAATCTTGGAACATTGTTTGCATCGGGCCCTTAATTATCAACTTTAAACACAAGAATCTAGATATATTTTGGAAAGATAAAATTTCTATCTAATGAAAGACAGAGAGAAAAACCTTGTCATAGTGTATAAATGTGTCCTATGACTAAGATGTTTATTTTAATTAATCTCAAGGGTTTATTTTATTATTGATATATAATTGTCTTCATTGCCACTTAATTAATATTTTACAAATTGGACGAGGTTGAATAAACTTATTATAAAAGTTTATGGTATGGTATACTAAACAGTGTTTTATCTATTGTAAATTAGGCATATACCTATGTATATAAATATAGATTTTCATTTCATCTTCGAAAAATTATTGACGCGTGGATATGCAAAAGGGTCCAAGTGCCAAAAAAATAAAACAAAGATTTTTTTAGCCAAATTGTTATATGTGCCAAAGCCATTCTTCAGAAACGGGTATAAGTAATGTTTTGTTGTTAGAGAAGTGTTCATTGAACTTATAAAAGATGGCATGGGTATAAGCACTGAACGTAGTTCACCCTTGGGAGTATAAGTCATATCATTCCTGTAAAAATTTCCTAAGGCTCTTACTTCAATTACTTGGTAGGGTTAGAATCAATCTCAACCAGGCTTGGCCTCCCAAAAACATTTCAGTGGGTCCCAAAAAACAAACTAAAAATAAAAACAGATAACTAAAAATACACAGCACATTTATTTGTTTACAATAAGAATAGCAATTTTCTTGAATTTATTTACATAAATGCTACCTATACTAGACATTTTGTAAGAATTAGGAGAGAGTGACTCGCGGTCTGGGACTGCCCTGCGTTAAAACGCACGTTTTCTATTATTGAGTGTTTCAACTTTGTAGAAACTGGATTAACGGAATGACACTCCAATTTCATAATTTTTCAAAAAAGCATTTTTAACAATAGGTATTTCTCTTTAGAAAATTTATAATTTTTCATTTTGTTAAACTATGGTAGAAATAAGAAACTGTAACAGTTTCCTAAAAAATGCAAGCAAAATAAAAAGGTAAGGTTCGAATTTTCGAAAGATAAATGTAATTAAAAGTACGATAGGATAAATAGATATTTATCCTATCGTAATTGAAGAACAGTTGACCATCTCTCATCTCTACTAGTAATTAAAAGAACTTTGCTGGAAAGAGTTGGAATCGGAGTTAGTCATTCTGTCAACTGAAAGAATATGTAATTATCTGCCTAAGCTTGAATCCAACCTAGCTCTTACAGGCATTTATTCTGCGACTTATTCACTCATAATCCCACTCACTACCCCTCATCGATTATAAAATAATAACTTAATAATATAATGGTACGTTTACCAATGATGAACTCATAGGAAAATAAAAAAATAAAAATTGTAATTGATTCAACCTCAAATTTATTAAACTCTTCTAATACTGGTACTTACCGTCCTGGGGCTTGACATACCTAAGGATAATAACAATATGATTCGTAGTAACGAACTTTTTCTTTCCAAATCATCTCACATTTTTGAGTATACAGGAAACAGAAAGCTGAAGAGGAAGATGGACGCCTCATCAAGTGAAGATTATCACATCAAGCCACAGAAGGTAGGATGATGATATGATCATCGCTCGGTGGGTGCTGTGTCTCACTCACTACTTGTCTCCAGCGCTTTCACATTCACTCATAATCGATCCTTGAATACAACATTATGCCATCGAAACTACATTTTTTATTTTAAATTTTATGGTTCTCAATATTTTTTCTTCAGGGACTACTGAAATCAAGCAGAAAGTAACCTAGCGCAAAAACTCACTATTTAAGATAATATTTATTCGATCGGCTTGAATATCAAAATATCAAATAACAACATACCGTACCTCACGTTGCTGTGGCTCAGTAGCTAAAATGAGTTGAATTAATTATATATCCTATATCCTATTCTTTTTTAATCAATCAAAATTCACTGATAAAAACGTTTCAGCTAATCTAAAAACCAACGGGATTTAAAATAGAACTTTACGCCAAATTTAAACTTGTTTGGTGAAGAATTTAGACGGGTTAAAGTTTTTTTTGTTTGCATCTTATATTTGATCATAATATGTTAACGAATGTAATAGGAAAGAATAAAGAATATAATGGAATATTAGTACAATCACAATAGACAGTTAGCAAAAATGCACCAAATTAATATTTGACATAATATATATTAATTAAATTCAGATTATAACACATGATGATATGAAATATCATATCAAGAGGTTATACTAATAGGTGCACAATGATTTTGGTTAACCTGTCTTTCCTTAAGACAAAAAGGATTCGATGTTTTCCCCACACGTGAAAAGACGACACATTATTTGCCATGGGAAAAACACGGGTTTTCTTAGCCTAAGCCGTAAAAAATAGATTTATGCTTACTCCCACTAAATATCGAAAGAAAATTAAGTGTTGTATCAATAAATCAACTTACATCGCCATCTGTTGGAAATTTATAGAACTTACAATTAATCACACTCGATTGTAGTATAATAAGCACTTTATTTGCAATAAAAGAAATACATAGGCCAATAATCGAGATAAAAACTACTCTATCTTTTAAGGTAGATAATACTACACTCTAAGAGTCAAATTTCATAAAGATCGATTGAGTAGTTTCTGATTTTACCTCCGACAAACATCGGGACACCAGATTTTTATATATATAAAGAAAAGATATTAAAATTAGTTTTAAAAATCACGCGATTTCATCTGTTCAAACAAGCATTACTTGACTAACTGCCATCCCTCCCTCTCTTTTTATTAGTTGGTTTTTATACCAAGATCCGACCGAACGGGAAAAACAAGCAATCAAACTTATGATCAAAGAGTGTGGGGGGGGGGGGATGTCGGTTAGTTCACGAACGGTTAGTTGTTGAAACAAACCTTAAACACCATTGTTTAAAACAAGTTATAAATGGACACCAAAACATTTAGTATTTACTATATAACATCCTGAAATAATTATGCATATGTGAAAAAAACAAAATAGGCCTCATTAAAAAAAGAAAAATAATCATAGAAAGCGTCTTCAGTTCAATATCTTTTCATTAATGTTTGTAGAACATGATATGTTTTAAACAATTGAACGAAATCTTGAAATAATTCCGCATATACTAAGTAAATATATTTCCGGTGGTATTAGCATACGTTGATTTTTCTCCACAACTTGGACTAGATTATACAGTATATTGTTGTCCTTGAGAATACTTAAGATTGTTAAGTGGATTCCAATTCGCTTTAAAGTTTGTCCCTGTTTCTTATTAATTGCAAACGATAGCTTATTAACAGGAAAGCCATGCTATACAGTTTTTTATACCGGCTGATGATTTTCGTCGTTGCTCGCTGAAAATCTTCTATCGTTCCAAAATAAAGTATTATAAGAGAATAGAAAACGTTCTAAAATTAATACTCTTTTTATTAAATAAAATTCTTCTCCCATGTAATAAAACCAATACATAGGAGTTTCGGCCCCTAGACGATCAATTTATACTTCAATATATTGCACAATAACTGATTGCGCAATACTACTGAAATACGTATATCTTTTACAGCGCAAGAATGATCCCCCAAAAAAGAAGTCTTAGTAGTTCATCACATAATGTACTATCTAGTTGCAAAAAATTTTGAGAGGAACTAGGTTCACTAATTCCTAGTTCACTTAACAGATTTTCATGAGTGTACCAATTTCTTTTTTTAAACCATTCCTTCATCCACCTGCCCTTCTTTTTGGAAGCTATAACTAATTCTACAGCCACACAACTGGTTGTCTTCTAATTCCACATGTTGACTGCACAATAATATTGAGCAATATAATTATAAGCACCGCGTGGGTTGGCCAAAAATAATATTGTACAATATATTGTTCAATATATTTAAGTAAAAATAAGTCTAGGGGCCGCTTAAAGAGGTTTTCATCGATCAATATTAAGCAATGCACATATATGAGATTCGATATTCAAAGCCATCGTTTTTCAAGAACTTGCTTTTAAAATCGATTGATACAAATACCTCAAAATCGAGACATAGGAATTATTCTGAGAATGTCCGTTTTCAAAAATTGTATTTGTTTACTCTTATTTGTTTATGTCCACTTACAATGAGATGATATTTATTTCCTCATTGCTAAAATAATAT
The DNA here is from genome assembly GCA_911387785.2 of Aelia acuminata. NCBI lineage: Eukaryota > Metazoa > Arthropoda > Insecta > Hemiptera > Pentatomidae > Aelia > Aelia acuminata. Next base: position 58,442,941 of record OU426984.1, read on the forward strand.
ACCTATAGAAAATTAGAATTTGCATATACCGACGTTCCCTTCAAAAACCCGAAAAAAATATTAATAATACATACGAAGTAAAAAGAAATAGTTTTATTATACTATGTAGGTACTTAAAATATCTAATATTAAGGCTTCATCTTCAGTCTTGTTTCTTCGAGACGAGTGCTCGGTCTAACTAAACATCGAATGTGGAACCCAAAGTAGTTCAATGAAGCGCAAAACAATTTTGAAATTTCATTCCTTCTTCATGTATATAATCGTCCTTCTTACGTCATCCCCCCACATTCGTGATGTCTTCAACTCGAGCCTTGGGACTATCTTTGCCGTGACACGGTAATCGGGTAGAAAGTGGTCTAGTTGAATAATTGAAACTGACTCTAATCGATAGGCCAGGGCTGATGCAACCCCTTGACTGTAGCCATCAGTTGGTTATTAAGTTAGGTCGATGTGGGAAATACAACGTCTCATTGGTTCTGGGATAAGCTCGGCGTTTAGTCGCTTCCCAAGCCAGAGAGCCGCGTCCATTGTTTGTTTTCGTTTTATTTTTAATTTTAATGCCAGTTAAGTATATTTATCTTGTCTTAACGAATGAAATAAATGTTATAAATACATGTTTTAATTACTTTAGAAACTGTTAAGGTTTGAACCTATCCATTGGTGATTAAACATTATAATTTTAGCTGTTTATAATTACGCTGTCTACAAAAAAATAAATATGAAAAATTAATAAAATAAAAACCAATCAAAAGCATCTGTTTTAACTACGAAAAACACTACAATTTATAGTTTGGAATAATAACTGCGACTAGAGTTTTTTTTATTGTATTCCAGAGATTTTTAAGTGCACGGAACCTGCCGTGGAATCCACCATTAACATCTTAAATTCCAACATTTTAAAAGCTCAAATTTTTATATATTTTTTCCTTTTTATAGTGTTTAATTAAATTAATTCCACTGGTAATAATGGTGTTAGAAAATAAAATTGTAAGAAGCTTCATACTTGACTACTATGTAAAATTCGCTTTGTAATAAAAAAACTATGTCATGTATATTTTTACAACATTTATTTACTTGTACGTTTACCTTTTGATTTTATATTCTATTATATTTCACTCATTCCCTTAATCCATCATTGCATCATTTAACTTATCTATGCATGTAAGTAATTTTATTGAAATAATTTTGAAATGAAAAAGAAAAATAGAACATGGACTATTAAAGCCCTAGTAGAGAAAAAGAACTACGATGTTTCAAGAATGGTACTTATATTTACTGTAGATTTGTATCGATACATTTTTTAAACTTTCCTGACAAAAAAAAACCTTAAATATTCAAATGAAGTGATATAATTACTGAATTTTTAAAAAATTAATCTCTGTTTTATTTCAATTACGCTATTAGTTAAATAAAATAAATTATATTGGCATAATATTTATTTATAAAGGCCAATAATGTTTGATATTCCATGATTCAATATAAAAAACCGAAATAAAACATTCTAAAGCGAGGAAAAATAATTTCAAAATAAGTTAATAATAATTATTACCTGATGTGTGGTTATCTTGTGGTTGTGGACACTAATACCATCTTGTTTTGACGCTACGTTAGGAAGTGGTAGATATACGTAGAGAGATTTCTATTTAAGATTTTTTTCTTTTAATAGCTTTATATTATATAACATTATATATGTGTGTAAATATATATATAAATTAAAAATATATTACAATTATAAACAGAACCTAGTACATATCACATTAAGGTCAGGCCACACATGTCCGCACCGCATCTGCACCGCAGCACAGATCCATTTACGATGGATAGATAGTAACCGTTCACACACGCGGATGCGTATGCGGTGCGGACATGTGTGGCCTTACCTTTACACAGTTAATAAAGATACAGTCAGTGCAGAAAGTATTCGAACAGTCTGAGTAATATATAATTTTAATCGTTTTTATAGGTGTTCAGAAATATTTTTAATTTAACTTACATATTACCTTTAGTTATGCCTAAAGGTCAGGACACACATGTCCGCACCGCATCCGCATCCGCGTGTGTGAACGGTTACTATCTATTCTTCGTAAATGAATCAGATCAGCGGATGCGGTGCGGACATGTGTGGCCTGACCTTTATGAGTATCGTTTTCGCCGTTCAAATAATTAATGTGTTACAGATGTGATCCGGATTTTTTTATTTATATATTGTTTTATTATTTTTCTTTTTTTAGGAGGTACTTACGTCATAATAATGTTACTATACTAACAACATAATATTTTCGAAACTGGAAATTAACTAAAATTCTTCTACATCTTTTCTTCCCTCCGTTATTCCAATAAAATCATAATCAGTAACATCTTTAATTTGGATAATTTTAAATTTTACGCCGCCTGGAAATAAAGGCACCGTAAGATAGGCTGATAATATTATAAACCGTTAATTATGAACCAATATTAATAAAGTTAATTTTATTTTTTTATAATTTGTGATTTAAAATTATTGTTTTGTTGGATATTAAAATTACGTAACCAGCAATAAAGGTTATTTAGATTACTTTTATAAAATATGAAATAAAAGTTCAGATAAATAGTAATATTATTTTCTTGTTATTCCGACAAAAATCTAGTATCATGCGATATTTAGTATTCTTTTACTTGATACACTGCATCGCTATACGAAGTTATGTTCGCTTATTCATTATATTTCGATATGTTTTCAAACAGAGAACTGCATTACAGACACTTCTAATTAATGAGGATTACATTTAACTCTAAAATAAATCTATCCCTAAACAAATAAATATTCATGGTTGTAGGCTAAGAGCGCTGTTCACTCAACACCTTGATGAAGGATTGCGTTCCGATGGACTCGTCTTGTTCCAAGTGCATTTACGTAAGGATAAGCTATAAACTTTCTTAAGTGGCCTTTCTAATTCTGAAGGGTAGGATTGGACCAGCACCTAGTGGATCTTCTCTTTTAATGTATTTTACATATAAATTTAATATATAATGTTTCTCTCTTTATTTAAATCCTACGTCAATATTTATTCATAATCCTTATTCATATGGGGAGATTTTTTTTTTTTTTTTTTGATAGGATACTCATCTTAGTAAAGCTTAAATTTATATAAAACAAAGAACAAAATGTAAAACGCTTTACAAAGTATGATAATATGCATTTCCCCCCATCATATAGTGAAAAAAAAGAAGTAATAATCATAAATTATTAAGGTATAAATGCAAAAAATTAACAAATATTTTATATTCCATATACTATTATATTTCATTTTATAATTTTAAAAGTTATTTCAACTTCTAGTATTAATACCATTTAAATGTTTCGCAGAAGGGTATTATAACTAGTTTAAACATTCATGAATTTTCAGCTTTATTTTAACTGAAAATTTATGAACAGAAAAGAGCTCCTACATAACAAGATATTAATGTTTTTAAACATGGTATGAAAATTGGTAGGAAATTAGAGGACTTTTTTAAAATAAAAGTAGTTGATTAAGTCCTTCAAAATAAGTTTTAACTTGTATTGGTTAATATAATTTAATTGTATTGTTATGTCTTGATTAAAACACAGAGAAAAACTACTATGAATGGAGATAAGTAATTTTTCCCCACCTCAACCTCTGAGTTTGAAGATGTTTTTTCTTCTTCTTCGATCTCGAGGGACGAACTATTTTGATATTTCGAAAACTTTAATTAATGACAGGATACCTAAACTAATTTTTTTGTGTGTGTGTGTGTCTAATTTAAAATCAACACTAAGAATGGTTTAGCGTTTTTCTGCTGTATTCTAAATTAGGTATTAATACTTCGAGGAATGTAGAACATTAAAATATATATTTCATAGAAGATATGAACAATATACATGTGTCTATAAAAAATGAAAATTAATCATAAAACGATAGGAGTTATGTATATAAAATGACAAATAAATGAAATATGTAAAAATATTATTTTTTGTTCCTCCGATAAGAAAGCTTCTAACAACTGGCAAAAATTCAGCTTGTCCCTACTTACGAAATATAGTCCATGCTAGACCTATTAATAGTTTGTATAGAAAACCGTATCATTGAAAACTGTCCTAGTCCAGTGGAATTAAAAAATAAATTGGCAATGATTACAACAAAAGGTTACTTTTTAAATCGCTCCATTGCCCGATTTTCCCCCTCGGCGGAGTCGTGCTAAGGTTTTGGGGGCCTACAGTGTAATTGTAGGACTCAATTAATTTTTCAAATAAAACTCATTATATTCGAAAATTAAAATATTTGTTAATAAATATATAATAATTAATAAACATAGTAAATACATAAAAACTTAATAATTTATAGTTTTTGTTTCTCATATTTTCTAGGAGGAGGAAGCAGCTGCCCCCCAGATCCACCTGCAGACGCCCATGCTATGCAGGACAGAAGGCACATCTAGTTTTTTGTTTAGAAAAAAATAAAAATCGTGCATCAAATGTAACAAACTTACCTTATTGGCGATTATTATTCAATTTATTATAAAAAAGATTATCGAAAAAATTTCACAGAAACAATTTGGTAATTAAATGTAACATAGTAATTATTTTTTCAGGATCTTAATTATTGTTCATTCATACCAAGAAATAAAATGATATAAAAATATATTAACGCGTTAGGTGCGGCGGCGTATTTAAGGGGTATCCTGAATTGAACGTTATCGGTCCCATGACGTTAGGGGTCCCATGACTCGGGAGACCTGTACAGACACGCACTGGTATCGGACGGGGAAGTGCGATGCCGTTCAGTAGTCTTGTTTTATTATTCAGGGCCGGTATCGGACCTCGGGGTCCGATTTTGAAAATCAATAGAATTTCAGCTGTTAGCAACATTTCCTGCACTAAAATGCAATAATCTCATTAAAATTTGACTAAATTGAGTTTTCGGACTTTCGGACATTTTCATGTGAAAATCGGCTGTTAAGAGGGGAATGTAAGACATCGGACCCCGGGGACCGATGCCGCACCTAAGGTGGTAATGGAAATTGTAATGGCTATCTGATTTTAAAATTGAATTTGAGCCCAGGGGAACCTAATGTGATCATGGAGGGAAGTTCTGCATTAGATGAAACCATACCCATGTTTTTTAGACCACCCGTCCCCATTTAAGTGCTCATCATAATAAGACCAATTTGGCTTCTTTTTGAAGGAGTTTTGTTTTAATTCGGGTTGTTCGGAAAACAGGATAAAATATTCACCCTTGGTGTCATTAGACGAAGCATTTATTTCTCTATAACTTTTTCATGGACTACATTATTGCTATATGTATATTAACTAATACATGAGTGGTAACCTGTGGTGTAGTGGTTAGCATAGAAACTTATAATACTGAAGATCGCGGGTTCGCGTTCCGAGGAGGCCCTAGGATTTTTTAATGGGAGTAAAAAATACTTTTCTATGCCATTCCTCGGATAGGACGTGAAATGGAGGTCCCGAGCCTGTACGATGTCAGGTACTCGTTAAAGATCCCTATCCTAATTATACCTGAATAGGCAAAATTTAAGACTCCCACTGTAGCATCGTCCGATTAGCCTTAGTGGCATTAAGTGACGTTAAAAAAGACAACTAATATATGAGTTATTTTGTATGTCCAACTAAATTGAAGGTATGAGTGTAGTAGTTTTGTCATTGTTAGCTCCTAGTTCCAACAATGTTAGGAGGAAGATATACTTGTATCTATCTATCTATCTATCTATCTATCTATCTATCTATCTAAAAATATATATATATATATATATATATATATATATATATATATATATGTATACATATAATATTTCTAAATAAAATCTAAAATTTACTGCCTAATATTTTGGCCTACTGTTTTCAAAACTGGCCCAGCGCTGTAAAAGAAGGAAGAGAGAGGAAGACACTTGCATAACCTAACCTAGCTTCTTAACCTCCTAATTCTTAATTGCACTTATTTACCCTGTAATATTACCCGCTCCCAATTTGATAACAGTTATGGACAATTTAATAACATTTTGTTTGAATATAGGCGCCTTTTCCTTTTATGATGCTAGTAATCAAACCATTTAGGAAATGATTACATATATTAATACTTTCCTGCAGCTATTAGAAAAATAGCTAAACATACGTCGTGTTATGTACTGTTTAGGAATTTAATGTTGCTCTTTTGTAACAGATCGAGCCTCATAGGTTGTCGCTGTCTTCCAAGTCTCAAATATCTCAAAACGCTTGGCTAGTTTTGTATAACTAGTTGTAGTAGTAGTAGTAGTAATATCTAAGAGGGTAGTTTGTGGTTTAATCAAGGTCTCTGAAAATTAAACTTTAAGACAAATATTTAAGTCCTACATCTTACATTGTTAAAAATAACGTTTTGTGTACTCTCGCTTAAGTAAAAATCTGGTGCGTGCGCGCAACACACAACTTTCACTTACCAACTTACTTAGATTAGAAATTAATGCCTTTTGTTAATTGCCACTTCTCAAATGAACAGAACGGCTTTAATTATGAACAATGGTCTGTCATTAAAGGCGTACTCCGCTTGCGCTCAACGAGTTTTATGAGTTGACTGAATATTTTTCTTTTTTTCTCCTCTATATGTTCCCTTGATTTTTATCACATCTCATATTTAGCCATTTCTTATTTTCTGGCAAAACGAGAGACAGATAATTTCTCCATATAAACAAATACAAAGGTACTTTTTAGGAAAACAAAAAAGGCCCCTTCCCCATTTAAGCCCCCTCAGAACATTTCAATAATGATAAAGCTTACCTGATGTTAAAGAACACCTAATTTCCATTAAACACCACGAATTTGATGAAAATCGTTAAAGCCGTTTTTGAGATAATCGAAAAAAAGGTAAAAATTGGTTAAAAAGTTATGAAATAACGTGCCCCCTCCATTAAACCAATTTTGACGAAATGTTGGCATTCACATCTTTGGCATATACATACTTCAAATACCCAGTTTGATCAAAATCGTTAAAGCCTTTTTTGGGTAAATAAAAAAAACACGTGAAAATGATACAAAATTTATTAAGTAAAGTCCCCCCTCCGGTTGATCAATTTTGATGTAATGTTGGCCATCGCATCTTTGGCACACACATACATCAAATACCCAGTTTGATAAAAATCGTTAAAACTGTTTTTGAGTAACTAAAAAAAAACACGTGAAAATTATACAAAATTTATCAATTAAAGTCCCCCCTCCGGTTGATCAATTTTGATGAAATTTATACAGTCATATCTCGGGCATATAAATAAATCAAATAATCAGTTTAATCAAAATCGTTAGAGCCGTTTTTGAGAAAATCCAAAAAAACTTAAAAAGTTTTTAAATAAAGTACCCCCTCCCTTTGAGCAATCTTGATAAAATTTTTGCTGTCACATCACGGGCATATACATACAATAAATACCCAATTTCAGATTCGCACGGCTTATAGTTTTTGAGCTAGTCTGTTCACACACACACACACACACACACACACACACACACACACACACACACACACACACACACACACACACACACACACACACACACACACAGACCATTTCGCGGGACTTGGTCATTTGGACTCAGGGGACTCCAAAACGTGTATTTCCGTTGAAAACCGGAAGTCGAAATTTTTCACGATCGCAATACTTCCACTTACTATATATTTCATATATAAGTAAGTGAAAGTAAAAATATAACAAAAAAGTAAAAAGGCTATATTATATTTATTGGATCCAATTACTTCAATTATGTTCGAGAATTCAAACTTCCTTGTATAATCCGGTAATTTGTTTGACTTTTTTAATTAAGAAAGTTAGATTAGTCCTAACATTTTAATAATCTGTTTACTGGATATCGGCAGTTAATCCTTAGCACCATAGAGAATTGGAACTAAAGAAAAAGAACAATGAAAACAAACATTTAAAAAAAACAACATAAAAGCGTTGATTACCAGTGCAATTTTACTCCGATGGATTAACAAAAAAAAAACACAAAACCTATTGAAATACATATTACTTATTATTTCTAATCGCAACTAAAATCGAAATTCTTACTATAAGCCATTAGGTCATACAACTTCTAGTGGCAGGAAAGTGTAATTCCGTTCATAACGCTGAAATGATGATCCAAGTGTTGGTAAATACCCCCACACCAACTGATTCCATTTCACGATTGCGTAACTAGCAGCTAGTATTTTGCTGAAAATTAATTTATAATTCTCGATTACATAACTTCATCCTGTCTGTTAGCTGAAATATCTTCGCCTTCAGCCCTATACTCATGATTAGTTTAGCAGTTGACCTGTATAATTTGATTATGTAAAAAAAAAGTGAATACTTTAAACGAAATAATGGTTTATTTTCTGGTTTGTATTATCAAGAATAAATATTGAGAAAATGTTTTAGGTTTATTGTTGTAAAAAGCGAAGGTTTCAATTTTGTTTTTGAAAAAAAATGCTGGAATTGTTTAAACGAAAAAAGTTAAAAAATAATTTCTCGAAATAAAACTGCGTTTAGAGAGATTGAAAGACAGAAAAAGAAAGAAAATTCCAATAGAGAGCTTACAGACTACAGCGCTGATAGAGAACAATCCTTCACTGGGGTCGATTCCGAAGACCTCACCCGAGGTTGTGTTAAACTAACACATCTCGGCAAAAATGAAAGGTAAGAGGGCCTTTGATGATGTTGCAATTAATGTGCTCCCACCAATAGAAGAAATAGAACCGTCTGTGAACAAAATACTAAGAAACCACAAAAAGGTAAACTGTCAGAAATTCAACAAAATTCTGAGAATTTTAAAATTATATTTCGGGTGAGATTTGTAAGGTATTGGTTTGTACTTCAAAATGGCTTAGAATTTTTTTAGATTCGCCAATTTTTGAAGGCGTAGATGCCTGGGCGTCCCTTGCCTCTACACCTGCCCCACCCCCCCAGAAGATATGAGAAACAAATGCTACAAATTAAACAAATTCTTATTTATTTAATATATTATCAAGCATTCTATAAACAAATAATTAATCAAATAATCAAATTCACAAATATAAATGTTTTATTTGAAAAATCTATTGAGCCATTTGTAGTCAGAATACCTCGACCCCTTCCCCTGGTTTTAAGATTTTCACCAGCCTGCTCCCTAGACTAAATCCTGCTGACACTCTTGGGTAGAAGACTTTTAATTTATATCTATTTTTTTATGAATTGCGCCCATCTTATATTGCTATTATATTTATAATTTTATTCTTAGATTCCTATTAGTTTCTTTCGAAATGTATTATTTGAGCAGTTCCTCAAGATCCTGTGGAAATATTTATTATTAATCGAGCAGACCCGATTAATAATAAATACGCTTAGCTTTGGCTCAGTAGCTATAATGCTTCGAATTATATCCTAATCTTTTAACTGAATTAATCATATCCTATTCTTCTTAACCCTTTTAGTCACCAATTTTCGGGGTCCACAATTGTGAACACCGATTTTGATGTCCGAAAAAATTAGTTCAAAGTATTTTCAATGTCCAAACTTGATTTCTCATATCAGTTTAAACATCTTTGGAATACCCAGTGCTGCTGCCTAGCGAAAAATTATCTGAAATATCAAGTAAACAAATCTTTTGTTTTGGTATCCCTAACAAAATCGGTGTCCACAATTGTGGACATGGTGACTGAAAGGGTCAAGTCAAAATTCGCTGTTAAAAATAAAAACGTTTCAGCTAATCTAAAACCCAACAGGATTTGAAACCGAAAAAAAAGAATTTTACGCCAAATTTAAAATTGTTTGGTAAGTATTTAGAAGGGTTAAAGTTTTTATCTTTTACATCTAATGTTTGACTATAGTAAGTATTAATGATCCATTTATTTAGCACTTACTGGATTATTTCAGCAGATGCAAGATTACGTATAAATAACACAAATCTACAAATGTAAAAGGGACTAATAAAGAATATAATTGGGGTTTAGTACAATCACAATAGACAGCAAATACGTACCAAATTAATCTTATGAAATAATTCATATTAACTTAAATTCAAAATATAACACATCATGATATGAGATACCGTATCAGGAGGAACAGAATTTCAGAACCTGAAACAGGTTCCATCAGAACATAAGCATTTAATTTTATGAATGAGATAGACGTTTATTTATTACTCTTTACAATAATAATTTACAGTTTTTTGTTTATTAGAATCCAAAATATTCATGTATTGTAGTCTTAATGGGTGCACAACGATTTTGGTTAACCTGCCTTTTGCTAAAACGAATAGATTCTATGTTTTCCCCACTCGTTAAAAGGCGAAAAATAATTGCCCATGGAAAAACTGGATTTTCATAGTCCAAGCCCAGAAAAATTAGATTTGGCTAATGAATGCTTACCCACCCTAAATATCGAAAGAAAATGAAATGTTGGGTCAATAAATTGAGTTACACCGCTATCTGTTGGAAATTTATCACACTCAATTATAGTTTAATAAGCATTTAATTTGCAATAAAAAAATGCTGGGGCCAATAATCAAGATAAAAACTACCCTATCTTTTAAGTTGGACAAAACTACACACAATGAGCAAAATTTCATCAAAATCGGTTGAGTAGTTTCTGATTTTACTCCCGACAAACATCGGGAAATGGGTTTTTTATATATTTAAAGAATGTCGATAAATATATATGTATAATAAATATTGTACAACGGAGGGAATTAAAGCATAACCTGATAGAACTATATCCTTGCCACATGTACAGAAACGAATTACCTCAATGACAGAACAGACATTGCGTCGCGTGGCTAGGAATTTCAATTTCGCTGTAGTATTGTGAGTCGCTTCCATGGGAGAGAAAAATTCAGTGGATGCTTGCGCAACGGGTCAAAGAGGAGTCCCACGACGTAACATAAAGCTATCTTGCCTCCTGGGCAGAGTGGGGACACAGCACACTACTATCGTAGGAAACTATGGTCGATCCATGGACCTGTGCAGAAAGGGGTTTCGGTGTATGTAAATTATGTTTTTTAAGAGGGATTTATTTCTAAAAACTGTATATGTAAATTGTTCAGATAGGATAATTATGTACTTTCATTTGAAGGTCTTCTTAAAAAAATAAAAGGACTTGTAGAACATTCTTTACTGGTGACATCAATAAGGGTCTGGCCACACATGTCCGCACCGGATCCGCACCGTAGCAATAATACAGGTTATGTTCAGAATATTTTTAATTTAACTTACATATTACCTTTAGTTATACCTTAAGTGGCCTGTGTCTGACATGTGTGGCTTGAACTTTAGGCATAACTAAAGGTAATATGTAAGTTAAATTAAAAATATTCTGAACATAACCTGTATTATTGCTACGGTGCGGATCCGGTGCGGACATGTGTGGCCAGACCTTTATACGGAATATTATGTATCTTACTGGAATCGTTTAAATTATTAAAAACATTTGTTTACTATTGAAATTTCCATAGCAATGGTGAAAAGCATATTCTGGTTTAGTTTCTAATTCTAATAATATAAATATAATTAATTAATATAACTAACTAGCGGTATATCCTGTTTATCCTGGTTTCACCCGGGGATTTTCATTTTTCTAATAAACAATTCTATAAACAAAAATAGCACCAAAAGATTATTATTCTAAAGCTTTTGATTAATAGATTGACTTTTTTCGACTCAAACGGTCGATTTCGTAAAAAAAACCAATGTAAAGCGAGATCATAACCCAGAGATTGGCTGAAGTTATGCAATTTTAATATGTACAGGCGTTCGCACTTCTTTCTGGAATTCGATTTCCTTATGTTTCCGGCAATAGGTATGGAAGAACCACTGAGCGAAATTTGGAGAATTTAGGACAAAAGGTATGGATTTCTATAAAGAACAAACAAACAAACGGAATCTCATCTTTATTTATATAGATAACATAGGATAATTTGTAATACTAATGTAAAGTATATTTCATATCATGGTTCAAGACCATCTGCAAGAGGTACTTTTCAATTCTCCTTAATGAAATAAGGTGAAAAACTAGGCGCTTGAGCATGATGTTAGCCTAGTAAACAAGGGACCTAATTCTCGCTTAAGTGACTTTCTTGGAAACCTCAAATAAGATTGAAACTACAAAAATCTTTTCGAATTCAACACCTAACTTACTTTAACACCTATTTGGCAGTGAATTACAAAAGGTCCATTTTTACTACTAATTAATCAAACCTATACAAACTTCAGAGCTTGACCTTGCCAACTCCATCAATCCTTCGGTACATATTGCGTTAATAGCTTAGGTGCGGAGATGCCAAAGAGGAATGGGTTTTTATTTTTTTTAAAACATAAGTTGCATCTAAACATTACATTATTCTCTGCCTTCTTATTGAGTGAAAATACATATTAGGTTTTTGTTTCTCTGCACTAATCGATACCGGCTAGTCCTCTATTCGATGGAGCGCTTAAATTAACCCAGGCGCCGTGCTATCGAGTTACGCCGATGCTTTGGTAAATCATTAATGCTCTTTATTCAGCCACAAATAAAAGTATCGATAAAAACCATAATTTTCCTACGTCACAGTTTAGGCCATACCCAGGTAACTATCCTTCGACAATAAACTACCGAATCATCCTGAACATCTTGTTTTATTTCCCATTTCAGACAATCCTCTGAGAGCTACCAATGATTAATTTCTTATTCATTTAATTTTTATTGATTATCCTTATATATATAAAAATCTCGTGTCCCGATGTTTCTCTTTCTATTACTCAGAAACTGCTGAACCGATTTTAATGAAATTTGGCTCAATGTATATAGTTTTGGCCAACTTAAGAAATAGGATAGTTTTTAACTTGATTAGTGACCAAAATAATTCTTATATAGCGAATTATTGCAAATAAAGTAGGTCGTGTTTCGACTTATTAACATGGCGTCATATGTCGATTTCATAACGTTTTTGTTTATAAGCATGCTCTTGTAATACAGGTTATCATTATTATAATTTTGTATTGTGTTATGTGAGTGCAGTTGTTTGTTCCTATATTATTATTTTCCACAGACAAATAGTAATACAAATCTTTGTATTTATTGTTAATTTTCATTAAAGAATAAATAAATCAAGAAAAGGTTACAATAAATTCTCATTTTTCTTCTTTTTCCTTTTTTATTTGTATTTAAAATAAATTACTAGCTAAGCGCTGAAACGCTTTGCTGATATCAACGTTTAGTAAAGTAAATACATTTTAATAATTTAAATTAGGCTATTATTTGAAATAATACTCTATACATGTTGTAACAGCACCTGCTGTCACAGGTGTAACCTAATAGAAACCTGACTTGGGGAGTCAGTGTTGCCAAAAAGTAGTGAAAATTAGTGAGTTGGCTACACTGCGGGTAACCAGACATAAAAACTCCCTGAGTGTGTTTTGATTAGGTGTTGTGGGATACTTTGTGATTTGCTTAAGAACTGCATGAGTAAGACTTTAATATCATGCTTTCGGTTGATTTATTTATTTATTTAACAGAAGTTTCTTTATTTTCATTATTCGTTTTGTTATTATTATTTAAATACAGTGTTTTTTTATTTTACCAAACCTTTTTATTATTTTTATCCCGTGCTCTAAAATATAAAATTTAAAAAATGTCAGTGAAGATTTGTAATTCCTCCTTTATCAACAATAATTTTAAGTTGAGAAAATTTAATCCCAATGGAATAGAGGCTGTTCCTTCCTGATCAGCAGAGTTGTAATTATCTTTATATGTAAAATTTAAGAAATGTCAGCGAAGGTTTTAATCCTTTCTTTAATTTAAAGTAGGCTATTATTGGGAATGATATTTCGGTGTTAATTTCACCAGAATACATTTTTTTACTTACCTTTAAATTATTGTTGATTAAGAAAGGATTACAAATCCACCATAAATATGAGAGTACTACTGTAAAATGATCCATCGGCAGATATATTTTCTAAACAATTTCTCTATATGGAAAATGGTGAAATAGAACTGCATCGAAATTCAAAATTTATCAAATTACCAGAAAATTTCTGAACTGTTGTAGAGACGAAAAATGAACTAATATAAAGTGTCTTTCCTGATATTTTGAACAATTATATGGACTATAATTGGCTGGGTAGTCGTGCTATTTTGGCAGCAAAAAATGTTGATTTCGATGAAATAAACTTCCAAAATCAATTGACAATGTTCTAGATGTAAACGAAGCCGTAAATTTCCCATCTGAATTTTTTAATTCCCTGGATATACACCCAAACAATCTCCAGTTGAAGATTGGCTCACCGATCATTCTTCTTCGTAACTTAAATCCACCTCAATTGTTTTTTCATTAAAAGGATCACAGGAAATGTTATTGAAGGAAAAATGTTGCCTGGAAGGTTTACAGGAGATATCGTCCTGTTGCCACCTATTCCCCTGGAACCGACAGAATTTTCAATAAAATTTAAAAGGCTTCAATATCCTATTCGTTTGGCTTTTGCCATGACCATAAACAAATCCAAGGGCAAACAATGTCCACTTGGACTTTGAAAATACGTGTTTTTCCCATGGGCAATGTCATACCTCACGTGGGAAATGGGCATCGCCTGCTCACGTGTGTGGAAACCATCAAATCTTTGGTTTGTGTTAAAAAAACAAAACAGGTTCACCCTCAACATTTTGAACAAATTAGTATTTGAATAAATAAAAATTTTAATTGTATTATGTAAAAACCTCTTTAAGAAGAGATTTCTTATCACTCAAATATATTGCTAAATTAAAAGCTTCAACACACCACCCTCCTACCGAAAACTTATTTGCCGAAGGGTCGGGAATATAGCCATTTCGAGTTAGTTTACACTGATCCATCAAAAAAGGGCGAGAGTGTTGGCAGCGCTGTGAGACGTAAACACAATCAGCTCCTTTTTAATCAAACTACATTGAAATATGAGATGTAAAAAAAAAAAACTTTAACTTTCCTATATTCCTTACCAAATACTTTTAAATGGTGTAATGCTCTATTCTTAACCACGTTTGATTTCGATAACTGAAAGGTTTTCATCTTTATCAATGAATATTGGTATCACTGCATTTGTTTAAAATTATTAGGATATAACTACTGAGCCACAGCAATGCTTGGCCGGGTCTGCTAGTAGTATAAGTATATTAGTCTTATGTCTATGTTAGGATCTTATTAGGAAATCCTTGAAGAGGAATTAATAATTAAAGTAAAAAGAAACAGAACCCATGCTTATTAACAAAAAAATAGCTATTATTTGTGTTTATTGAATTTGTTCTGCATTGACCTTGAATAGTCTTTACACAACAGTAATACACACGTAACTTTTGGATGAAACGAAAAACGTTTGAAGGATAAACGTAATTTTTGAAGAGGATTACGAAGAGGAAATCAATAAAAATGAACGCATTAATAAATATGCAAAAGATCTTTTTGATAAAAGAAAAAAACCTTTCGTGAAGCTTATTACTCGTGACTGTAATATCATTGGCAGGTCTCACTGCTCCGTCATATTTGCCTCGTACTTACGTGGCCTCTGAATCGCCGAGACCATTTAGGAACAAGCAGCCATATCACGATGATTCCACAGAACTGTAGCAAGTTTCCTAATGCTGGGATTATGTCGGTTCCCCGTACAGTGGAAAGCACCTAGGAAAATGTTGCTGAATGCTTTTTTTATGTTACGAAGGGTAGCAGTTCTTTAGCATGTTGCACTCCTGGGAAAGAAGAGCCCCTCTTACCTCACTGCCCCGTAGGATATTGCCATTTCGTAACACCCTCATTATTTTTTTATTATTTCTTTTTTATCAAACTGTTTTTTGAGCAAAGCCTTTTTATTTCCACGAAATATTTAGAGATCTTATTTTTTTTTTATTTCTGTGTCTTATGCATACAAACATAAACATTTCATATTTTTATTCGAAGTGACTTGATAGAATATGATCCAGAATTTTAACAAACTGCGAATATATCAAATATTTATGACATTAAAATTTATGGTTTCTTTAAATTGGTGTATTTTTTTAATGATTTTACCTTCAGTCTTTGTATCTACCTTGACTCAGAAGATCTGGTGAAGATCCACAAGTTGGATCGAAACGTTGGCTTTCGATATTAAAAAAATTTTCAAACAGAAAATCCTGATCATCATTTAACCTATCGTAAAGATTAACAGTTGACTATCTCTCCTCTCTAAAATGGAAAAGGGACCAATAAAGAATATAAGTGGAATAAGGCTTAATACAATCACAACATACAGCAAAACTGTACCGAATTAATTTCTTGCCATAATATGTATTAAGTAAATTCAGAATAGTTATATTCTGAATAGTTCTACCTGAAACAGGTTACGAAAATTTGTCAAACCATTTCAAAAAACCATGCATTCTTACAGGACTACTTATTAAAACAAAAAAACTAATTTTATGAATGAGATAATTTATAACTTTTGTAATAATAATATCATCTTTTTAAAGATGGTAAGTAATAATAATATTATATTTCTAAATCTTTTTACATCAATAATGTACATTTTTTATTATTAGAATTCATATTTTCTATTTACTCTAGTGCTAATAGGAGCACAATGATTTTTCTAAACTTGTCTTTTGCTAAAACAAATAGATTCGATGTTCTCCCCACTCGTGAAAGAGCGACACCCACCCTATGCTTATGCTTACCCACCCTAAATATCGAAAGAAAATGAAGTGTTGTGTGAATAAATCAACTTACACCGCCATCCGGTTGGAAATTCATAGAACTTACAAATAATCACACTCAGTTGTACCATAATAAGCATTTAATTTGCAATAAAAGAAATTTTGAGTCCAATAATCGAGATAAAAACTATCCTATCTTTTAAGTTGGACAAAACTACACACAATGAGCCAAATTTCATCAAAATCGGTTGAGTAGTTTCTGAGTTTATCTCCGACAAACATTAGGAGACCAGATTTTTATATATATAAAGATTTATTCTTTGACTGATCCTTGAAGGGAAAGAATCGTTCGAAGAAAAATATTTTAATATTTTATGTCCCTTAATTAAGAAATGTATTGCATTTAAACATTTAACTACTAACTATATAAAACCTTTTGTATTGCTATTAATATTCATATTTTGAATGAAGTCATTTGATGTCATTTTTAGTCACGGTCAATCAGTAATTTTATTTTTAGAATCAGATATAAAATAAATATTTCTACATTAAAAATTTGCTGTTAAATAAGTAATAATAATCTAGAGTCATTTCATCTTATGAATATTATTTCGAATCTATTACTTCTATTTTTCTGTAACTATTAAATATTCGTAAACTCTTTAGAAATTTAGTTCGATATAATGCGAAATTCTTCAGCCCTTCATAAAATAATTTAAATAGTATTAAATCCATTTATCTTTTTTATTTTATAGCTCACGAAATTAAATAAAATATTTTTGCGTTCGCTTGAATTTTCTTCATAAATAAACCGTGTCAAAGAATCATATTTTTATTTGAAACCGGTCGACCTCTTGGTAAATTGAATGTCGAAATCACCTATTATAGAGAGTGAAACCGCATTATGAAGAAATTTTCTAAGATGCACCGAAATGAAATGCAGAATATTATGAGATGGGATGGAAAGCTATTTTTCTCAGATCTGATATGATTGCGACCTGGAGTAATATTTCACCTCAATAACATCCGGAAACAGTCTTACTCAACCCAAAACAAACCGCAGCTAGTTGAATACGGGGGAATCACTTATACCTGGAAGAGCATATCAGGCATGTGCCTGGAGTGTGTTGGATTTACGGAAGTCTTGCGGTGTTCATAAATCATGCAGGCAGGAAAAAATAAAACCTGTACCGCTGAAATCCATGGGCGGTCTTGGTTTGCTAGGAAGTACTGTTCCTTGGTCGGTAGGGGTAAGAGTTGGTTGGACCCAGATGACGCACAACCGGCCAATTTTTACAAGTATTTAATTTTTTAATCAAGAGTTCATTTTGGCTGAGTGTCTCCCAAGAGGCGGTGGGTTAATTTTGGAAAGTTACATTTCGTTTTTAGTAATAAAAAATTGTTCGATAGTGGGTTTCGGACAATTTTTGAACTTAATTTTACTAAAAGTAAGGAAATGAAGTAAAAGAACAAATAATGTGCAGAGCAAGTAGCATATCAGTTGTGTGAAAGGATCATTAAGTGTTAGGCAACTTTTTGTTTGGATAAAAATCGACGCAGTGTTTAAGGACTCTGGATTTCAAAGAAAAATAAAATAAAATTGAAAATAGAGCATGCTATGCGTTTGGAAACCTGTGTCAACAGTTTTCAGGCCACAGATTCTTACTTAATTGTAAAGACATTTTTGAAGAATTGTTTTTATCAAATAGTACCATGGATTGCATAAAAATTCAATTTTAGCACTCTCATCTAATTTTCTCCCCTTGGGAGCGATTTTAGATGAACACGGTTTCATCAAGATATAACCCAAATTGAAATGAGGCATATTGGCAAATGCAGTGAGAAGGTACTCTTTGATACTGGAACAGCTCTTGAAGAATATGATAGGATTAGTGTATAAACAAACTCTTGAAGCCTTGAGCACTTGAAGACTCATAGTTTTTTCAATTGTAATACTTAGTATAACTTCAAATCAAGTAGATTTTTTCTTCAAAAAATAAAATGTCGAAAACACACCTCGATTTTTACTCACATTAGACCTAAAATGGTTCCTGATGGAAGTTCTTGGACTTCAGGTACGAATATAGCACACATGAAAACATAAAAATTAGGAAACACTTCTCAAAGGAGTTAAATTTTTTTTTTTTGCAGTAAAGTGTAATCAGTGCATCGCTGTTTCTGAGATATTGTTTAAGACTCATTGTTTGAAACATATATTTTTGGTTTTAGCCGTTTTAGGAGAATATTGAAAAAGAAAATAGTTTTATAATATATTATCTGCAAGGAGTAACTCAGTGATTTAATTCTACAAATTAAATGCATGTATACTTTTTTATCCATCCCCTTTTAAGCTATACGGTCCAGGGGAGAGGGTGGGGGATTGATGCCGAGTATTATCAAATGTCCCCTGGCTCCGGATTTTGAACTTGCTATCTTCGGGTTTCCAATCATACGTTGCCATGGGTAACGCTTATTTTCTAACGCGTTTGCCCACTCGGCCATCCCACCACCCGAAATGCGCTTACACTGTATATCCATCCAGACTCTTTGAGCCTACCATTTTGCCTATCTTCATTCCTATTTATCTTCTATTCATGATAAACTGCCACATACCACCCCCAATTAATGGGAATAAGGGTCAGATGCGTTGCTCCAACTCGATCCAATTGCTTTTGTGAAGCAGTCAGTTTGGTGTGCCGTCACTAATGAGTTATTTTTGTTGGAAATAATTCTCAGCTGGGAGCCCTTGGCACATTTGGACCTTTCTAATACCGCCGCTAAGGGGTGACTCAAGCAAACGGCAAAGTTACAATTAAATAGCTCTCATGGTGGTTCTTCTCAACCAGGTCAAGGAACTGAAAAAGGCCTATGTCATCCCTTACCGATCGGCGCAGATTCCAAGGCCATCTTCTTTTCTGGAAGATTGGTTCTTAACAGAATAAGGTGAAGTACACCATCGTTAAATTGAAAAAACTCTTTGAGATGTTAATAAATCCGAGTATCTACATGACTTGAAAAAGTGAATTGAATATTGGCTTGGTTTAGTCGACGAGACATGAAATACGATTCAATAAATTACATCTATGATTTAAGATGTTTCTTGTTTTCCAATTTAATCTTTATTGACAGCAACATACAGACCATATACCATGACCTCAGACTGGCCTCACTGAACTTACCAAATGCAGAACTCATTGTATTGATACATTTTCTGAATGCAATTTATTGCTAACGTTCTGGAATTAGAGGTATGGTAAAATATAAAAGTATGGTAAAAAAATAAATTATTATTTCTTACGATCCCATGCATTTTTTTTATCCTACTTCTGCCTCTTAATAGAAACGTAAGTTCAAAGAATAAATCGCCGATGTGGCCAAGGCCAAATACCAATCCCTTCACAAAACACTCCCTACTCATCCCAACCCTCTTGTCTCCGTTTTAATTCCTTATTCCTTCCTTAGCTTCCTCCTCAATTCCTGACAAATCATCGATGTGTCTGAAAAGAAGATGACCTAGGGATCTGCTAATTGAGATTTATTATTAGAGAGCTACCGATGGGTAGTTTATCTACAAGTTTATTCACGTATCTTTTATATTTATTTACAGTTGTAAATATCAATAAATGCTTTTTTAAAAAAAAGTACAATTATTCATATTAAATAATACTGATGATTTATAGCTTTGATGATGTTAGCGGATAACCATCTTTTATGCTCTGCTGACTACATTAATAATTGCAACAGCGTATATAATAACTGACTTGGTTGTTACCAAATCAATCTACGCGGACTTGGATAACAGAAGTTTCCCTCACTCTCCCTCACATCCTCAGCATTTAAAATGCCTAATAAATCCTGATAACTTATAAGTTAAATGATAACATAATGCCACTTTCTGAGCTATTGTAACTAAATATAATATTAAATATAAATATGTAACTGAATATTGTAAATAAATTGTAAGTGTGGTTCTCTCACAATTAGCGCAAATGATTATAAAACCAAATAATAATAAAACTTAATTTGATTTATTAAATTCTTGCTCTAAGGCTCTAAAACCCCCCCCTCTCTCTCTCTCTCTCTCTATATATATATATATATATATATTTTTTTTTAAGGTACTTGTATGGAAACAAATTAATTCAGACTTTATTGTTACTATCATATACTACCTGGCTTAAGGACAAAGAATCCTGAAATGATTTTATTCCTTCTTAGGGCGGATTCACACTATCGCTCCGCTCCCGCTCCACTCCCGGTCCGCTCAAATATTCTAAAGAGAAATAGACAGAGAATTCCACTATCGGCACCGCTCCGGTCTCGCTCCACTCCCGGTCCGCTCTCGCTCTACCCCATTCACACTAGCGCTCCGCTCCCGCTCCGCTCCAGGTCCGGTCTCACTGGCAAAATATTCTACAGAGGAATAGAGAGAGGTTAATCACAATATTGGCACAGGTCCGGCCTCGCTCCGCTCCCGCTCCACTCTCGCTCCACTCTCCTAATGTCTTTTCATATTCACATTATATAATTTTACACCCTTCACGATTGAAGCCATTAATAATCGAAGCCGTCTGTATTTGGATTTTAATTAATAATTAACTT
Organism: Aelia acuminata; assembly: GCA_911387785.2. NCBI lineage: Eukaryota > Metazoa > Arthropoda > Insecta > Hemiptera > Pentatomidae > Aelia > Aelia acuminata. Next base: position 58,464,175 of record OU426984.1, read on the forward strand.
TCAGTTTTTAAAGTATTTATTTATTCATCAATTTTACAGACAAAAAAAGTTCAAATTAAAAAAAAAAAAAAAAATATATATATATATATATATATATATATATAATTATAAATTAATTTAATTAATGGTGAAGAAATAATTTAAATTTTTTTTCCGAATGTATTAGAATACGCTTGAAATGATAAAAAAAAAAAATCACCAACAATACGCGCGGTTTTTCGACGTGAAAAATTCATGTTATGTTTGAGATATATTTTGCTATGAATTAAGGTACTCTTAAAAAATGGTCACCGATTTATTTATTGACTACATACTCATTGCTATTATAAAATAACGTTTAATTTGAAACGAATAAAAATGCAGTATATTATGAAAAATGTCAGATCATTAACAAAAAAATATATTAAAGCAAAAAATAATTAAAATATTAATCAGGAAAAGAAGAGAACACAATCGGTAAATTTGTAGCATTTGCCGATTTCAACTTGAAATTTTCAAGCGTATTCGAATACATTCCGAAAAAAATTTAAATTATTTCTTCACCATTAATTAAATTAATTTATAATTATTATTATTAAATATCATTGTGTTGCAATATATTTTTCTTATTATATTTTTTGATAATATTATCTTCTTCATCAAGAAAAGTACACTTACCAGCTATTTCTACACACGAAAAATTGATTTTTTTTTTGGCCGTAAAATTGAAGAATAAATTAATACTTAAATAACTGAAAGTTAATCATTAATTAAAATCCGAATACAGACAACTTCGATTATTAATGGCTTTAATAGCTTAAACCTTTCAAAATTGAACGGTGTAAAATTATATAGTGTGAATATGGTAAGACATTAGGAGAGCGGACCGGGAGTGGACCGGGAGCGGAGCGCTAGTGTGAATGGGGTAGAGCGAGAGTGGACCGGGAGCGGACCGGGAGCGGAGCGAGAGTGGAGCGGATAGTGTGAATAGGCCCTTAATGGAACTCCTACTTCCCATTTTGGCGTTATGTTATTTTTATTCGTTCTATCTAGTACTTACGTTCGTTCTAACAAAGAACGTACGAGATACTTGGATATATTATTCTCTCTATATAAATTCCCTTCTAACCATGCATACATACACAAACTCCTCCGTGGTTCGTATTATAATAACCGGTTCCTGTCTATCCCTACTGTTAAGTAGTCATTTTGCATATAGGAGATGTGACATCTTCATCATTCTTAATATGGTTAAACTATAATTAGATGATATACTTGATATGTCCTCTGAGTCTAAGGCAGTGCCGAAACTAGATATTTCCCTAAGACGGGCAATCTTAATTTTCTGCCTATCCTTTCACCCCTTCCGCCTTCCTATAAAAGTCAACATTGGCTAGTAGTGTTTTGTTAATGTGTTCAAACTACATTATATGGTGGGATTATATTTACTTATGTAAGTATATGCAGGTCAAAACCATCAAAAAAGTGTGATTATGTAATGAATAAAGAAACACTAGCTGACCCGTGCTTCGCAATCTAACATACTAAAATCTTTGTTTGCTTGTAACTCGCAAAAAACGGTGACAATCGGAAAAGGGTATATAAACAAAAATGTTCGTCTTGACAAACTGAAAAAAATCACCTTCTACAAAGCCGTGCGACCATTTTAAAATTTTCGCCGAGATTTGCATTTTTTCGTCTACAAATCGAAAACGAAGGGGTTAATCTAAAAAATGTATGAAATGTAAGAAAATGTTTACCTTGAAAAGCTATAAAGAATGACACCATTTAGAAACCTCTCCTACCAAACCTGTATTGCCAAAACCTCAGTTTTACGCTTTTAATTCACAATCGAAGGCGAAATGAGTTATTTACCTCGAAAACGAAGGGTTTAATAAAAAAAAAATGTATATGAAGAAATTTTTTCTCCTTAAAAACCTGAAAAGATTGACACCATTTAGAAACCTCTACGTTTTGATTTTCTTCCCAAAACCGCGGTTTCGCCTTATAACTCGCAACCGAAGGCGAAACGAATGATTTGGACATTTTTCCGGTGAAGGGGTTAAGGAAAGCTTTAAAATGATGCCTCATTCATGAAATCTGATGAAGTATTAAGGAAGTTATGGTGTACCGACAAAAAAAAAAAGGCTTTGAGAAATAATATATTACTAGCTGACCCGTGCGAAGCATTCGTACTCTAACTTACTTAAATCTCACTTAATTAAATTAACTGCATATAGTATATAGTAACGTATAGTGCGCATTTGCTTTTGCTTGTAACTCGAAAACGATATAGACAATCCGAAAAGTGTATATGAGTAACCAAAAATGTTCGTCTTGACTAACTGAAAAAAAATGACACCTTCGAAAAAGCCCTGCGACCATTTTAACGTTTTTCGCTGAGCATTGTAATTTTTCGCTTACAACTCGCAAACGAAGGGGTTAATCGAAAAAATGTTCTCTTTGATAACCTGAAAAGATTGAGACAATTTAAAAACCCCTACGACCATTTCGATTTTCAAGAACCGCGGTTTTGTGCTTATAACTCTCAATCGGAGGCAATAGTGCTTTAAAATGATGCCTCATACATGAAATTTTATGAGGTGCTAAGGAAGTTATGGCGTACCGACAAAAACTAAAAGGCTGTGAAAAATAATATAGTATACGATATGATTATTTAATTAAGAAAAAATAAATAATTTAGATAAATTTGCCGACTTTCCTGATATTGCGAGAAAGGAAACTTTGTGTTGTTAGTTATTTGGGAGAATTTAGTTTTTATACTATCTTACAATTGAAGAGAATTGTTCAATTCACGGTACGGTTTATACGTTTTTCGACCATTGACTACATTATATTTGGTGACTACGAAATCAACGATTTACATTAATTACGGAACATGCACTCCTAGTTCATTCATCAAAGGCAAGTTTTACGAACCAAGATGACAGCGTATGAAGGCAAACAGCAGTATGGAGGCGCCATCATAAAAAACAGCAATGATGGCATGATATTTACTGTCACTGCTTATTTTCGGAAAGTAGTGAAAGTCACTTGATAAGAGAAACTTGGCCAAGTTAGACGATCATCGCAAGGGTAGATACTTATGCTGCAGATGGTTATTGTCTACTATCATGGCCGTCTTGAAAGGGATTGTGCACGAAAGCTGTTGATGAACAAAGCTTTGAATTCTGTTTCCTTGTTTTATTAAAATAAAAGAATGCTGTAAGAGACAGAAAGGAAATCATCAGTGTACTTGGATATGAATCATTTCGAGCATTGTCCATAGTTCACTGTTTCTAGAAGGAAAATATAGACTGGATTGTGACCATTCTGACTTTTACGGTGTTACCTAATAAAGATTAAACAAGATTTAAATACAATATTATTATTATAAAATATTATTACTAATTCGTTGATTTGCCATTAAAATATTTTAATATTTTCCTTATAAATGAGTTTCATCAGGAAAAACATTTTACGACAGAGTGCTTAATGTTATATTGGGGACGGGGTTGTGACCCAGCGAGAAAGCCGTGGCAAATTACAGGTGTCATCAACAACGAAATTTACAACGACGACGAAATTTACAAAAGCTCATTGGCTACCTAAGTCTTCGACTGAATTTTTTTTTTAAAAGTATCTTATTACATATTTATTTTTATATTATATTTAAAACATCTTGTATATATATATATATATATATATATATATAATATGTTAAAATAAAATTAGTGACGAACCTACTGCCTACTACTACTATACTTTTATTTTATAATTTAACACACTTGTCATTACAGTTGTAACCGTACCCTAATTATCCCTATGTAATGTAATATATTAAGTTAAATGAAGAAAATACTGCAGCCACGCTACTCTTTCTTTTTTTTATTTCAGTAGATTGTGACACGATAATCCTTCTCGACAAATCCCCTCAAACTTACGTTTATGCTAATCCTGTTTAATTATTCTACCACATAGATTACTGAAGGTAGTAAGTATTCACTTTATCTAGTCGTGTGAATATAAAATAATATAGATATGTAAAATCGTTGACTAGTTATTAGCAGAGCCCGGATTTTTATGCAGTAAATATGCCATATAATATGCAGTATAAAACTATAAAATATGCAGCATAAAATCTAAAAATATGCTATTAAACAACTGTAATATTCAAAGATACTGATGTGTATAAAATATTTTATAGGAAAAGGAATGGAGGAGACTATTTAGAAATAAAACCAAAATGATTTTTTATTAATTTAACCATTATTGTGGAGTAACCACCTATTTTTTTAAATTATTTTAAATAATTTATTTTTGAAGAGAAAACATTTGGCTCCGCCGGGAATCGAACCCGGGTCTTCCGCGTGACATGCGCGGTATGCTATCCATTACACCACGGAGTCGCTTCCAAACGGTGCCAAATCCTTCCTCTTCACTGACACCTCTCCCCAACGATCTCGCAAGTTTTGCGAGTATTTACGGGAGATGGACAATTTTTGTCCAATTTTGGGCATCTCTTGACGTTCGTCAATTTTTTTTTTTAAATTATTTTATATTAATTTAACCATTATTGTGGAGTAACGCAGAAGACCCGGGTTCGATTCCCGGCGGAGCCAAATCTTTTCTCTTCAAAATTAAATTATTCAAAATGATTTTAATTTTTTTTTTTTTTTAATCAAACATATAAGTATTTCCGATAAAATTAAAAGCATTTAAAAATAAAATGTAAAAATAATTCAAACTTATTAGGTAACATAGGGAACATGAAGCACAAATAACATGACTAAACTAAACTAAGCTAAACTAAATTAACAATCAATTAAAAATATATATAACAAGTAAAAAAATCTGGTGCGTGCGTGCAACACACAACTTTCACTTACCAACTTACTTAGATTAGAAATTGACGTGTTTTGCTAAATATCATTTCCCAAAGTCACACATTTTACTACATTCATATCTTATTTTTGTTAATCGTTAAAGCCGTTTTTGAGTAAATAAAAAAAAAAACGTGAAAATGATACAAAATTTATTAAGTAAAGTCCCCCCTCCCGTGGATCAATTTTGATGAAATTTTTACAGTCGTATCTCGGGCATATAAATACATTAAATACCAAGTTTGATCAAAATCGTTAAAACCGTTTTTGAGTAAATAAAAAAAACATGTGAAAATGATACAAAATTTATTGAGTAAAGTCCCTCCTCCGGTTGATCAATTGTGATGAAATGTTGGTTATTACATCTTTGGCATATAAATACATCAAATACCAAGTTTGATCAAAATCGTTAAAACTGTTTTTGAGTAAATAAAAAAAACATGTGAAAATGATACAAAATTTATTAAGTAAAGTCCCCCCTCCGGTTGATCAATTTTGATGAAATTTTTACAGTCATATTTCAGGCATATAAATAGATTAAATACTCAGTTTAATCAAAATCGTTAGAGCCGTTTTTGAGAAAATCGAAAAAAACTTAAAAAGTTATTAAATAAAGTACCCCCTCCCTTTGAGCAAATTTGATGAAATTTTTGCTGTCACATCGCAGGCTTATACATACTCTAAATACCCAATTTCAGGTTCGCACGGTTTATAGTTTTTGAGCTAGTCTGTTCACACACACACACACACACACACACACAGACACACACACACACAGACCATTTCGCGGGACTTGGTTATTTTGACTCAGGGGACCCCAAAACGTGTATTTCCGTTGAAAACCGGAAGTCGAAAATTTTCACGATCGCAATACTTCCACTTACTATATATTTCATATATAGGTAAGTGAAAGTAAAAATCAATAAAATTAATTATTAAATGCATATCTAAATTTGGGTACTCTTATACTAAATTTAGGTATTCAGATACTAAATTATTAAATGCATTCTAAATTTGGGCATTCTACTCTGCATTTCTAAATGTACTCTTACTTGGAAAATTGGTTGAGCGTGATCACGGTCAAATCGCCTTGCACGACCACTGACCAAGATTAAGTACTGCACCCAAGACCCTTCATAGGTTGTAGTGGTACATTTATTTCTGTAGATCCTAACCTTCTATCGTATAAAATATTTTTATAATTCGAAAATGATATTTCGACATGAACTAATGTGATTGGAGCATAGGGTAAACCGTACAGTTATTGGCACTCTTACGACTACATTTCTGTGGTTAAATGTAAAAAAATACTTTTTATAAAAGGATCAAATAGAAACTTCCTATAGCTCCTCTTTATCTATCCTCATAAAGACTCAAGAGGTTTTTTTGGGTCAAAAGTTCAATAGTTTTACAGTATGGCAATATTTATTGTCAAAAATGCCAAATCTAGTTATTGGCACCGTGTGGATTTAATTGTGAAATCTTCCCTATGGTTAGTTTGTTAAAGTCTTACTTCATAGATGACTTATAGGACCCTTCAAACATTAGACTCATGTATATCTTGTAATAAAATTAGAACTTGCTTACCTATTTCTTTAAGTTAATGTTGGGGTGTCAATAACTGTACTGAGTGCCAATAACTGTATGGTTTACCCTGTATATATAAGCGTCTAAAATTATTGGGTCGTTTCCAAGTTGCTGGAAACAATTGAATTATCCCCGTCTAAAATTTTATTTATATTTTCCAGGATTTTGAGCCCTGAATTTTTCATAAAACGTCTTCCTTTTTTTTTTTTTTTTTTTTTTTTTTTTCAAAGCTTCTTCAACATGACCTGGGATGCTTTTTAAATTTTTATTTACTGAAAACGAAGATGGAAAATCGGGAATCTCAGTAATCATTAATTCGAAGAAGAACTTATTTACGGCGAATAACCCCGATCGAAATTGGCAATCTTAGCTCCCACGTTGGATACTGCTTTTATATTTGTTAATGTATTTTTTTCTTTATTAGATATAGGGTGAAAATGACCCAGGTGGTCGAAAAGTCCTAAAATTTTAAATAAAATAATACTTTATTAGATCATCAAAATTTACAAATATATGCAGTTATCATCAAATATACAAAATAAAACTTGACTAATTAGATCTGCGTACTCTAATTCGTAATCATACCTCGTCCGCTATTTTAAAGAAGCACGCAAACAAAATTTGTAATTGCATAAAAATCCGGGCCCTGGTTATTAGGTCTGTCCATTGAAAAATGAAAAAAAGGTTTTGCACTTGCGCGTGTTATTTTGATAGATACATACATTTTTTATTCTGATTGGAACAGTTCTCTTTTGTGGACAGCTTCATAATAATATATTTAACTAACTAAAGTCCAACTCGCGAAAAAATCGTTAACAATAAATCAATAAATGTAGATATAATAAAATAAAATTATAATAAATGTGTGTACCTACATAACTTTGCCTTCTTACATCCTCCTCCTAGTTCATTGTTACGATCCTGCATCCAGTCACTTCGCCGTACACTTCCTCAATATCGAAAGGATGTAGCGGGGTCATCCGTAGTGCAATGGTCATCGCTTTCCTCTACTTTCCCTACCCTTTGCGTCATCCATCTACAGCGTTATTTAATCATTAAATGGTTCCTGCAAATAACTGAAAACGTTCGCACGGAAAATAATCCTTGTTTACCATAAAACAAATGCCTAATTAATGTTCTAGCATCGCCTCCATCTCGTGAAGCTACAATCCGTGTCGTATCCTTCTTCTAACGACAACCTCCGCATGCCCTGGTCTGTTTCATTCGTCATCCAGTTCCTTTTTCCTTTCTTATTATAGCGTGGTACACTAGTAAGCTACTTGAATTTAAAAAAAAAAACTGGTGCGATGCACGCAACACACCATTTTCACTTACCGACTTAATTACATTAGAAATTGACGCGTTTTTTTAAATGCCATTTCTTAAAGTACACATTTATCCAAGTCCATTTACTTATTTTTGTTTGTATTTGCTCTCTAAAGTACACTAAATTTTTTATTATTAAATAAAAGTTTTTACTTTCGATAATTAGGCAATGCATAATACTCCACGTCGTCTGATTTTATAAATCTCCATGTAGTTGTTGAAAACTTCATATAGTAACCATGAAACGAATAATTTCCATTAAATGAATAGAACATATTTATTAATTATAAAATATCGTCTGTCATTAAAGGTGTACTGTGCATGCGGAGGCTCTGTTTTATGATTAGACGGAATTTTTTTTGTTTTCTCCTGTATATGTTTACTTGATTTTTCATATTTCGTACTTAGCCCTATATTATTTTTATGAGTGACGAGAGACTACTAATTTCTCCATACAAAAGATATTTTGTTTGATGATGATATTTTTGCTGTCACATCGCGGGCATCAAATACCCAGTTTTATCAAAATCTTTAGAGTTGTTTTTGAGAACATCGATAAAAACGTAATATATTATGAAATAAAGTTCCCCCTCCGTTTGACCAATTTTGAAGAAATTTTTGCTGTCACATCGCGTGTATTTACATACACCAAATACCCAATTTCAGGTTCGTGCGGTTTATAGTCTTGGAGCAGACTTGAGAGACAGAGAGAGAGAGTGAGAGAGAGAGAGAGAGAGATTTCAAGTTTTAATTATTCTAAAAGTACAAAATAAAAAAATCTCTTAGCAACTGATAAAGCTAACCAGATCTCTTTTTTTAATTAATAATATAAATTGTATAAAGCACCTGTCATTCATCATTGACATTATGTCATAATTGACATTGATCATTGACATTATTTTCTTGATCATTTACCATTTAATTATTTACTCAAATTTAATAGAAACTTAATGGAGTACACATTTGCATGTGATGGGGAAGTAGCACAGGCCCCTGGCAAATGCATCGTGAACATTGCGTAAGTTCCACCACACTTGGTTAGTACTAGCATAACCTATTGAGTCCAATTGTTGTTGGATAACGAGATTTGTTGGGTCGCTCCTGGGCGATAGTGGGATAGCCTCACCTGGGACAATAACGAAACTTTTGACCTATTTTCTGTGAGCCAAGTATGGTAATGAAAAACAATGGAAATGGTAATTACTGATTTCCTAGGATTCTACTAAATAGCACATTATTTAAGTATTTTCATTTTCGCTTCTATTTATATGCGTACGTACTCCTATTTCGGAACGCTATATATATCTCTTACAAGAAGATTTTCGGTTAATTCGATTTTTGAACATATGACACCATTGAAACTTCGACTTGACGATTGATGTGCCAGGTGTATCAAATGTTCAAATTAAAAGTTGGTGATATAAGCTGAGAATGTAAGCCCATCTTACTTTTAGTAACGAAGGTGCTTATCCCCTCCCTAATGGGGTTATTAAGTTGTGGATGCTTTCGTTGCTGACAAGAATCTTCCCAGTTACGTCTAAGTAATTAGCGTGGAAGATGAGATTACGTTCATCCGACCATCGGTACATTCACTTGGCTCAGTTAGCGTGGATGACAAGGAAGGATCTTAATCGCTTTGCACGTCATTTATGTATCATTCGTCAAAAAATCTGGTGCGATGCGCGTAACACGCAACTTTCACTTACCAACTTACTTACATTAGAAATTGACGTGTTTAGTTAAATGCCATTTCTCAAAGTCCGTTTCCACATTCATATACTTATTTTTGTTTGTATTTGCTCTCTATAGTACACTAAATTTTGTTTTTGTACACTATTAAATAAAAGTTTTTACTTTCGATAATTCGCCAATGCAAGCATGATACTCCAAGTCTTCTGATTTTATAATCCTTATATATATAAAAATCTCGTGTCCGTATGTTTGTCTCTCTATTTCTCAGAAACTACTCAACCGATTTTAATGAAATTTGGCTCAATGTATATAGTTTTGGCCAACTTACCGGACCGGATAGTTTTTAAATTGATTAGTGATCAAAATAATTCTTATATAGCGAATTACTGCAAATACAGTAGGTCGTGTTATGATTTATTAACATGGCTACACATGTCGATTTAATAACCTTTTTGTTTACAAGCATGCTATTATAATTAGGGTTATAATAGTTTTGTATTGCGTTATTAGTAAGTGCAGTTATTTGGTCTTATTGTTCCATCTTTATATTCTGCAGACAAATAGTAATAAAAATCTTTATATTTATTCTTAATTTTGAATTATGGATAAATCAAGAAAAGGTTACACCAAAGTCTCAAAAGTGTATGTATTTTTCCTTCCTTTTCCTTTTTATTTGTAATCTTTCCAATTCCTAACTAAGTGCTCAAACACTTTGCTGAGGTCCACCCCGATATCAACTTTTAGAAAAGTAAATACATTTTAGGCTTTAATTAGAATAGTCCTTATATATATGTAAAATTTAAAAAATGTCAGCGAAGATTTTGTATTGTACTATGTAAGTGCAGTTATTTGTTCATAGAGTTCCATCCTTATATTCCACTGGCAAATAGTTGTAAAATCTTTGTATTCTTTCTTAATTTTAATTAAAGAATATAAATCAAGAAAACGTTACAACAAATTCTCAAAAGTGTAGATATTTTTCCTTCCTTTTCCTTTTTTATTTGTATTCTTTCCAATTCCTAGCTAAATGCTCTAACACTGTGCTGTGGTCGACCCTGATATCAACTTTTAGAAAAGTAAATACATTTTAGGCTATAATTAGAATAGTCCTTATATATATGTAAAATTTTAAAAATGTCAGCGAAGATTTTGTATTGTATTATGTAAGTGCATTTATTTGTTCATAGAGTTCCATCCTTATATTCCACTGGCAAATAGTTGTAAAATCTTTGTATTCTTTCTTAATTTTAATTAAAAAATATAAATCAAGAAAACGTTACAACTAATTCTCAAAAGTATAGGTATTTTTCCTTCCCTTTCCTTTTTTATTTGTATTCTTTCCAATTCGTAGGTAAATGCTCTAACACTGTACTGTGGTCGACCCTGATATCAACTTTTAGAAAAGTAAATACATTTTAATAACTTAAAATAGGCTATAATTGGAATCGTCCTTTTATATATGTGAAATTTAAAAAATGTCAGCGTAGATTTTGTATTGTATTATGTAAGTGCTGTTATTTGTTCATAGTGTTCCATTATTATATTCCACTGGCAAATAAGTGTAAAATCTTTGTATTCATTCTTAATTTTAGTTAAAGAATAAACCATGAAAAGGTTACTACAAATTCTCAAAAGTATAGGTATTTTTCCTTCCCTTTCCTTTTTTATTTGTATTCTTTCCAATTCCTAGCTAAATGCTCTAACACTGTGCTGTGGTCGACCCTGATATCAACTTTTAGAAAAGTAAATACATTTTAATAACTTAAAATAGTCTATTCTTATATGTATATGTGTAAAATTTAAAAAATGTTAGTGAAGAATTGTAATTCTTTCTTAATCAACAATTATTTGAAGTAGAAAAAATTAAATCTCAATGGAATACACATAGTTCCTTTCTGTTCAGCAGAGGTATATTTTTCTTTATATGTAGAATTTAAAACATGTTAGCGAAAATTTCTAATCCCTTCTTAATCAATGATAATTTAAAGTAGACAAAATTTAATCCCAATAGAATACAGATCGTTCCTTCCTTTTTAGCAGAGTTGTAATTATCTTTATAAGTAAAATTTATAAAATGCCAGCGATGATTTATAATCTCTTCAAATTTATAGTATTTTGAAATTATTAGATTAGAAATAGGTTTTTAGAATATTTTATACATTACTTAATTAAAAATAATCAATATTCAAATTAAAATATGTCCGTCTGAATTTAAAACAATTAGTCTAAATAATAAAAACATGTGTTTCTTTAAATATCAAACATCCTTTAAACATCATTACATATGTAAAATTTATAGAAAGCCAAAGAAAATTTTAATCCTTTCTTAATCAACTTTATTTTAAAGTTGAAAAAATAAATTGAATCCCAATGGAATACAGATTATTCCTTCCTGATCAGTGTAATTATCTTTATATGTAAAATTTAAAAATTGTCGTCATATGTCGATTTCATAATGTTTTTGTTTATAAGCATGCTATTGTAATACAGGTTATCATTATTATAATTTTGTATTGCGTTATGTGAGTGCAGTTATTTGTTCCTATATTATTATTTTCCACAGACAAATGGTAATACAAATCTTTGTATTTATTGTTAATTTTCATTAAAGAATAAATAAATCAAGAAAAGGTTACAATAAATTCTCAAAAGTGTAGGTACTTTTTCCTTTTCCTTTTTTATTTGTATTTAAATTAAATTACAAGCTAACCGCTGAAACACTTTTCTGTGGCCCACCCTGATATCAACTTTTAGTAAAGTAAATACATTTTAATAATTTAAATTAGGCTATTATTTGAAATAATACTCTATAAATGTTGTAACAGCACCTACTGTCATAGGTGTAACCTAATAGAAACCTTACTTGGGGAGTCAGTGTTGCCAAAAATTAGTGAAAATTAGTGAGACAATAGTGGCTACACTGCGGGTAACAGTCATAAAAACTCACTGGGTGTGTTTTGATTAGGTGTTGTGGGTTACTTTGTGATTTGCATGATTAAAGAACTGCATAATAAAGACTTTGATATTATATTTTCAGTTGATTTATTTAACAGAAGTTTCTTTATTTTCATTATTCGTTTTGTTATTATTATTTAAATACAGTGTTTTTTTTATTTTACCAAACCTTTTTATCATTTTTATCCCGAGATCTAAAATGTAAAATTTAAAAAATGTCAGTGAAGATTTGTAATTTCTCCTTTATCAACAATAATTTAAAGTTGAGAAAATTTAATCCCAATCGAATAGAGGATGTTACTTCCTGTTCAGCAGAGTTGTAATTATCTTTAAATGTAAAATTTAAGAAATGTTAGCGAAGATTTTAATCCTTTCTTTAATTTAAAGTAGGCTATTATTGGGAATGATATTTCGTTGTTATTTTACCAGAATACAATTTTTTACTTATCTTTAAATGATTGTTGATTATGAAAGGATTACAAATTGCGGCATTTTTTAAATTTTACATTTAATGATTATTACACCTCTACTGAACAGGAATAATTGCTATTTGGGTAACTTCAAGTTTCAGATTTATCCGCCATAAATATGAGAGTACTACTGCAAAATAATCCATCGGCAGATATATTTTTTAAACAATTGCTCTATATTGGAAACGGTGAAATAGAGCTGCATCGAAATTCAAAATTTATCAAATTACCAGAAAATTTCTGAACTGTTGTAGAGACGAAAAATGAACAGTATACGAAATATAAAGTGTCTTTCCTGATATTTTGAACAATTATTTGGACTATAATTGGCTGGGTAGTCGTGCTATTTTGGCAGCAAAAAATGTTGATTTCGATGAAATAAACTTCCAAAATCAATTGACAATGTTCTAGATGTAAACGAAGCCGTAAATTTCCAAACTGAATTTTTTAATTCCCTGGATATACACCCAAACAATCTCCAGTTGAAGATTGGCTTACCGATCATTCTTCTTCGTAACTTAAATCCACCTCAATTGTGCAACGGTACACGTTTGGTCATTAAAAGGATCACAGGAAATGTTATTGAAGGAAAAATGTTGCCTGGAAGGTTTACAGGAGATATCGTCCTGTTGCTACCTATTCCTCTGGAACCGACAGAATTTTTAATAAAATTTAAAAGGCTTCAATATCCTATTCGTTTGGCTTTTGCCATGACCATAAACAAATCCCAAGGGCAAACAATGCCCACTTGGACTTTGAAAATCCGTGTTTTTCCCTTGGGCAATGGCATAACTCACTTAGGAAATGGGTATCGCCTGCTCACGTGTGTGGAAACCATCAAATCTTTGGTTTGTGTTAAAAAAAAAAAAAAACAGGTTAACCCAAAACATTTGAACAAATTAGTACTTGAATAAATAAAAATTCTTAATTGTATTTTGTAAAAACTTCTTTAAGAAGAGATTTCTTATCACTCAAATATATTGCTAAATTAAAAGCTTCAACACACCACCCTCCTACCGAACACTTATTAGCCGAAGGGTTGGGAAATCGAGGTCTCAAAGAAATTGAGAAAAACGCCTATCAAAAGGACATATATGACGCGTTAACCAAGATTGGCATGACCCTGAGCAAAATTAAACCCGTTGTTTAACTAACAATACCAAGTTGAAGTAGTGTTAGGCCAATAATCAATAGATCAATGGCTGAGGTTACCAAACCTTACTTCAGTCATCCTTTTTAAAATTAGTGGAAAAATATAGTAGTCATTTCGAGTTAGTTTATACCGATCCATAAAAAAAGGGCGATAGAGTTGGCAGCTCTGTGAGTCGTAAACACAATCAGCTCCTTTTTAATCAAACTACATTGAAATATGAGATGTAAAAAATAAAAACTTTAACTTTCCTATATTCTTTATCAAATACTTTTAAATGGTGTAATGAATGCTCTATTCTCAATCATGTTGGATTTTGATTAGCTGAAAGGTTTTCATCTTTATCAATGAATATTGGTATGACTGTATTTGTTTAAAAATATGTTAGGATATAACTACTGAGCCACAGCAACGCGTGGCCGGGTCTGCTAGTTCTCTATATAGTTGTTGAAAACATCATTTAGTTACCATGAAGCAAATAATTTCCATCAAATGGACAGAAACGAATTTGATCAAAATCATTAAAGCCGTTTTTGAGAAAATCGAAGTAAACGTAAAAATGGGCAAAAAGTCATGAAATGGGCAAAAAAACTATCGTCCGCCATTAAAGGCGTACCGTGCCTGCTTGGGCTCTGTTTTATGATTTGACAGATTATTTATTTATTTTTTTATCTCCTCAATATGTTTACTTGATTTTTCATATTTCATATTTAGCCCTATATTATTTTTAAGCGTAACAAGAGACAGCTAATTTCTCCATACTAACAAAAACAAAGATACTTTGTTTTGATGATGAAATTTTTGCAGTAATATCTCCGGCATATTAATTCACCAAATGCTCAGTTTTATCATTTTAATAAATTAAAAGGCTTGAACAACCAAAAGAATATGTTAACATGAAAGATAAATAATTGAAAAAAAAAATATGAACATGACGAATTAAATAAAAATTAGGCCAAAACACAAGTTTATATAGGCAACGTCTCGGCTCTTAGAGCCATTTTCAAGCCATGCATCATATTTGATTGCTCTAAGTTGTTGCGGAGTTAGTAAGTGAGAGCTGTTAAAAGATATGACAAACTGTTTTTTAGATGTTTTTAGACGCCTTTAGCACCCAGTTTTTTTTTTTTTATTTTTTTTTTATTATACACCGTAACAATAGTTTTATTTCCATTCACGCTATGAACAATCTCAAATATGATGGATGGCTTTAAAATGGCTCTAGTAGTCGAAACGTTGGCTAAATAAACTTTGGTGATTATTGGCCTAATTTATATTTAATTCATAATATTAAATTATTCACCGAACTTGAAAGAGATGATTAGAGAAAAAATATTTTACGTGTTTCAGCAAGGCGAATACCATTTCCATCATGGGAGGATCCGGTGGGGGGGGGGGGGGGTCATGATCCAATAATCACTCAGAACATGGTAACATCATGCTTATGTAAATATTTTATTAATTCAAAAATAATCCTTTTTCTAGGTACTTCTCCTGGACCCAAAAAGGTATATGCTTTTAATATCTCTGCGATCGGTTATTTTTTAACACAGTGGTGATACACATGTATACGTTTCTCTATAATCATTTCCTAATCGATATTGTCGACAAGAGGTCACTTCCTAAACAAGAAGATATAAACATTGAGCAATATATATTATACAATTTGTTTGGCTTGAGGCAGCGGACGTACTGCATAACGGGATGGTTCAAGCAGAGCCTCAACCTCTTGCCATTTGCTTACGTAACATCTCCACTTAGCTTTTTTATCTATTCGGTCAGTAGAAAACAGGAAACCATTTTCGAACCCTCGCTCGCTGATGTACCCTCTTACAACCCAAAAACAGCCGAAATTCTTTATCAAGTGTACCCAACTTAACCGTCCGTGTCGGCACTGAGAACATAGCCAGTTAAAATTTGTAACTTACGATATTATTGGCCTAGATTTAATGTATGTCAACTTGTCTTTCAAGTCGAACCTAAATAATGTTTAATTAATAAATACTCAAATAATATTCAAGAAATCTGTAAAACTTGTATAAAAATCCAATAAAGAACAGGCACAATAGATTGTAAGATTGTTTGTAGGAAAGAAGTGAACACGAATCCTTCAACTTGGTCTCCTGAAAAGTAGAAATGTTTGACTTATACTCATAAGAAAATAGTAGAATAGTAAACGTTTTTCATTTGAAACGATAGGAGCTATAATGCACGTTTCTATTTGCTCTTTATTCTTTCATTTCTTTATTAGGGAATAAGATGAACATTTCTGTAAATAAAAGATGGGTTCCATTAAATCTTGAAATTATTTTTATCAGTTTCAGGCTTAGTCGTAAACGCAAAGAATAAAAACTTTATCAAAAGGTCATAGAAACTGTATCTTGAGAAAAGCTATACCAACCCTCTTTAAGTAACCCTGAAACCAGGATTCCCAGTTGTCGAAGTAGTTGATTTGACATGACAACATTCGGAACGCAATCCTCGAAAATACCCTACTTCGAAACGTGTAAAAAAAAATATCATCAGGTAGTTGATTAAGAGAGGTTGAAAGTGTCCTTTTACAAAAACTGTGATTTTGTTTATATGCCATTAACCAAGTAATTTTCCAGTCATGGGACTGGCAGGCAATCAGTTGTTTTGTTTGTATATTATTCCATCAAGCTGGAAGGCATTTATGAGCAAACCATACAATTTTTCAGTCATATTTTTTGGGCGAAGTTGATAATTTTTTTTTTATAGAGTAGATAAGCATTTCTGGTTAGAAAGAAAATAAAATTACACTGCTACATTTTAATTATTTTTCACTTCCATGAATTGCATAGCACATGGGTGCTTAGAGGCAGAAGCTATCACTTTATCCTTTAAAAACAAATTCTTAGATAGTACTATCGATAGTAAAAAAAACTATCGATAGTTTAAAACTATCCATAATAATATCGATATTTTAACATCACTTGTAAAAAGTAATGATTCCAAGAAATTTTTACTGCAATTTTTTTATCAGGAAGAATCGGGTCACGCGCATTACTGTTAAGCACTTAATATAACTTTATTTTACTAAATAGATACCCAGACCTAATGCGAATTTAGTGTTTTCTTGAATAAGAAAGATTTTAAAAAAAATTATATATACCTATATATATGTATTTTTTTCATATATATTTATAGCAATATCAATAAATTAAGGAATGCTGTTACAAGCTTTTTATTTTTATTTTTGATAATTACATACTAATCTTATAAATAAAGTTGAAATTCTGTTTGTTTGTTCTTCATAGAAATCCATACCGTTTGTCCTAAATTCTCCAAATTTCGCTTAGTGGTTCTTTGATACCAGGTGCGAACACCTGTCCATATTAAAATTGCATAACTTCAGCCAATCTCATGGTATATTCTTTATTGTTAAAAAAATCGTCATGATCTCGCTTTACAATGGGTTTTTTTTACGAAATCGACCGTTTGAGTCGAAAAACAGCCTAAAATATCATTTTATACATTTTGAAGAGGCCAACAAGGCCCGGTAAGACCGTCCCTTGGTAGGCGTCGAGTTCTAGGATTTTTAAACAATATGTTTTTTTTTTTTTTTTAAATTACAATACGTTTATTTACATGTATGGTGAATTTATTTTTTATAAATGCCTCCTAAGAAGCGAGCTTCAATAGGAGTAGTGAGCTCAAAAGCTAAAAACAACGTCAAATACGAGCAGCTGAAACTCTCGACGAACATCAAATTAGGATTGAACAACAGAGGCTTACACAGGCAGAATCGCGGGAAACTGAGTCTGCCCAGGAATACGAGGCCCGCTTTGCGCCACAAAGGCTTAGGCAAGCCGATTTGCGAGAAGCTGAAACTGCAGGCCAATATTTCTGTTTGTTTGTTTGTTTTTTATAGAAATCCATACCGTTTATCCTAAAGTCTCCAAATTTCGCCAGTAGTTCTTTTATACCAGGTGCGAACACCTGTCCATATTAAAATTGCATAACTTCAGCCGATCTTCAGCTGATAATCTTTATTGTTATAGAAATCGTAATGAACTCACTTTACAATGGTTTTTTACGAAATCAACCGTTTCATTAGAAAAATGAAATTCCCCGATCAAACCGGGTTATACAGCTCAAAGATGAATTTCTGTTAGTTTGTTTTTTCTTAATAAAACTCCATACCGTTTGTGCTAAATTCCCCAAATTTCGCTCAGTGGATCTTTCTTACTAGGTGCGAACACCTGTCCATATTAAAATTTCATAACTTCAGCCAGTCTCTGGGTATATTCTTTATTGTTATAAAAATCGTTATGATTTCACTTTAAATTTGTTCACGTTTATTAGAAAAATGAAATTCCCCGGGTGAAACCGGGATATACAGCTAGTTGTAAATAAGTGATGATCTTTGAAGATGGCCAGATAGCCCGAAACGCCAGATGGAATGAAGAAGGTTAATTAAATATAAGTTGTTGTTGGCAAAAGGGCTTAGAAGTAAGATTTATTTAAAATTAGTAATAATGTCTAATTATTATAAAATAATTATATAATTATAATAGAACTATTATATCAATAATGTATTGATTTTTATTCCAAAATTAGTATCACATCTTGAACAATCGTCTGATTTAGTCATATGGTATTTTCAAGCCTAATAAATATCATATGTTTTTACAAGAGAGAATTAAGTGGATACGAAGAAAAACAAACGTAGTCAGTTGTCGTCTACTCACGGTACCGATATCAGTTTTCATGCCGGCCGACTAATTTTTATTATTATAACAACATACAGTAATTTAATACGTTGTTAAACTTACGCATAAATTGTAAACTCGAACTGGAATGAAGAGTGTCATCATCTTATTGGACTGGATTAATTAATTGTAAGGAAAGGAAGGGAACAAACGACTATCATCAAGGCTCGACATTATTCGCCATCCTCACAACAGAAAATCTTCAAAACCATTGATCAAGGTATTTTATTATTTGAATTTGATTAATAAAAATTTCATTTTAAGCATCAGTAGCGTTAGAGAGCTCTTGGCCTCTTACTAAGAGACTTAAACAAACTCCTTTCATCAACAGTTATGTTGCTTCAAACAACAGGTTATAAGATGTATATCATTTCTCATTCCATGTTAAGCGTAATAAATACAAAATACAAATCTATAGAAAAACTGAGAAAAGAATTGTATTCAATAGTTTTTCTGACAAAGTATTGCAAGGATAATAAACGATATCATAGAGGCACTGGAGCGATGACTATATTGAATGGAGAAGACAGGCAGTGCCAGGTGCAAATCGAATATAGCAGGAGAAAGAGCTTTGAGATGAATGGCACGATCGTCAAAAGATATTGAAGAAGAAGAGTACGGCAAGGAGGGAGGATAATACAAGCTCTGATGGAGTGACGGTAAACAGAGTCGTGGAGAAAGCATCCTCTACTGATCTGGAAGGTCGTTCCATCTTATATAGCACCTTTATTGTGTAGGGTTCAACATGTATCTTGCTCGTTTTTAACAAGTCGGTTATTGTTCTTTTGTTTGTTTTTTTAAGTCCCTTTATGTTATAACCCCAACGCTAATCGGACGATGCTACAGTGGGAGTCCTAAATTTATAAATTATTCTATCTAGTTATATTTAGGATATGGATCTTTAACGAGCACCTGACATCGCACAGCCTCCATTTTACGTCCTATCCGAACGGCACACAGTGGTCCAACCAGGGAAAAAAAAACATAAATGAAAGTGGCCCAAACTTAATTTTTTCTTAGTTTTCGAATACTTATGTAGATACTTGTAGATGAATGTACAATGGTATGAAAGGTATGAATACTTTTTTTTAACTAGTTCAAAATTTAAATGTGAGTGTAACGGAAAAATTTAACTTTTATTGATAAAATCGTACTTTTCTACCAACGTAAAGAATTTTTTTTACTCTGTATAACATTAACAGTAAAATATTCCCCAATACTTCATGTGTGTCATCTATATGTGCACTGTTATGGACTAAACATGTATAAATAATATCAATGGTTAGAGAAGAAATAAATTTTGGAAATCGTTCAAAAATTATAAAAATTCCACTTCAAATTTTTACTTGATCTGATGCTCTGATTTCGTTGATATTGATTTCATCAGATTCGGCACCTCAAAAAATCAATACATGGGTGGTTCCATTCCGCTATCGAAGTAATTATTGTAGATAATAGGTTTTTTCCATTTTCAGTTTTTTTGGACTACTGTGGGGCATAGTTTTTTAAATATAGTTTCTATGTTACAAAAACGGCTAGATAGCTCCATTTTTATCACAAAATATAGAAGGCATATTTCCTTATACGGAGCCAGTTTCATCCTCTATTTTTTCTAATTCCTAAGTTCCTTTATGTAATAAAAAGAGAGAACCTTTTAAATACTTTATAACGGAAATCGGCCAACGGTTTAGTTTCAAATAAAACACTATATATAGTCTAATGGATATACTCTTATCGAAGCTACCTTAAGTTGATTAAGAAAACAATCTTACATTGAACCAAGACGCTGAACCCCCCAAAAAAGGAGAAGTCCATGTATGAACAACAATTTAGGCCGGGATTGGGACTGAGCAGTTTGTAAATTCCTTATTAATTATTTATTTGTCATAATACCTTAATAACTTCGTCTGTCCACCAAGTTTTTATTTGACTTTAAGGACTCATTTTTAAGTCGAACCATCAGCCCCTTTGAGAAATGATGATGATTCTTGGGCTGTGAAGGACAAAGATAAAGCTGAAATTTTCGCTGACCATCTTGCAAATGTTTTTTTAACCCCACACAAACTTAACAGACACACTCCACGAGGCCTTCGTTGAAACAGTTTTAAACTCCCCTCTTCCGATGTCTCTTCTACCAAAATCCTTTACTCCTTCAGAGGTATCAAGGCAGATTATGAAAATGCCAAAGAGGAAGGCTCCTGGTTACGACCTTATCACAGCTGAGTTACTTCAAAAAATCCCTAGAAAAGCTTTAGTCTTTCTCACAACATTATATAACGCTATACTAAGGACAACTAAATTTCCCATCCAATGGAAATACCCAACGATTTTGATGATCCCTAAACCCAACAAAGACAAAAATAAACCTGACTCCTATAGACCTATTAGCCTTCTTCCTTTATGCTCCAAAATTTTCGAAAAACTATTACACGAACGTATTCTTTACATACAGTCACAAAAAAACATACTACCTGATCATCAATTTGGCTTCCGCTCACTTCATTCCACAACACAACAGCTACACAGAGTAACAGACTTCATATTTTCTGCTCTTGAACTAAAACAATAGGCTTCTGGGGCTTTTTTAGATATTACTCAAGCGTTCGATAGGGTTTGGCACCAAGGCCTTCTTTTCAAACTGAAACCTAGTCTTACAATCATATCTGTACGGTCGTACAGCTTTTTCTCTGTCCGCCAGGGCACAGTAATCTCATCAATAAAACCAATCTCTGCAGGCGTCCCACAAGGGTCAATTCTTGCCCCACTCCTGTACTTAATATACACAAATGACATACCAACTGACAATAACATACTAACTGCGACGTATGCTGAAGATACCGTTATTATCACAAGAAACACGAATCCTATACATGCCACTCTAACATTACAACACAACCTTGACAACATACAAAATTGGTGTAGAAAATAGAAAATTAAAATAAATCAAGAAAAGTCACATCACGTTACATTCACTTTAAGACACGAAACATGCCCTCCAGTCTACATAGACAATCACCCAATACCACAAACAAATACAGTAACATACTTGGGACTTAATCTCGATCGAAGGATGACATGGGGCTCACACGTAAAGATGAAACGAAAAACGTTAAATTTCAGACTAAGACTATTATACTCCATCGTACATAGACGTTCAAAATTACCCCTCAGACAAAAACTTAACCTGTACAGCTACTTACTAAAACCTATATGGACCTATGCTAGCCAATTTACGGACCTGCAAAAAAGACAAATATTAACAAAATACAAACCTTTCAATCCCAATACTTAAGATTAATTACGAACTCACCACCCTACATTTCAAACGAGACCCTTCACAATGACTTAAGAGTTTCGACTGTGACAAATCATATACGTATGAATTACAAACGGTTTTACGACAAACTACATGGACATACCAACAAATTCGTACAAGATATGGCAAGACGTGACATTCCTGACATACCTCGGCGAAGGCTGAAGAGGAATTGGATGAGTGACCCCCTAGTCTGACAATGTAAATCTTATGAATGCCAGGAGGATGTACCACTGGGTGCTATCTCCCTCATGCCTACCAATGCCATTTGTAATTATTTTAGCACATTTGCGTAGTGTAATTGTACAGGTGCAAATAAATTGTTTAGTTAAAAAAAAAGAAAAAGTCGAACCTGTCTATAGAAAAAATATCGCTTGGATTTTGTTGAAATTTTTAATAACTCCATGTCGTGTACTAAAACCGACGAATTGTCATTGTCATCAGACAACAATATTTTTTAAGCATTTGCTGTGAGCATCAATCATCACAATAAGTGAGCATTTATATTGAATATTAATCAATCGGCACGCTTATTATTATATTCAATTGTCTACTGTTAGGTATTTAATTGTTTAGGAAATACTTCTGAGATTTGAAAGATTTTCTTTAGCAAAATTAGCAACCATATCAAAGTACTAATCGAGGTTCCAAAGAAATGGGTGCCGTGTGAGCAAAGACAGTGTTCATTGGTTTTCATGGGAGGGGGAAGATTTTTACATATAGTTTTTTTTTTTTTAGAATGGTTTTTCGGTCGATCAGTCGAATCCAGTTGAAATAATTCGCATAGTAGATTCCTTAGATTTTTTATTTATTTAATATTAGATTTTTAATCATTCATTATGTTATTTAAATATTTTCCATACTTAAAATAAAGTTCAACGCACAGGGTTATCATTAGATCAAATATTTCGTAAAGCTGACTAAATTAATTTATTTCGCAATGACTGAATGATATGGACTAGAATCGATAAGGAGGGATATGCGAAATAAAGGTAACTTGAGATTTACATATAGTAGCAAAAATTGTTTAAAAAAATAAATAACTTCACCGCTTCTATATACATATTGTAAATCTATTAATAGGAATGATCCAGGATGCCGCAGAGACTGGAATCACTAATGGAAGGATGTGAATGAAATAGTCGTAATTGGATTGCAAGGGATTGCAATGGCGAGGACTATTGTGGCCAGTCCAATCTGCCGAGTTTCTTGTCCGATCAGATCCTTGCGACACCCTCGATATGTTGGTCGATCTTACCCTTCTCCTCGTTAGTGGTTTACGTCAAGATTTTCCACCTAAATTAATAAGCAGGTTTGAATTTTTCATAATCAGATAAATCCAGCATTTACCATAAACCAATACACTCGTGTTGAAATTCGGTATTATTACTAACTAATAGTAGACCCAGCTTTATTATACAAAAAAACTTATACATCCTACAGATTATCCAAGGAATTATAATGAACTCCAATGACAGAACGGACTTTGAAATATACACAGGTGGTAGCAAAGATGGCGTAACTTGTAGGATGCGCTAGTCTAATATTTCAAAATGTGATTTTAAAGAAAATTATAAGGTCTATACTAGGAGCGGATCGTACTAATAACCAAGCCGAACAGTTCGCCATCCTCAAGTCCTTAGAATGTACAAACAACTTAAAAACCACAAACAAAACTATTAACGCCAATGATCGCAAAAACGCACTCTCACTCACTAATTTACTCCCTTTAAAAAATCCTAGGGCCACCTAGCCACTACACCACTAGTGAACATTAAAAGTATTTGGTAAAGAATTAAGAAGAGTTAAATGCTTTATTTTTTACATCTCCTATTATCAAACCATATTATTAAAATAAAATAAAAAATTGAATTTTATGAATAAGGTAGATAACGATAATACATAACTATTAATAACTATAATTTGCATATTTTTAAATTATTGCAATATATAATTTTTATTTTCACTTACCTATATATGAAATATATAGTACCTAAGGGAAACTATAAAGTAAGATTGGTCAAACGGAAGGGGCACTTTATTTAATAAATTTTGTCTCATTTTCAAATTTATTTTTTCAAAAACGGCTCTAACTATTTTGATCAAACTGGGTATTTGATGTTTGTATGTGAAATTTCATATCTCTTGTTATCAATGATGGAAATAAAAACTTTTATTTAAAAACAAAAAAAAAAAAAATTACTTTAGAGAGTAAATACGTGATGCTCTAATTATTTAAAGGATTTACGGTGTGAAAAAAATGTGGTATAAGATAATCTGTAATTAATTATATTTTAGTTTAGATACTTTTATTCCATAATAAATTTCTGAAGGCAATATAAAGTGATTTTAGAGAAACAATAATCGTTCTCGATTTTCAGAAAGACATGGCAAACGAGACGCAAATACAACTCCTATCGATTCACCTTCACGATATATTTACAAAAAGCAAATCGCTGTTAAAAACAACCAAACAGTAAAAACAACTCGGCTGCAGATGGAATTAGTTCCCTTAAAGAAAGAAATAAGCATTAACGAATCGAAAAGTCCCGTACGTAGAAAGACACTTACTGAGAACATTTGAGTTTTGCATTACAGATACGTTATAACTTATGGAGATATACAAATGTAAGCATATAAATCAGGTAAAGTGTGGCGTTTACTTAGTTAAGTAAGTTCGTAGGTGAAAGTTGTGTGTTGCGCGCATCGCACCAGATTTGTTTTTTTATTGAAGTGCTAATGGGTGCACAATGTTTTCGGTAAACTATTCTTTTGCTAACACTGATAGATTCGATGGTTTCCCCA
Organism: Aelia acuminata; assembly: GCA_911387785.2. Classification (NCBI taxonomy): domain Eukaryota; kingdom Metazoa; phylum Arthropoda; class Insecta; order Hemiptera; family Pentatomidae; genus Aelia; species Aelia acuminata. The sequence goes on from OU426984.1 coordinate 58,489,071, forward strand.
CACGTAAGCTAACGACATATAATTGCCCACGAATTTTCCAAGTCCAAGCCCCAAGAGGTCATTTGTTTGGCCTTGAGATTTATTTATGGTCATCGCAAAAGCCAAACGAATCTGGAATTGAAGCCTTCATATTTTATTGAAAATTCTGATGTTATGATTAGGATATGTGTTTACAGGACGGTTTCTCCCTTAAACTTTCCAAAATATAGTGGTTCATAAACGGCCCATTATAATCAATAGGGACGCGTTCAAAATCATGCTGCGGATCATGCGCTGAGATGAAGCGCATTCATTTCTTGACCATTGCTTCTATTTCTTTGTCGATATTTTTCCAGAAGAATTTTTGCCATGTTCTAAGCACTTCCAATGGAACACTTTTTTTAATGGTTTCCGGAATAAACTCACTGATAAATTAATTTGATAAAATGTGACTGTCGGAAAGGTAACAATGTATGAATGATTTGAAGGAATTAAATATTTATTTTTATATTGCGTTAAGTATTGAAATAGAACCGATGCAAACATAATGTAAGAATTGGGAAGGGAATCCGGTGTACACTTGATGTTTAGATGTTTAGGTCTTGATTGAGTTAGTTATTATTTAAACCTTTGCCATTGTTATTACGATTCATTTCTTGTTGCCGGGAATGAAGCTATTCTTTTCTTGAATCCCTGAGTGTTTTTTGACGGCTAAGGTTATCAAGCATGCATTAGTTATTAATTAGACGATTAAAGCTTTGAGATGTTGGTGATTAAAGCATGCTTTACTATCCCTGCACGTTCGAACCATCGAAAAGCAACCAAGGAAAGCAAGGATCAAGAGTGGACATAACCGAAGTTGTTATATAATGGAACCAACTGGAACCTAAAGCAGAAAGCACAATAGGCTTGTGAATAAATGGGTTCTGTTACACAGTCTGTAACTGGGTCGTTCCAGTGGGTCCTGTATATGTGGATCTAGTTTCGAACTAAATAAGCATTCAATAAAATATTTTGTTGTTGGTATTCCGTTGTTAAGAAGGATTGAATTTATAAATAAATTTGATTTGTTTGTTTAAGTCAGAGTATTGGTGAAGTGGTTTGGAGAAATCATTCTCTCTGTGCTTGCCAGCGCTTCTCGTCACCTTTCTCCTGTGTTGGTTTAAAGCCGGAAGAAGCTTTGAATAGAACCAGGAAATGCATCGCACGTCTTTTATTTATTTTTCATATTTTAACTTTTTGACTTGAACGGATCACTTGAACAATGATATATTGTATGATATCTCGAACTCCGTGTTTTATTCCATATGCTTCCTAAATTAGCAGGATGTTAACAGTTTAGTTATTTATTTATCGGGGCTTCGTTGAGTATTTGTAAGGCTTTGTGTTCGGAATGTTGTGATTCCTAGTTGTACTGAGCCTAATCATGGGCGGATTTCGGGGTCGCGAAAGGTCGCGAGCGGTCATCAAAAATAATATTTTTTTTTTACAGATTAATAATGTTTTCTGTTACAATAATTTTATAAATTTTGTTTAATTTGTTTTGTTTTTTTATTTCATATAATCTAGAACCAACTTCATTAATCTTAAGATGTTAGAACTACGAAAACATGTTTTTCTCATGTAACATGTAACATGTAACAAATGAAATGTTACTTTTAACAATTTTAATGAACTTTAACATAAAATACGAAAGGACATAACTGTTCTAGTTAATTTTAAAAATAAAAATTTGTTTGATTAAAGCCAAGAAGAAAATATTGTGGTAAAATAAATTGTTAATTAAAATACGAAAGGGTTATTGTTAGATTTTAAAAAATAGGCTGCCTTTTTAGACCTAAAAACTGACCACTTAAATTTGGTGTTTGAATTTGGTACAAATACCTCATATCTTCCCGTGAGCTCGCACCCCTAGATATCAAGACCTAAATCCGCAAGACACTAACGAGAGGAAATATTCAATCAGTGATTCTCCTCGTGGTCCTTTTCGGTAACCCCCAACAGCTGACTAGTGGTTTGGGTCAAAGTTCATTCTCAAAACTACCAACTAAAGAAAAGCTAACTAAACCACCATATTAATACTATTCCTCTACGTCCTCGAGTTTTACCTTAAAAAATCATTTTTACCTATCAAATTAATGATTTTTCATTTAATTTATTAAACATTATTTAATAATATTTCCTAGACTTTATAAATATTATGCGAATGAATAGTAGGAAAGAAATGAACATTTAGTGCCTTTCTACAAGGTTTACCTAATATACTGTTAATTATATCCTTTTATGAATATTCAAAAGAAATAAATATAACCAGAAAATTGTCTCTTTTGTTAAAAAGTTTAAAATTTGTTTTTTACTAATTATATCATAAAATATCAGAAACATTTCCACAGTCCTTGCTAACCTGAAAAAAAGAAGGAATATGTATTTAACCTTGCAGACTCCCTCGAACATGATAGGAAGACCTGGAATTGTGTAGGGATGTTGAGCTCAGGTTAGTTTTAAAGCCAAGGTTCAAACGATGATCTCAAGTAATTAAATATTTTGAGGGTCGAATCATTCTCATAGCTAAGTCCCTCACGATTGGGCTTCCCTTGAGTTTGTTCGAAGAAGTAACATTGATTCATAGCTATGTTTCGAATAACCTTATGGAATGGTTGAAAAATTTGTATTTTATTATCAAAGGAATGAACATGAAATAAAGATAATCTTTTGCTCATTTCTGTAATATCATTCATATGAGAACTGAGGTTAAAGAGCTGGAATTTCAAAAAAATTTAAACATCTATCAGCGAATCCAGATGGGGAATGTTAAATAAATAATATTCAATTAAAAAAAAAATATTCAACAAGTAGATAATTTAGATGTTTTTTAGAAATCCTTTTCTGGAGAGAATAGAAATGACCCTATTTAAGATTTTTTCTTATATTATGATATATTTACTCTGGTCAGTTAACCTTCTCTCATAAAAAGTACAAAATTTTATCTATCCAGTGTAACCAAAGGATGTAATTTTTTTTTTTTTTTAATTAGAAATATTTTGAATCCGCTATCGTAAACAAAACTGTACTTGTTGAAATATTTAATTATATAAATGTTTTTCATTTCCTAGCTGTCTGTCCAATTCTCAGGGAATTTAGAAGAGACGCGTTTGGAAAGAATAGACTATCGGAAAGTGTAGTGAAGCTTTTATTGAATGGAGAGGACTATCACTTACTATACCATTAAGTAAAAAGAGCAATATCCTATTATTCCTAGATCTAGGTTCTTGTTTTTTGTGTTTATCTTGTTATTTTATCACATTTCTTTTGTTCTTTTAAAATAGCAAGTTAGGTTTTAATAATAATAAACCTTTCGCTTCCCTGATGAAGAAAGTATGGACGGTGCTCAATGCTCAGCTATAAATAATAAAAGAATAACATAAAAGACATTTTACATAAAGTTTAATTGTGAAATTTAGAAAATATTAGCATAATTAATAAGATGAACCAAAGACTATGAATGAAAGGAAATAAATAAAGAAAATTCTCTGATATTTTAGAGCTTAAACAATAATTTATTAAATACAAATAATTTATTAAATAAGAATGAAACATAAATGATTAAAGGAAAATGAAATACACTATTATATAAACTTTTATACACAAAAAAATGTGCTTCAATCGAATGGCCATTGTTAAACTATAGAATAAAATATTAAACAAACGGTTAATAACTATAATACATAGATAGATTACTGAATTCAGCAATTTAATTTTAATGTTAAAAGGTAAAGTCCAATTTTTAGAGAATGTTATTTAAATTTGAAGATTAAACAAAATTTAAAGTTCAGACATATAAAAAAAATGATATTGGGATCATTTTACTTTAAATGTCCATCCAGCTGGGAACTTAATCTTCCTTTTCGATCCGTCTTCCAAAGTAATATCTGCAAATGTGCACAATACACAAATGAACACCCCGGGTGAACGAGAATGTCATAAAATGTTTTTAAAGAATGTTGATGCGTGAGAGAGAAATGTGAACTCGGCTGGCGAGAATCAACAGCTGACTGACTTGATGAAGCGTCTTTTGTTTTTCTCAGAGCTTTGGCTCCAAGCGTCTTCGACCAATCACAAACGCCCACGCACATAACAGTAAATGATTGTTGTTGGCTACTTGATATCGATTGGTATGATATTCAATTTTAATAAACTTGATCAATTAATTATACATTAACGACAACATATTAATTACTGAATTTAGAACTTATTAATTATTGAATTTTGAATTGGTTTAAAAATGATGAACTAAAAATTAAATTAAACAATTATATAAAATGACAAATGGGTTCCCTGAACAATAATTTCCCCCCAAAAAAAAATCAAGTCAAAGTCACTCTAGCAGAATGGCTTATCCCAAGCTATTAGTAAATTTATTTATTTTGTTTGGCTATTTGAAAGAAATAAAATTTACTTCATTCATTCATTCATATTTAATTATAATTTATTTATGATATGGTAATTATTACTAGTGATTAGTTTTTTTTTAACCACGGTTTAAAATTGAATTATTAATTAATTTTATTTTTATTTTTTAAAATTATTTTTTCTTAAATTAAAACACAATGCATATGTTCGTTTAATGCATTAAGATACGCAAATAAATATTAAAAGTAAGACAGTAAAGTTCCTAAATAAATTCCATGAAGAAGAAGCTGAGTATAACCTGTTCCATTACGCAACTGAATACCTATCGGACATCGGTAATACTACATTTTATTTTGTATTGAAAACTTACTTTCTCCCAAAAGATACCTTGCTTCATTCATCAAATTGTTACATGGTTTCATTAAAGACTGATCTATAAACTGAGATATAAGTTACCATAATGAAATAGTTTGTTATACAGTGACATTGTGAATATTCGCCTCAGTAGTTCATGAAATTTAGGGGGATATCCCAATGGATTTAAATGCTTAATTTATCTTCTGAATAATTTTATTTTCTCGTTTCAAGACTCAATTGAGTCAATAGATTTTTTTGGCATATAGCAACTTCTATGTAAATTTCACTTTATATTTTAGTATTTCATTCAATGTTCAACGTTCTAAGAAATAGTTCGCTTCTCTCTTAATTTCCACAGCTTAATAAAAAAAATTAAGAAACCACTATTCATGAGAAGTATTTTTATAACCACCTGAAATTATAGAAAAAAATTAATGAATGGTCTATTACTGCAGCGGTGTTAATCATGTATTGCACGAAGTATGAACATATTTCATGAAGATAAGGATACGAGGTAAATTAAATCTGGAGCAAGAGAATGTGAGCTAACTGAAGTGTAAAGGAAAAGGAAGATCGAAATCTGAAAAGTTACATCAATAAGAGCCCAAAGGAAATGTTCTACTGATGGTACAGTAGCTGGCTTTATGATTGTAATCCAAGTGGATGTGAATTTACATTAAGTTTGATTTCTGAATTCAAATTACACTATGTTTTGTATAATTTATATTTCACAATCCAAATTTAATATTTTTCTGATGTTTGATAAGAAATATAATGATATTAACCAAGTCCCACGAAATGGTCTGTGTGTGTGTGTGTGTGTGTGTGTGTGTGTGTGTGTGTGTGTGTGTGTGTGTGTGTGTGTGTGTGTGTGTGTGTGTGTGTCTGTCTGTGTCTGTGTCTGTGTGTGTGTCTGTGTGTGTGTGTGTGTGTGTGTGTGTGTGTGTGTGTGTGTGTGTGTGTGTGTGTGTGTGTGTGTGTGTGTGTGTGTGTGTGTGTGTGTGTGTGTGTGTGTGTGTGTGTGTGTGTGTGTGTGTGTGTGTGTGTGTGTGTGTGTGTGTGTGTGTGTGTGTGTGTGTGTGTGTGTGTGTGTGTGTGTGTGTGTGTGTGTGTGCGAACAGACTAGCTCAAAAACTATAAACCGTACGAACCTGAAATTGGGTATTTAGTGTTTGTATACGCCCGCGATGTGACAGCAAAAATTTCATCAAAATTGCTCAAAGGTAGGGGGTACTTTATTTAATAACTTTTTAAGTTTTTTTCGATTTTCTCAAAAACGGCTCTAACGATTTTGATTAAACTGGGTATTTGATATATTTATATGCCCGAGATATGACTGTAAAAAGTTCATCAAAATTGATTAACCGGAGGGAGGACTTTACTTAATAAATTTTGTATAATTTTCACGTGTTTTTTTTTTAGTTACTCAAAAACGGCTTTAACGATTTTGATCAAACTGGGTATTTGATGTATGTGTATGCCAAAGATGCGAATGCCAACATTACATCAAAATGGATCAACCGGAGGGGGGACTTTACTTAATAAATTTTGTATCATTTTCACGTGTTGTTTTTTATTTACTCAAAAAAGGTTTTAAGGATTTTGATCAAACTGGGTATTTGATGTATGTATATGCCAAAGATGTGATAGCCAACATTTCATCAAAATTGGTTTAACGGAGGGGGCACTTTATTTCATAACTTTTTAACCAATTTTTACCTTTTTTTCGATTATCTCAAAAACGGCTTTAACGATTTTCATCAAATTCGTGGTGTTTAATAAAAATTAGGTGTTCTTTAATATCAGGTAAGGTTTATCATTATTAAAATGTTCTGAGGGGGCTTAAATGGGGTAGGGCCTTTTTTGTTTTCCTATAAAGTACCTTTGTATTTGTTTATATGGAGAAATTATCTGTCTCTCGTTTTGCCTAAAAATAAGAAATGGCTAAATATAAAAATCAAGGAAACATATAGAGGAGAAAAAAAGAAAAATATTCAGTCAACTCATGAAACTCGTTGAGCGCAAGCGGAATACGCCTTTAATGACAGACCATTGTTCATAATTAATGCCGTTCTGTTCATTTGAGAAGTGGCAATTAGCAAAACGCATTAATTTCTAATCTAAGTAAGTTGGTAAGTGAAAGTTGTGTGTTGCGCGCACGCACCAGATTTTCTTAAATTAAATCTTTACGCACATCTATTTTTAATTTGAACATTTGATTTAAAAATTTGAATTTGTCTCACAAATTAACTTTTTTCTCACAAATATCCCGCTGTAGCATCGTTTGCTATTCACAACCACTAATTCTGCCTCCAAAATTGGTTCCATAAGTGGAAAATAAAAATTAACGTAACTAAGTCGAAACATATAAACTTCAAAATACGTAGGACTGTTTGGACTTATGGAGCAGAACTCCAGGGTTCCTCTAAATAGGATAAACAAAGTTCATACCACGCAGACAAACATTCTAGAAAAATTGTAAGTAATTTTTGTCTTATATATATACTTGGTATATTTTTAACAATACGATGCACAGAGACATGGACATTCCAACAGTAATATCATACATTTACGACAAATAAACCACATTTCACTGTTCAACTCACAATCACTTCAACAGGTCGGGTTTCTTGTCTTTCTACCTCCCAGTTACTGGTCCGATGAAGATCAAAGTGCCAATGGCCGAGAGATATACTTTAACACTAAATCAAGCAAATCACAGACAGTAAAGGTCGCTTTATCAACAAATTGTCTAAATGCGCTCCAGTATAGGTGCAAATTACGTAAAATATAAATAAATAAATATAGAAATTAAAACTAGCGTTTCAGAAAGTTCTAGGAATTGTACTTAAATACGAGCTTAACACGTAAGGTGCTACCCGGTCCCCGGGGTCCGATATCTTACATTCTCTTCTTAACAGCCGATTTTCACATGAAAATGTCCGAACACTTCAAACATTCAATTTAGTTTATTTTTAATGAGATTATTCCATTTTAGTGCAGAAAATGTTGCTATCAGCTGAAATTCCGTTGTTTTTTAGAATCAGACTCCGAGGTACGATTTCCGATAAAGAGTGGCGTAAATACTGTACCGGCCTGTCCTGCGCCTATTATGGTTAGTTCCAATCCTTACCAAGAGATAATGTTCTTGTGACGCTCATTTAACTCCCTTTTAATCAAAAGATAACGCTTTCGTCAAAGCATTCCCATCGGACCTCGACGCCCGATATAGTCTGTGGCTCATCCCAGCAGTCGGACCCCGGGGACCGATATCGTTCAATTCAGGATACCCTTAAAATACCTTTGTTTTATTCTTGCTACTTACTGCTGGTACGAAATGTTAGTTCATATTTTTTCCTACTCGTATATTGCAGTGAAATAAAAAAGAATGCTTCCTTTATTTTCTCTTTCGACAACAACGCTTTGGAATACACTACTCCATCCTCAGGATTTTTCTACTTAATTTCAATGCTGATATATCTCATTTCTTATTTTCTATATCTTTTCAGTGCCTTTTCATTTCGGTTTTTAAAAAACTCAGGGTTCAATATTTGTTTAAAGTGGTTAATTTGATGGAATGATTCTGTTTCAGAATGGATGCTTTCTTCAGTAATATTTGTATATACTATTTAATATTATATACTTTTATAATTATATTATATTTAATAGTATATACTATTTATTAAATAGTTTAAAAATTAAAAATTAATTATCTAACAGATAATCATCGATTAAAGAACAACATGCAATGTATAACTTTAACGTAAGTAAACTAGATCCCGTCTGTCTGGACTATTGTTCAGCCCCCGGTATTTCGCTTCGGCGAGACCTGGTGGGTGGGATCAAGATGAGAAAGATTCGATCACGGTTGGGACGGCTCCAGTTAGCTCAGTGGTAAGAGCGCTGCAGCGTAGATGCAGAGGACCTGGGTTCGATTCACGTCCGTGGTCGAATCTTTTACCTTCTAATTAAATAGTTTAAAAATTAATTATCTAACAGATTATCATTGATTAAAGAACAACATACAATATTTGTATATCTATGGAAATATAGACTAACCCTGAGGTTGGGCTTTCGATATCAATCCCTATAATGAACTTAACTTTTTTAACTAGCTATAAACGTGCTGCTACTTCCAGGTATTTTAGGCACATACACGATTAAACACTATACTCCTAAAAAATGAAAGTATTAAGAAAGAAAGAGGCAGATGGAAGAAGGAAGTGGAGAGGATCGTGTAGCCGGCATCGAGGTTTCTGCTTTGAGGATGTGACAACCGTGAAAAGACAGTCCCTCTGTCACGATGCAAGGGGGGGCCTGTTATCCCTCAACTTAGTCACCTCTGCGGTAATAAAGATGTCTTAATACCAGGTGTAAAATATTGGTGTGATTTTCTTCATCACTTGAATTTTTAGGTTTAATACCATTTTCTTAAGTCGAGTAAGCAACTTCTGTGGGTTCTAGTGACCTCAAAGAGTCGTAACTAGCAATATGGTTACATTATATGATCATTCCATGGATGGTAGATGTGCAAGCTTCATAACATTGTTTTTAGTAATAATAATTATATGTACAGTTGTGTGGATAAGTTTCTTACCACCCTAAACCAAAATCATTCAGTATTCTTAGTTATTTACCTCCATCATAAATGATGAATCTTCAAAATTCCAAAGCCGTTCAGAGGTACAAGTTTTCGAAAAAAACAAAAATGAGTTAAAAATTGCGACTTTTACAATAACAAAACTACAAGATTTTTATGAAATTATTTTTTCCCGCAATGAAATGACTCCAATTTATAAAGGATAGATGGATTAAAAATAAAATAAAATGGAATAGATGTGTATTCGACTCTTCTTTAAAATAAACAAAGTGAACCGTTTTTATCAAGCCGAGAAAAAGTTTTATTATCTCATAACCTATGCACTCTACAAAAAATTTCATAATGAAAAAATGTTTGCTTTTAATTTTTTTTATATTAAAATTATCCATTGCATGATAAATAAAAATTCTGCTGTAAAAAATGTAATTGTTATAAATAACGATTACGAAAAGAATATATATATATATATATATATATATATATATATATATATTTATGTAATAAATAGGGAGCGGGGTAGCCCACTGGTAAGGCAGTGGACTGCTGTGCTTAAGGTCCCGAGTTCGAATCTGACATGGCTTATGATATCTTTATTATTCGCCACAGTTCGTCTCGTGGGCCGAGAGACCCTCCTGGGGCAAACCCAGCCTCTATAAAGTGGGTACCCTTAATTGAAAAATTAAGGGGAAAGAACCTGGCGGTTGAGCGTGATCACGGTCAAATCACCTCCTTGCACGACCGCTGACCAAGAAATGGTACTCTTCCTTACATAGTACTGCACCCAAGACCCTTTATGGGTTGTAGTGGTACAGGTTTTTTTTTTTTTTTATGTAATAAATAAAAAGTTTTGAAAAAAGGTACCGCCTCCGTTTGACCAATTTTGATGACATTTTTGCAGTCACATCGCGGGTATATTCATACACCAAATACCCTATTTCAGGTTCGTGCGGTTTATAGTTTTTGAGCTAGACTGTTCACACACACATTTGGACTCAGGGGACCCCAAAACGTGTATTTCCGTTGAAAACCAGAAGTCGAAATTTTTCACGATTGAAATACTTTCCCTTACTATAAATTTCACATATAAGTAAGTGAAAGTAAAAATAAATGCTTGACGCTTAGTAAAGTAGTTATAAACTTCGCGAAACATCCATCTCAATTAATAACGGGATATTAAGAGTGAAAAACAAAACAGCCTCTACCGCAAAACAGTTAATATAATATGACAAACCACGAAGACATCGCTTAGACTGTCACGTAACTCAATCGGTTTAAATCTGTTTTTTTATTGCGTAACGGAAAGAAACAGTACTCGTACACATCTCATTGGCCTTAGAGGAGATTTTGTGACGTTTTTTCTTATTGGCGTCAGAATAGAGTAGACGGCTAGTGATTTTTCATTATATCATAAATATAAAGCGTTCACAAAAAAAGAGCGCCTAAATATGAAGGCGAATATTCGACTCTAAAACTTGGAATTAAAAAATTGAAAAAACACAAATAAAAAAATTATGTCTCTGGTTTCTTTGATTTGCTATCCCCATATTTGCAATAAGTAAATTTGAGGTCTTTTCAGAACCCCAGAAGGGTCTGGCCACACATGTCCGCACCGGATCCGCACCGCAGGAATAATATAGGTTATGTTCAGAATATTTTTAATTTAACTTACATATTACCTTTAGTTATGCCTAAAGGTCAGGCCACACATGTCAGACATAGGCCATCTTAGGCATAACTAAAGGTAATATGTAAGTTAAATTAAAAATATTCTGAACATAACCTATATTATTCCTGCGGTGCGGATCCGGTGCGGCCAGACCTTAATGCTAACCTCTCTATACACCTCCATACGGCATGACCTGTGAAGACCTTACGCCAGATTATTCCAGCCGTCCCTTGGGTTACTTAATCTTGCAAACATAGTATTGGTCAACAAAACCGAATTCCTGAATCGAAAAATTAATAGTTATTCCTTAATTTTATGCAAAGTTGTAGAAAGCTGGTACAGGCCGTGTAAAGTTCTTCAAGGTATGTAATGAAAACAGAAATAAAAATTATTTTGAAACGTTACGAAGGTTTCATAGTAGTGATTAGCTTTTTATTATCGTTTAACAATACCTTGGAATTTTGATGAACCTAGACTTTCAGTAGGAAATACCTTATTGTAATTTAATTATAATGGAGCGATAATTTTTTTTTTTTTTTTTTTTCTTCGTTCCTAGTTTAAGCCAGTTTATATATATATATATATATATATATATATATATATATATATATATATATATTGTACTATATACCGTCGACCGGGGTTACTTTGGTCCTTGAAGGGTTACTTTGGTCCAACACCAAAAAAACATATTTCAATATTTGCACTGCACAAACAAAACAAGACATATAGGTATTTTTGGGTTTAAAAGATATTCCCAAAAATACCTTTATGTCTTGTTTTGTTTGTGCAGTACAAATATTGAAAACATTTTTTTTATGTTGGACCAAAGTAACCCCTCAAGGTCCAAAGTAACCCCCGTCGACGGTATTATATATATATTTATTGTACTATATATTATATATATATATATATATATATATATATATATATATATAGTAGAGAATTAAATGAAGTCTGTATACCTATATATCTATATACCTTGTTGATGGGAAAATATTTTAGGAATTTTCAGTAAATCCAAATAACAACGCTTTTCACTTAACCTGCGCGATGCGGCTTCAGAAATTTCTCTATAAATATTCCCCATTGCTTTCCCCTGGCTGAAATGTTTATCCCATTGAAGTTGACTATTCTTTGATCGTGGAGCTAATCGAAGCGAAGATGATAATGTAGAGAATAATTCATACTAGATTTATGTTTATATCTGAGGTGTCGTAACCAAAAATGTTTAATTTATTTTAGCTCTTTATATATTCTTATTTATTAAGAAATGTTAGGCAATTCATGAATTGATTAGAACTCAGTGAAAGATTCAAAAATTTTCAAGTCAATTCATTTTCAAGACAACACTGGTTGTTTAGAGTTAATGAAATATGAATTCAAGTTAAACCAACAGTTTTTTCTTATTCAGTTTAAATTTCAAATATAAATGGTCGGGATAAAACTGTAGTGAACTATAAGCGCCAAACCAATTTAATAATTTTTTTTTTTTTTTTTTTTTTAAATTACATATCATTATATTTTTATACCATGCTTCTTTGTATTTAAATAATATAAAAGACAAACTGAAATATATATATATACATATATATATAATAGTTATATATATAAATAATATAATAGTATAGTAAAGATAAAAGTAAACACTACCCTATTTCTTAAAATACAATTTTAACTTCAGTTTTCTCTAAATATGGTGTTTGGTGCTTAGTTCACTTTGGTGTTACACCGACCAAATATATAGGCTGAATTATCATTACTAAATTTGATAGAAAATTGTATGATACAGTTCTAATTATGGAATACTAAACCAAAAAAAAAATAAACTTTTTTTTTATGTTATGATCAAAATGATTTAAGAAATGAGAACACTTTTCTACGAAATATGAGCTATTTTCTGCGACAAACTTTGATTTTGATTAGCCAATTCTTAGAATAATACAGGATAGTAGTGATTAAGAAGGTATGTTAAAATCTGCTAATCGAATTTTTTTCACAGTAACCACTAATACCAATTTTTTAAAGAATCAATATTAATAATGGCTCGATGGAGGCGTATCTCTGGAGAAAAGAGATTCGCTTAGGGCTGCATAATTCTAGGACGGCGCAGTTTATTTTTATGTTAAGTAAAATGTATTCGTTTATACTCTTGGATTTTTCTTTTTTTTTACTTTAATATTCTCATTAAAATGTTTTTATTCTATGACTTGAAGATATTTATTCCGAATGTTCAAACGATTAATTATTATAGTTATAAAATATTTTATAACATTATTTTGTTCATTATTTCGGAGGGAGGGTGTATAAAAAGAATAAGACCCTTCCCCAAATATAATCCAAGTTGCAGCCTTGATCTCACGTTTTGCAATTATTGTCAGAAAATTTGATCACTCATCAAATTTGATTACTTTAATGACTTAGAGTTAGAAGTAATGACAATCCACTTTTCAGACATACTAGCCTCGCCTACATATATGAGGCCTCTCCTGTTGATTATAGTTTCATATTGTTAGCGACGTTTAAAAACATGATTTGAATTTTGGCAGTTACTAAATGTCTCACTTCTTCCCCTTCGATAATTTTGCATCATATAATAAACGTAATTGTTCTACGATATGGAATAATTAGATTAAACAATATATTAAAAAGCATACTATCTTTTTTATTTTTGTTTCTCCCTTGTATGGGGTTGTATATGGGGTTTCCCGGGCTAGGGTAAAGGGTGGGGGATCAATGCCGAGTATTATTAAATATCCCCTGGCTCCGGGTTTTGAACTTGCTATCTTCGGGTTCCCAATCATTATCGGATTTTACAACGCGTTTGCTGACTCGGCCATCCCGCCACCCAGAAGCATTCTATCATCGATAAGGCACATTTCCCGTTTGCCTTGGTATCCCACATATATTATTTCACAAAGCGTAAAAATCGGTCTTTCATCAATTATAAGGTCCTACCGTGCTCAAATGCCACGAATGTGGTATCGTTGGATTCAGAATTTCACGGAGCTTTTGCGAATTGCATTCTCAGTGTTCATTTCTTGGTCCAAAATAAAATATCGACCTAAACGTACTGACTCAACGGATCGAAACGAATAAAATTGGGTTTTATGGACTGCGATACGAGCATTAAGACTTTTAAAACGCAAACTGGGGTTTGCGTTTTAAAGCCCTAAAACCTATCATTTCTGAGATAACGCCTGGGTTAGGCTCCTCCGCCGCACGTGGTCAACTACTTATTGTATTAAGGTGCCTTTACACCTTACGAACCTTACCTTCGAACAAGTTCTCCTTCGAACCTTGCCGTACCGACGTGAGGCGAACAACCATTTATACTTCACGTGAGGTTAAGCGAACCAATATGGCTGACGCACCCAAAGCTAGCTTATGATAAAGAAAAAATCTCCATTATCAATAAATTTTATTTTATCTGAAAACTAAAAAAATAGGTGACGATTTACAACGGTTCACAAATTACACTAGTATCACAAACAACTCCTGTTACTTAGGAAAAACCCAAATCAAAAGTGACACTAGCGCTACCCCCGAACCCAGGCGAACAGATGAAGTACCTAGAACACCCGAACAGTCGACGTGAAGGCTTCACGAAGGTTGTTCGAGGGTAGTGTTCGAAGGTAAAGTTCGTAAGGTGGAAAGGCACCTTTACGTTACAGCAAATGCTAGGACCTGTCGTGTTTAGGTTCTAAAAATGTTGTTTCGTCTGATTTAGACTTAATTGTAGCGTTGGAAAATTGAACTCTCACATTTAGCAATTACAGTATACTCCCACTTAACCGGTTCCTGTTTAACCGACTCTTCGGATAAACCGATGGACGCTGTAAAAGATAAAAATTCTTTTTAAAATCCTTAAAAACATTTATAATTTTGTCATATTCTCAATAAAAAATTTTGTTAAAATTTGTATTATGTTGCGGTTCGATAGATCTTAAATAAATTAAAATGTAGGCAAAAAGTCTTTTGTTTTATACTTTCACTTACCTACATATGAAATATATAGTAAGGGGTAGTATTGTGATCGTGAAAAATTTCCACTTCCGGATTTCAACGGAAATACACATTTTGGGGCCCCCTGAGTCCAAATAACCAAGTCCCGCGAAATGGACTGTGTGTGTGTGTGTGTGTGTGTGTGTGTGTGTGTGTGTGTGTGTGCGTGCGTGCGCGTGCGCGTGCGCGTCCGCGTGCGCGTCCGCGTGCGTGTGCGTGTGCGTGTGTGTGAACAGACTAGCTCAAAAACTATAAACCGTGCGAACCTGAAATTAGGTATTTATTATATGTATATGACCGTGATGTGACAGCAAAAATTTCATCAAAATTACCCAGAGGGGTACTTTATTTAATAACTTTTTACATTTTTTTGGTTTTCTCAAAAACGGCTCCAACAATTTTGATTAAACTGAGTATTTGATGTATTGATGTGCCCGAGATATGACTAAAAATTTCATCAAAATTGATCAACCGGAGGGGGGACTTTACTTAATAAATTTTGTATCATTTTCACCTGTTATTTTTATTTACTCAAAAACGGCTTCAACGATTTTAATCAAACTGGGTATTTGATGTATATAAATGCCAAAGATGTGATAGCCAACATTTTAGAGGAGAAAAAAAGAAAAATATTCAGTCAACTCATAAAACACGTAGAGCCCATGCATGCGTAGTACGCCTTTAATGACAGATCATTGTTCATAATCAAAGCCGTTCTGTTCATTTCATGGAAATTATTTGTTTCATGGTAACTAAATGAAATTTTCATACATAGAGAATTATAAAATCAGACGACTTGGAGCATCATGCTTGCATTGCCGAATTATCACAAGTATAAACTTTTATTTATTAATAAAATAAATTAGTGTTTTTTATAGAGCGAATGAAAACAAAAATAAGAAATGAATGTGGAAAAATGTGTAACTTTGAGAAGTGGCATTAAAAAAATGCATTAATTTCTATTCTAAGTAAGTTGGTAAGTGAAAGTTGTGTTGCGCGCACGCACCAAATTTTTTTATTTTTTACCGAACTCCAGTAAAACAAATCTCTTCGAAGTAAAATTGATCTTGAAACAAAATCCGTATCCTCCATTCATTTCATTAAAAAAGAAATAGCTTCCTATATTTTGACAAGAAATTTCGTCAGTTGACATTAAGGTGCGTATAAACGAAAAAAAATAAAATATTTGTGAAAACTGAATAGATTGATAGTGTAAATGTTCTTAAATTGTTAAATAAAATTGGCCCAAAAAAGGTTTCTTTAATTAATAACTATATAGCCTTTGTACAATAGGTTGTGTGTTGCATTTGGGTTTTATCGAAATATAGAAGTTATAATAATATATTTTGCTGGTTTTTTATACACTTTTCCGGATTGACCGGCTCATTCAAAATAAACGGCAATGTATCCGTTCCGACGAGGAGGGATAAGCAGGAGTCTACTTTAGTCATTCGGGGATCTGAGGTGAGGGGGGTGCTATGGGGGCTGGAGCCCCTCCATTTGGAAAAATTTTCGTTATTTAAAGATAGAAATTGATTTTCCTTAAAGTAAGGAAGCAAGTTAAAGAACAAAAATGCGCAGAACAGGTAGAATTTCAGTTCTGAGAAGGTGAAAAAGCTGATCGGCAGATCCAAATGAAGGGCTGGGGGGGGGGGGGGGGATGCAGCCTCCCCCCATTAGGATGCAGCCCCCCTTTACAATCGGCTGGATCCGCCCATGACTGTAATCCAAAATATATATAAAATAAATAAAATCTATTTATGGTGATTCATAGTAACATAGTGATTCATTAGAACTTTGGTTTAATCAACTTATCTTTTTTATAACGGGAATTTCAGAAAACTAAAGTATCGAAATAAGAAAAATGAATTTCAATGGTTTTTACGCGGGCTTTATGACACATACACGTTCCACGTTTTTGGGCCAGGCGTCTTACACCTCTAAAACTTTGGTTTTGGTGGGTTAGGCCCCTCAGCTTCACGAGGCTACTTATTGTTTTGTTGCCTCTCCATGGATAGAAACCTATTTGATGTCGTTCTTACCACTTAGAAGACTATCTTCCTCTCCATTGTTAGAAAAATAAGCGTAAAAAGCATCTTATGAACTGTTTTTGAAAAAACAAAATCAGTAGGGAAGTTAAAATCAGAATGTAGAAAGATTAATTTCCAAGACTATGCAACATTCTTAGTGATTTCATATATTCCAGGAAGATTACAGGAAACTTTTCTAGAGAAAAACGTCAGAAAAAGAAGTTCTTCCTTAACTATTAAACAGAAAAATAATTTATTCTTCCTTGCTGTAGAAACAAAGTTTCACCTTAAGGCCCGAATGGTTGGGGGGGGGGGGGGGGGGGTACGAACAGGCAAAAAAAAAAGTTCATTTCATAGTTATGTTAAACCTAGAAGTAAAATGTGATACAAATCTTCGTGCGAAGTGCTTCGCACGGGTCCACCTAGTTTGTATTATTTGTAGACCTTGGAAGACAATGGCTCCATGTGTTAGTTTTCCCATTTTGAGTAAACCAAAGTTAAAATATGAAATTTTAATTTATTTTTCATTCTAACATCTAATTGGGTCTTTGAATTTCAATTTCGGTTGAACTCAGTTCTAACTTGTTTTAGTATTTTTAATTTTAAGCATTTTATCTATTTTTTCATCTATTGTATAGATTATTAGATTAGAACCGCTCGACCGACTATTATAATCTTTTTTGTTGGATTTGTCTTAATCCCGAACAGCAGAATAAGCATTAAAAATTCCGCAAAATAGGAAGGCGCTTAGGTGGTGTTTAATTAAACTTTTTACCATTTTATCCGATTTCGACGAAATTTGATACACATTTTGTTGTTGGGCGTTGTGGTAGTGCAAAAAGTTGATTCTAAATATCTTTTATCATGGATAATTATTGCGTAGGGGAGGATGGAGAATTAATAATGTTTTAACGGTTATCACTGTCATTAAATCCACTTCGAGGGGTCACCTGTGGTGTTGTGGCTAGCATGGCAACCTACAATACTAAAGATCGCGGGTTCAATTCCAGCGGTGGCCCTAGGATTTTTTAATGGGAGTAAAAAATCCTTAGCTATGCCGTCCCTCGGATAGGACGTAAAATGGAGGTCCCGAGCCTGTACGATGTCAGATACTCGTTAAAGATCCCTATTCTAATTATACCTGGATAGGCAAAATTTAGGACTCCTACTGTAGCATCGTCCGATTAAACTTGGCAGCATAAAACAAACAAATCCACTTCGATCGCTTTATAACAGTGGCATTTATGATACTATATCCCGTATCTAAATCCATTTTTTAAAATGTCGCTAAGACTCAAAGTCTTTTTAGGTCCAAATTTGTATTTTGCTAAATAATCGATTTGTGACCTGTGTCTCATATGAACATTTTATTTCCTGGATTCGTATTCACCGGTAATTTTCTCAACAAAAGCTATTTCGGTCTCACTGTGTGTCAGTCCTCAATTGTTCTTATAAATTCATTACTGTGAAAAAAATTATACAATTAAAAAGAAAGAAATTGTGATAGTGTTACGTTAGAAAGGTACCTTTCTCATAAACTAATTACTAATACACTGAGCGGTGCTGGTGGGAAACATGTGTAAGCCTCCCATGAAGTCATCTTCCCTGAGTAAGAGCCCCAACTTATTCAATAGAAACGCAACAATAACCTCCCCTGCAATTGAACATCTTTCGCCTCTTTCAATTATTGGTAATAATTCAACCTTTGTTGCAATATTGAAAGTATCATTGTAACATTACATTATGAAACCATCATAACTAGGTTAAGCTTTTAAATCCGCTTAATTTCTCGCTTTATTAATTTTATCTTCCACATCCTTTCCCTTGAATATTCTGCATGAAATTTATCGTATAATTCTGAGATAATTGAAAAACATGAGTATCATTAATGTTTACTTTAATTAATAGCGTAGTATATGAGAACTCAACTGACTTAACTTTTAAAACAATCGGCTTTTCTTAACCCTGTCTGGACAACGGAGCTAAACTCAAAAATATCTGATATTATTAAAAACACCGTAAATGCACCATGAGTGAATGAATGAATATAGCCTTAATTATAAAGATTAAAAAAAAAAAAAATGATGGTTTACAATGAATAATATATACATATATACGAATTACACTAATACAATAACAATAAGAAATAATAAAAAGTCTGGTGCGTGCGCGCAACACACAACTTTCACTTACCAACTTACTTAAATTAGAAATTGATGTGTTTTGTTAATTGCCATTTCTCAAAGACACATTTTTCGACATTTATTTCTTTTTTTTGTTTTTAATCGTTCTATAAAAAACACCACTCTTTTTTATTATTAAATAAAAGTTTTTACTTGTGGTAATTCGGCAATTCAAGTATAATAATCCAAGTCGTCTGATTTTATAATTCTCTATGTAGTTGTTGAAAACTTCATTTACCATGAAACAAATAATTTCCATTAAATTAACAGAACGGCTTTAATTATGAACAATGGTCTGTCATGAAAGGTGTACTCCACCGCATGCGTGTGCTCAACGTTTTTTATGAGTTGACGGAATATTTTTCTTTTTTCTCCTCTATATGTTTACTTGATTTTTTTCACATTTCATATTTAGCCATTTCTTATTTTTAGGCGTAATGAGTGATAGTTAATGTTTCCATATAAACAAAAACAAGGGTACTTTACAGGAAAACAAAAAAGGCCCCTTCCCCATTTAAGCCCCCTCAGAACAGTTTAATAACGATAAAGCTTACCTGATATTAAAGAACACCTTATTTTCATTAAACATGGCGTATTTGATCAAAATCGTTAAAGCCGTTTTTGGGATAATTGAAAGAATGTTATAAATTGGAAAAAAAGTTATGAAATAAAGTGCCCCCTCCGTTTGACCGATTTTGATTAAATGTTGGCTGTCACATCTTTGGCATATACATACATCAAATACCCAGTTTGATCACAATCATTAAAGCCGTTTTTGAGTAAATAAAAAAAATACGTGAAAAGGATACAAAATTTATTAAGTAAAGTGCCCCCTGCGGTTGATCAATTGTGATGAAATTTTTACAGTCATATCTCGGGCATATTAATAAATCAAATACTAAGTTTAATCAAAATCGTTAGAGCGATTTTTGAGAAAATCGAAAAAAGCGTAAAAAGTTATAAAAATAAAGTACCCCCTCCCTTTGACCAATTTTGATGGAATTTTCGCTGTCATCGCGGGCATGTACATACACTAAATATCCAATTTCAGGTTCGCACGGTTTATGGTTTATGAGCTAGTCTGTTCACACACACACAGACCATTTCGTGGGACTGTTATTTGGACTCAGGGGACCCCAAAACGTGTATTTCCGGGAAGTCGAAATTTGTCACGATCGCAATACTTCCACTTACTATATATTTCATATATAGGTAAGTGAAAGTAAAAATAAAGTTATTCTAGTTAAAAAATAGATATTAACTAATTTAATATTAACTTTTTTACTCTTTATAGGCCTCCCCTTATTTTTAAGGGAGTATGGTCTAATTCCCCGGAGTGATCAGCTGTATTGGGAAGTGAGGTTCAATGTTAATTTCTTTTACTTTACTTTATCTTGAGCTATTCTTGTCCAGTTGTGGCCTACGGAGTTTTTGAAAACGTCTCTCCATCTTGTGGGCTGCCTTCCTCTGCATCTTTGGTATTGTATCCTATCAGTGTGTCTAGGTGACCATTTCGCATCTGTTGAACGCATTATGTGGCCTGCCCATTTCCATTTTTGCATCTGTATAAATTTGTTGGCATCTTTGAGGTTCGTTTGTTTTCTTATTTCGGTGCACCTCACTCTATCATTGTTCTTAATTTTGAGCACACTTCTTTCTATTGCGCGTTGCCAAACATTCACTTTATTAACTTGAGCCTTGGTCCCAGCTTGGTCACTTTATTAACTTGAGCCTTGGTAAGAGACCATGTCTGGTATCCATTTGCAACTACTGGTAACACACAGCTGTCGAAAATTAGCTTTTTAAGGTGCATTTTTCAAAACCTAGTTAGTGAAAGTCTTCTCTGGATTTCCTTACTCATACTATCTCTAAAGGATATAACCTGACCAAGGTATACGTAGTCGTCGACATAGCATAGATTATGATTGTTGATTGTTATTATTTCTTGTCATAACTTTTGTCTTGGGGTCACCTATGGTGTAGTGGTTAGCATGGTAGCCAACAATACGCGGGTTCGCGCCCCGTGGTGGCCCTAGATTTTTTTAATGGGAGTAAAAAATCCTTAGCTATTCCGTTCCTCGGATAGAACGTAAAAGACGCTAAAGATTTTGTCTTTGAGTAATTTGGTTCTAGACCTACTTCTTGACATTCTCTGAATAGTTCCTCTATCATTCCTCACAATTAATCAACACTTCATTTTCTTTCGATATTTAGGGTAGGTAAGTATAAACCTATTTTTTCCGTCTTGGATTACGAAAATCTGTGTTTTTTCCCATGGCAAATTATGTGTCGCCTCTTTATGTGTGGGGGAGAAAGATCTAATCTATTAATTTTAGCAAAAGACAGGTTAACCAAAATTATTGTGCACCTATGATTAACCTCCTGATAAGATATCTCATATCCTCATATGTTATATATACATAATTAATATGTATTATGACAAAAGATGAATTTGTTCATTTTTGCTGTCTATTGTGATTGTACTGAATCCTGTTCCAATTATATTCTTTATAAGTTCCTTTTACATGCGTCATTCATTAAAACACTATCGTCAAATATAAGAAGTCAAAAATAAAAACTTTAAACCTTCTAAATATTTTACCAAACAATTTTAAATTTGGTGTAAAGATTTATTTTAAATCTCGTTGGTTTGTAGATTAGCGGAAACGTTTTCATCTTTATCAGTGAATTGAAAAATTTACAACTCCATAAAAATTTATTCCCATCAAAATTTTAGCTTGCCCCATCAGCCCTCATCATTTCTTTATTAAATAATTTCAGAAATCTGTTCTAGTAAATTTCCTTGTAGAAGGAGACGGAGAAGTTTTTCTTCCCATTGCAAACAACTACAGAATATTATACATTGTTTAGAATCATCTTCTCATTAACATCTGAGGTATCACAATAAACCGTTTTATTATTTTTATTAATCTGTCCATTTTAGATTTATCTGTCCGCTTCAGTCCAGTTTATTTTTATTTTGTATATTGTCCTCCATAAATGAATGTCCTGTAGGTATAGGGCGTAAAAGATGATGGCATTATTATGTGGACATATGGTGCAAGATTTCTGATATATTACGAGAGCGGACTGGCCGATGGTGAGGGACAGCATGTGCCATTCTGTCCGCGAGCTGAGCAGAATACAGCCGTAACATTGACTCAGTTGCTCAACCCGGCCGTAGCATGTGATTGAGCTAGGGGGAGTGTGAGGCTTTTGGCTACGTAACTCGTCTCTGTCTGAGCCTCCCGTTTCAAGTCTCCAGCAGTTTCGACACTCGTGGGTGCTGAAAGCTGTTTAGTCCACGCGATAGTATATATTATCTGCTACTGGTAAATAACAGAGGTGATATTATGACATATTTTTTCAAATATTGTCCCGTCAATATAGATTTGTCTTTAAGGGGTAAAATCGTTGAAATAACGAATAACGTCCCTCTTACTATATGTGCTGCCCCCCCCCCTTCCGGAGATAGCTTTGACACGAAAAGAGGAATAACTTCCGAATGACGGATGCAAAGATCAGTAAAAGATTAAACATAAATGATCAGTTCCGTTTTTTCTCCACGTGCTATTTTTCGTTAGACAACTTAACTGTTCAACTTTTATGCTGGCTTTCTTGTTAGGAAGTATAAAGTTGGCTGTAATTTCTAATTTGTACATGTTATATTACCTTTGAGAATGAAGTATTCATTTTTTTTTTCTTAACAGTAATTTGTTAAACTCTGACTGCAATGATCACATTTGTTGTAGTGGCTAGCATAGCAACTTACAATACTGAATTCTCATCCCGCTAGGTGGCGATAGGATTTCTTAAAGGTAGTTGCCTTTAAGGATTTTTTAAAGGACTTAACCTTCGAATGGAACGTGAAATGGCGGTTCTGAACCTAAGCGATGTCAGGCACACGTTAAAGATCCCTATCCTAATTATAGCTGATTAGGCTAACTTTAGGACTCCCACTATAATATCGTTTAATTAGTTAAAAAAAGAAAAAAAATCCTCGGTTCACTTTGCTATACGGATTGGGAATACTTCTGTGCCTGACTTTACTAGTTTTGCTGGTTGAGCCGATTTTTTAATTATATATTGAATATATAAGTATTATATATTGAATGCATTCCTTTTTTTTTTACCTTATTTCAGTGGTTTTAGTTCCGGAAAAGAGATGTTTCGTTTAATGATGATTAATCTCATATATGTTAAAGTTTGAAAACATATCCCAAACGGTCGTCTGAGCTTTTTATCTTTTTTTGCCAAACCTAAAAATATTTTAATTCTCACGAAAAATCCAAATCAAAAGCCTATCACTATATCTACCACCGATTTCACATCATAAATCACGCAATGCAAGGATGGCCATAAATACAGGAATTTATGACGGAGTATTGCTTCACTGTAAAATAAACTTTTTTCCCTTACCTCTCAACCGTTATTCCCATTTCCTCCATTTTTGCCCTATTAGAAAAAAACAAAACAAAAAAAAAGTGTAAATTTTTTAAAACCATCCAAAGCACTAAACACGAAGTATACAAACAGGGATATTTTTTTTCTTAATGTTGTATATTAATTTAAAAATTAAATCGTGCAAAGGTTCCGGAGGGTGGTGGAGGAATTTCCATAGAAATCGAACATAATTTAATTTCCTTCATCATTGCTGCTTATCTTATATCAGGAAGGGAACCCGAAAGCAGTTACAGAATTAAAAATTAAGATGGCGTCTAAGCCAAAACGCTCCCTCCTAATCATAATATATAGAGCACATATAAGCCCGCCATAAATAAATTGATAATTTAAAAACAATATTTTTTTAAATTGGTATAAATGTTTCTTTTATATCTGATTATGCGCTTTGAAACCCCTCCCTCCACCCACGAGACTTACCTGTCTCTATGACATCGGTTGCATTGCCGTTATTCATATTTATTCAAGATTTTATAGAAACACGTTTTAGGTTAAAATAAGTATAAAACAAAAAATAGGACGCATTATTATAATATTTTTCGTAACAAGCACAGCAATAACTATCTTGTTTTCTATAGTGTAAGTTTTAATCCACCGGTACAGTGTAACAGCATCTCCGCACAAGTTCTGTCGATCCTCTGGAACTCTTTTGCACCACCGATGACTCTTATCTGGTTCGTCGGGGGTGGCTTAAGAGTCGCTCCCACTTGGTTAGGAGTGGGGGCAATGGAACGACCCCACCTACCAAGCAGAAAGACAATCATTGGTTAATAGATACACGAGTTTCCATTTTAACCACAAAATAAGTTTCACATACATTCTATTATTTGGATTCATTACCTACTTTGTTATAAAGTTCATTCACTGAAGGAAAGAGAATCAAAACTTTATATGTATTTAAGGTATTTCGAAAATTTTGCGCTTCTAAGAAAACACTAGAAGTTCAAATGGCAAATAACAAAGAAAATAAACCAATAATACGGTATTAATTAGTTGAAAACCACTATAAAATATAACAGTGAAAGCTATACCAATTTCTAAAACACTGTTGTTTGGGCGAGCTTAAGTCAGTGAAGCTTAAAGCTTTATTTCTTTTACCCTCCTTAAACCTAACGACATCACCTAGTATAGCTTTATTTTAGATTAATTAGTTTAAACATTATTGAATACTACTCTTCAAAGTAAATTCCATTGTTTTCAACTGCCTTCACCTATCTTTCTGCCAATAATTGAACTTGATGCCGTTGTCTCTCCTTTAGTTTTGAAGCAAGAAATCTTCATATCCAATTTTTACCTCTCCGAATTATCAAAGAGCCGACCTGTATAAAAATAAGCCATTCATATAAACAAAGCACAATCTGATGTGCAATATTTGGACTATACGCAGGATGAGTCAAATCTCAAGTATCTGGTCAAACGAGAACCAGTGTCTTCGCGTTGTCGTTTTCCAACATAACTTAGTTCCTGTTGACCATAACGGGGTATTTAGTCCTCAAAACTGGATAAACTCTGTCTTCCTGTTCACTGTTAGCGTTCCAGTCAGATATCAGGAACAAGTCCAAATGCAAAACGCCTTCGAAGTTTTATTTGACACAAAGCATCATTTTTTTCATATTTGGCAACCTTCTTTTAGTGCCGCTTCACCTGACCCTATCCACAGCTTAAGTTCGTTACATTTTTTTTTTTTAAATATCCAATTTTATCAATTGTGATACTTTTTTCCAGAACCCATACCCTTTTGAGTTTTGGAGGAAAATTACGCACTAATCAAATCGCTACAGGACTTCGGCCTCTGAGGGTCTTCAATTCTATGCGCCCAGGTTTTTAAGGTGAGGAGTCACTGTATGTAGCATAGGAAGCTCCTAATGATAAATTACGAGTAGTTGCTTGTGGTTCCACTCTCGTAATGTGGTTGAACGCCATTAACAATGACTTTGGGCAAACTGATTTGGGTTCATTTGTATGACAAATTAACATTGTTGAAACGCTTGAATCAAAGTACGGTAGTATTTCGATACATAACAGACAACTGAATCTGCTTTCCAGTAATGTCTCAAAAGTACGCGAATCACAAATTTTGTTTTCAGGCATATTACGTGTGTTTTAAAAATATAATCTACTCCTGAATTCAATCCAACTCAAGTTACAAGGAATTAAATGATTATTCAATATAAACTTTGGTATAAATAACTGGAACAAAAACACTCATATAATTATGAGAGTTGAAAATGAAGGTTATGTTCATGTACAAAGAAATTTGTAACAAGCTACTTCTTCTACCAGGAGATTAAAAGATTTCGTTAAAGTATTCATTAAACATATTATTTAAGTATTCGTGTTAGACCAGACCTCATAAATCGAAAGTGAGTAAAGTGGGCTGAGAACTTGGCGCCTTCAATTGGAGCAAACACTATAGCGCACTACACCAACACTTCCCCTGAGCTGTGTGCTACCACTTTTTTAAAAACGATAATCTTTTCTACAGTCCGGACATGGAAAATAAAAGCACATTGCAGTATTTATAGACTTAGTAGTCATACTGCTCCCCTTTTCCACGTAATTTCTTATAAAAAAAAGGGGGTTTATGAAAAAATTGTAGTTTAGTTTGAAAACATTTACTATATGAAAAATTCTGTCATTGCCAATTGAATCCTTTAAATGAAAAAAAAAAAAATCTTCATCCTTAGTTATTCAAAGGAACACGATGAAATATAATGAAGATGGGCCAGTCAAATGGAAAACGAGCTCAAGGATTTCCAGAAGAGAGGAAACGATGTTGTGCAGACTCCGCATTGGGCACTGTGAATTTTCGCATGTGTACCTGCTGAGAGGACCTGAGGCCCCAATCTGTGAACACTGCCATCCCACAATCCTGACAGTAAAGCACATCCTCCTGGAATGTCCAAGATTTACCAAGATTCGACGTAAATTGAAAATGGAAAATAACCTCAAGGAGTTGTTGGGAGACATGGAGGAATCGGTGAAGGTAGCAATGACTTTTTTAAAGAAGATAAAACTGTACAACCAAGTTTGAATTGAAAGCGTTTTTGCCAATAACCCTAACGGGTAGAAGCAATAGTAAATAAATAAAATAAATAAATAAATTTTAAAAATGATTTAGAAAGGGCTATGAAATATCTTGTGTAGGGCAGATTGTCAAAAATTTATGTTTTGTTGTTCTAATCGAAAATATATGTTGACGGTAATGGGTTTTAAGAGGGTATTCCATCCCAGATTTTATCAAGAAATTAATCTAAGTCATATTTCATATTTCAACCTTTATACAAAAACGCAAGCAAATAAATACTTTAAAAAAAAAAAAATCCGGCCAGTCCTCAAGCTCTTATCTGCGATGAAAAACTATAAAGCCCAAAGAAAAGTGCTGAACTTCAAGTACTACCAAAAAAACAGAGGGACTTTTGGTGTTGGAAAATTACGATAAACCGGAAGGGGTGTAAAATGGAGGCCCTGAGCCTGTGCGATGCCAGGTGCTCGTTAAATTATGCCTGGATAGGAACCATTTAAGACCCCCACTAAAGCATCGTCCGATTAGTCTTGATAGCTTGAGGTGAACAACAAACAAACAATAGGGTTGAATGATCTGCCAGAAGCATCAATCTATAGAAAATATATATCTGCCCCTTTAAACCATAAGATGGACTGTACCAAAGACTGACCCAAAGATGGACGGACATTACCAAGGATGGCCAGAGGATGAGAGAGAAAGGTGCGGCGAAGTAGCCGACAAGGAGACAATGCCGGGCCAGGTCTGGGGGGGGGAGGGGCACCTCTCTCCCCACTGCCTGCTATATAAGGCTCTTCGCGGGCCTCCTAAGGCACAGTCTCATCTGTCCCTCAAGGATTATACCATCCATCATCATGAAGGCATTCCTCGTGGTGAGTAGTAGTCCACCATCTTCCGGGCAAATCTTCCAGTGTGTGATTTAGAGTAAAAAGAGTTGCTTCTTATCGTCACAAAGGCGGTTAATCAACCTATACGGGTTAGGATCACGGTTAATCAACCATTAAGGTTTAAAATCACGATTAGTGCTCAATTCTAGTTGAATCAGTTGTATCAAAATTTGAAACGAAAATATGTATTATTTTCGCCAGTTTGAAGACCTGGATCCATCAGTGTCAAATGGCTTCTTCTTAAACCAATGTAGAACAATATTTTTATTTATTATGTTGCTCGCCAACTATCATACGTATAAACCAATGGCTAACTGGTCAGTTGTTAAATAACTCAAATTTTAAAACTGTATTAAATGGATACTCCTGGATCTCTCTCTATTTTTATGTTCATTAGGCAAAATTTAATAATTAGCTAAAACCCAATTGAATTCAAATGATCATTAAGTTTTTTTCCCATAACCTTTTTACACGTTTTGTAACAAAAACTGAATATACAAAAATTTCGGTTGGAGTTTCACTTATTTGATTATAATTTTGCAGTAACATAAAGGTCGATAGTTCATTCTCCATTTTAAATTTCTTTTTTTACGAAATGTTACGGATTGAAAAACAAATATTTAAAAATACAGGAAAAGCAATATCTAATTCGTATCAACTAAAGGATTTTAACTCACCTCAATCTCTGAATTAATTTAAACTAACAAAGCTTATTCTATTTTTATGTATTCATAGGTTGGTCCATTCGTGTACTGAACCCATTACTAACGATCTAAAATAAAACAGTTTTGGGAATTTCACCAAATTTGTTGAATTTTATCGGACAGCTTCTCGCGGAAGAAAGAGATTTTCAAAAAAATTAAAAACAAAAGTTCACTTAAAGTAGGAAGTATCAATGGATTACGCAAAAGCCAGTTTCTAATGACTTTAAAACTTTCTAAATCCAGTAGCAATTAAGACCTCATAAATATTTATAAGGAAAGGAGCGTGATGTGCCGGATAAAAGATCGTTCCATCTTCGGTGTCATCGGTGAATGTTTCGTTCCCTTTAATGTCAGTGGAGTCGAAAGCGAAACAGCGT
This sequence comes from Aelia acuminata, assembly GCA_911387785.2. NCBI lineage: Eukaryota > Metazoa > Arthropoda > Insecta > Hemiptera > Pentatomidae > Aelia > Aelia acuminata. Next base: position 58,517,755 of record OU426984.1, read on the forward strand.
CAAATCAGCGGTGTTTTCAGCACTCCGCGAAGTTGGCTAACTTGTGTAAACATTGCACAATCCGAATGTAAATGCCACTCTGTAGGCTCCTAATGGTTAATGTAGGACTTACTTGTTCGGTCACCTATATCATTGAAATACTCTTTAGTCCGAATAACCTAATTAATGAAGGAAGGTATGGAGGATTCGAACAGAGGCAGCTTGTAGTAAGGATGATGCTGTTGTATCTTTCTCACGCAAAAGTAAATTTTCAATTATTTCATAGCCTCATCAACAATTTTTACTTTTATTTATGTGAATTAGTATTGTAGCTGAAATTGATATCCACTAAGGATTTACAATTTTGGAACGATATAACTCTTGGAGATTTTAAGTGTAATTTTACCGCCAGGAACGCATTATTTTTCAAATTCGCGACAACTAATAAATTCTTTAATTTCCTCTTGTTGTTATGGGGTAGTGTTCCACTTCTACCGCTTTTGTCTGTCTTATGACCTAATTTCAGGACAGTGGGATCACATTCTAGTGCCATTTAAGGTAATAATAGCATAATTGACACTCCTCGAACTAAATTTATCTCATTCTCCAAGAACATCATAGATATAGATTTGGTCGAATAAATTATTTACTGTTGAAGCTAACAATCGCTTGGGTATAACATCTGATGCATTAGATAGGTCTATGTCAGTAGCGGATCCAGGGGAGGGGCGCGGGGGGCGCCCCACCTGAGAAGTGAGAACACTCATAAAGTATTACTATTTCTATGTATAATGAGCTACATTTAGTCATTTTTCAAGTCCACTATTTGAAAATGAATTGTATTCAAACATTTATATTAATTTAGGACGTCATTATGTACTAATATGTATTTTAAATTAGGGCCTTCATTACTCATGAAATGTAAAAAAAAAAGTGCGCCCCCCTCAGAAAATTTCTGGATCCACCACTGGTCTATGTGCATGCTCGACCATACATGAATTTATGGATTTGGCGTTTAATTATGATGTTTCGTTAGTACCATTTTCCACAATTTTTATTTGTCTCAGTTAGAGGCTTGTTTATGTTTCACCTCACGGGAAAGTGTATACGCGATTGTAGAAATGTAAATTAACAGAAATTGCTTGTTTAATAAACTTTTTTTCGCTCGTGTTTTTCGTCGTAACATTTAACTCATCTACCGCCAGCGGATAATCGAGAGTTTACTGTAAATCATTAAAGCTTCCTAGTCAAAAGTAATAGTAAAGTAACTTGAATATAACTGAACTGAGTTTGCAGATGAAACATTGCGGTCAAACATTTCACCACTAACAAATATTTGGCAAGTTATAGTGTAGCAGTGTTGATCATATATGTCGATGTAGCAGTGTTGCCCATGTATATCGATGTAGCAGTGTTGCCCATGTATATAAATTTTGTTGTTTTATAGATTACTTCTTTTTAAAAGTTCTATATATTTAATAACATTCTATTTATAAAATATTATGAATTATGTTATTTGAAAATAACTAGTTTAATATTAATATAGTAAAAAATTGTGTAAATATTTTTGTTTCTTAATTTGTGCAACCATAGGGCAACACTGTCAATTATTTATAAATTATAAAAATCATCTGTTTTAATTAGTGTGTGTGTTGAAAAATATCTGTGTGAACACATGAAAATCGTTAACCTTATGTGGAATAAATAAAATAGTAATTTCCAATAAATGTGTTGTTCCTTGTTGTACTAAGAATTTATTGATTGGTGCAAATAGAAGTACCAAAATAGAATGTAAGTTAACATATGCTTGGCCTGCTTAGTGTCTGGTAGCGACAGTAGCGGTGGTGAGAGCCGAGCCCCCAGTGAGCGGAGGCTACAGCTACTCTAGGCCTGGAGGTCACGGAGGCGGAGGACACGGAGGCGGCAGCTTCGGCGGCGGCAGCTTCGGAGGCGGCGGTGCCCTCGTTCCGGTGGCCCCAGGGCCATCCACCAACGAAGGACAGTACGTCGACGGCCAGATCCTGGAGGAAGTGAGGAAGATCATCCTTAAGGACGAGGCTGCGTCCTCTTCTCTCCACGGAGGCGGCGGTGGCGGTGGATACGCCCCCAGCTCATCCTACGGAGCCCCATCCTCCTCCTACGGTGTCCCGTCCTCCAGCTACGGAGTGCCCAGCACCCAGTACATCAGCAGGGTGGTTGGAGTTGACCTCGAAGGCGTCAAGCAGGCCCTCCAGGTAGCGCAGTACGAACAGAGCTCCGGAGGCGGCGGCGGTGGTTACAGCTACAGCGGCCCATCCTACACCAGCTACAGCGTCCCGTCCTCGGGCTACGGCGCCCCCTCCCGCCCCTCCGGGTCCTACGGCGTCCCCTACTGAGGACGGTCCCCTACCGCACCATGACATCATCACCATGTACATATCTCGGTCACCGATCGCGCATCTACATCACGGGTCTCGTCTCGGGCTTGCACAAGGACCTAGCTCGCTAATGATTAATATCTGACTGAAGTCTTCACTCGTTAATATATTATAATTCTCTCACAATGTGTAACCGGGCTGGAATTTGTGCAAGCTTCATTATTATATATTTTTTTATGTTTGTATAAAGTCAGTGATATTTTTTTATAAAAAAGAAAAAAAAAAGATAAAAAATAAAAAATACATTTGCCACCGTGAACTTTTTCATTTTTATTAATCCTATCCCCTACAATAATATATCCCTCATTATTCATTCCAGCGTCTTTCAAAGACCTCTTCTGTTACAAAATATAGAAAAAGAAATTCTATTTTTTTTCTTCTTTTTAGCCTCTACCTTTTAGGGTCATTGGAGTTGTGTTCTGTTGAACTATGTTATAATACTTTGTTTCTTTTAGATACTGCATTAGGGTGACTATTTTTGTATCCTTGTCTCTTAACAATTCTGCTAGCGTTTTGTCCAAATTATGTTTGTTCCGGAGATCAATGAACTGAGTACAATCTGATAAAATGTGCTTTACCGTCAGAGCAACATAACATTGTCACATTTTTGGCATGTGGGTGCCTCCAGACCCCTGAGAAGGTAGCCATGGGTGAACTGGCAGTGCCCGATCCTTACGCGGCACAATATCATTTCTTATTGATAGTGTACAAATTCTATTTTACACAAGCTCAAAGTGAAATAAAACCAATCCCAACTTCCTTGAACTTAACCGAAAAAGGTTTTTTAAAAAAATTCTTAGTTTCATTGGTTTGTACATTCTTTTCACTAGCAATTACATATAATTACATTTCAGCTATAGCAATTACATATCAACTTCAAAAAGATATATTTGGCCTATCCATGGTTACCTTTTCATCTGGCGTAAACATAAGAATGGAACCCATTTTCATAAAACATCGAATGTCACGAAAACGGTATTATTAACATTCCCATGATACCTTACAGCCTAAACGTTTTTCGATTTTATTTACATAAAAACTAAGATCTCCGTGTTTTCCTCAGACTAAGTTCCCATTCATCATATTCACTTAATATGCATCCAAATTTTTATCTTGCACACACTAATGAGGATAATACCATCATAATGAGATATCAGGATTAAATATATCCTCAATACAAGATTTCGACAAAGATCTAAAGGCGTGTAACATCCAACAACGCAACCCTCAGTCATATCACTTTTGCTGCGTCGGGCTCCCCCTAGTTGAGTAAGGAGAAAAGCGTGAATAATGGTTTTGTTGTGTGTATTATGCAAGTTGATCCCCCCCCCCCTACTACAAGGCACCTTGCGAATACATAGCAATTCACCGGCAACTTATATAACATTACACAATATCGATCTTCCATCATCCCTTCAGTAAGTAATTCATAACTCATGCTTGTTAAACGGTTTTTACTATAAGTAGTAATCTCATAGTACACGTAATTCTCATATATACCTAAACGAGCTCCTTAAATCATAGTTTATTATTCAATATCCTTATATGGTTCTTAAGTATCTGTGTTGAGAAATATTGATGGCCTTTACTTTCCAAGCAAGAGAGGAAAATACTTTATTGAGAATTAGTGATGCCCAGCTTTATAGGGTTGCTAGTAACACAGAATACTAATCAATCCAGGAGGAAATTAAATTGTTTATGTCGTTCGATAACACGTAAAACCTGCAATTGAAGAAGAAATGAAGAACATTTATGGAATAGGTTATGACAAAATATATTCATAAAATAATAGGAATGCTGGGTTATGATTGCCCAAATTCAAGATTTATATTATATTTTTAAAGAATAAAACAATATTTGAACTCTCTTATCATCATTTCACGATAATGTTTCCAATCGCCAAAAAGCTCAGTAAGAGAATCATTCAATCTCGTGGAAGGTGGCCAAGTGCTGCTTGTTATTTTGGATTTCTCCAAAGTAATTTATTAAATGTTGTGATAATATATATTCATCACACGGATTGTGTCCGTTTACATCAGAACATTGCGTGTCAGTCAAACTAAATGCTGATCCAAACGGTGTTGAAATCGTTCTGATTATTTTAATTAACTACACGCATGATGCAATGCAGCCCTCACTATTTGTGTTGGCACGAGGAGGAAGATAAAGAAGAAGAAATAATTAACAATATTACAATGTTAAAGCTAAAATTGACCTTATATAGAATAAAAATATTTACCTCCATGAAACTTTTATGATAATTTTGTCTTAGTAGGAAAATTCGAGATCTGCTGAGTCCACCAGAGGACCAACCACCAGGAGGAATAGCCCCCTTTTAGGGGAATACAAACCCCCTACAAATATTTGGAAATAAAATCAGATAACAACGTATTTTTTTGTCTCTCAGACCCGGTCCAAGAAAAAAAAAATATCACACTTATTTCTGTCATCCCAGTGAATAAGTTTTATGGCCGAGTGGGCAAACGTGTTGGAAAATACGTGGTGCCCCATTGGGAACCCGAAGATAGCAAGTACCAACTCCGGAGCCAGGGAACATTTAATAATACTCGGCATAAATCCCCCACACTCTACTCTGGCCCGGGAAACCCCGTATAGCTAAAAAGGCGAGTGAAAACGAAAACAAATAGATTTACTTACTTTTAATGGCGCGTCTTTTAAAGTTTAAACGGCATTTGAATAAAATTATGTTTTCATTGTTATGCATTGAAATGCCGTCAAAAATAACAAAATATTGTGTACTGATTACGGCCATAAAACCAACTGAAAAGATCTTATCGGAAATGACGTATTAGAGTTGACTTACTGTTCGATTATAACAGATATAACGAAATGATGATATAAATTATAATAACTACATTTCAAACTACCCCCTGACTTTACCGCCCCTGCTTCTTATATTATATTTGTAGTTACATATGTAATACCAGTATGCATCCATCCATGTATGTAACCATCAAATTGTTACCTGTGAATAATTTAACCGGGACAAAGAAAATGGTTTACCTGTTATCTATTACACCTTTTAAACTAGTGACTATAGTAATGGAAATGGTCTCATTGGATTCAGATGCATATATCTTAATGTATATTAAGAATAATCACTCCACTTGCACTAAAATTAATTTGTACACCTGCCCCCCTTAAAGGATAAATTAATAATTTGTACACCACACCTGGTAGCTATAATTTGAGCGGACTCTGCATAAATCGAATCCTACTCCTAAGACGAAGTTATGAAGAAAGATTCATAAAGTTATAAAATAAAATAAAATGTTTTAAAAGTGTTAAAAAAAAATTTTTATATAAAGTTTTTCTTACATTGATCCTATTTTTCCTGTAATAAAAGGGCATGGACCAATATATTGGTTCTCTTCCTGACAAATACATTCGTACTTAGATTTATACCCCATCCTTCTTCTTCCTTTCCATTCCTTATCATTAACTTTTATTTGATATCTGAAGTCAAAACAACGTTCTCCCTTGGCCACCCCCTCCCCAGTGCCAATTCTACCTGCTAGAATGTACATTGTTGATTAACCAACTCATCGCTGCTAAGTATTTTAAATATGAAATTTATTTTATTAAATATTGACAAATTAAACTTATAAAATAAGGTACCCCTCATAGTTAAAAATACAGGAAAATATAACAGGATGGGTACTATCCTTTGGATTGCAGAGCTATGACATAATACGCAAAACACATTTAACAATTGCCTAATCCAGCGTGGCATGTGTCAGGGCCAGACAATGGTCTTAGCTTCTTTCGGAGGGCAAGCTTAATTATACTGACCTTTTTTTCTCTATATCCCCCATAAAAATTGTCAACAAGGTATAACTTAACTGGGCCAGGATAGCCGAGCGTGTATCCTGTTCAAAAGTTCAAAAATAAAATGTGTGTGTACCAGTAAAATTGAACTTTTTAATGATTGAAGAAAATAGTACTTTTCTATCAAGATAAAAAACTTTTTTTATTCTGTATAAAATTAACAATAAAATATTCTCCAATATTTCAGGAGTGTGTTATCTATATGTGCAGTGCTATGGACTAAACATGTTTAAATTATATCAATAGTTGGAGAAGAAATTAATTTTTAAAATCTTTACCGAAATAAATTTAATTTTTTGTCAGCCGACCAATCTCAGTGATCCTGTGCTACTCTTCTCCAGTTTGCTACACCCAGCAGTTTCAGATCCTCCTCGACATCATCCAGCCATCTGATTCGAGGGCGCCCTCTGCTTCGTTTACCGTCTGGTTTCTCATAGAGTATTCTTCTTACTATCCTGTGCTCTAGCATTCTTTCCACATGTCCTAGCCATCTCAGTCTGGCTTTCTTTATTAACACCACCATGTCCGGTTCTCCATATAGCTCCTCATTCTTTCTTCTTCTCCATGTACCATTTTCGGACAGTCCGCCCCAGATTCTTCTTAATATGTTTCTTTCCCATGTATTGACCATAATTTCTGATATTTTGGTCAGGGGCCATGTCTCCCTCCCAAACAAAACTACCGGTCTTACTATGGTTTTGTACAGTTGGATGTTTATTCTTTTAGAGAATGATTTTACCTGGAAAACTCTTTGTAGTGAGGAGTAACACCAATTTCTCTAATAGTATATATATATATATATATATATATATATATATATATATATATATATATATATATATATATATATATATATATCATTTCCCCATAAGTAACATTACAATTCTATGTAAATAAATTTATGACTAAAATTAGAACTAAATCTAATAATTCAATTCTTAAAAAAAAAAATACAAATCATTTTGACCATTAATTCATGATCCATCTGAAAACCAATTTGGAAACCAGAAACTTGATTAGGAAATTAGGATTTTACAGTTATCTTAATGAAATAAAACTTCTTAGTAGGTTTTAATCATCCTCCTCCTCTCCTATGATACTTCATAGCTCTGCTTTACTTTGAAATCATAGTGATAAAAAAAAGAATTATAAAATTGTAGTTTAATTAAGAATAAGCAGTTCCCCAAGCTTCTCAAAAAAAAAGTTTGTTACCCAGAAATAATATGCCCTAAAATAAAATTTCAAAACCTTCTTACAATGAGCTTCCCTTTAACATGGTGTACCAACTTGTGCCAGTCTCCACCAATCTTCTGGGTAACCCTTCCTCTTCTGGAAGAAAAATCAATTATTGCACTTGTTTTTTCTGAGTGAATCAACGCCACTAATAACTTATTGCCAAGTAAATAGTTATTAGCCCCTTGCTGCAGACAAAATAGGGCTCATAAACCATTTTTATATCTATACCTTGGAAGAAGAGCAAGAGCCATGTATTATATTTTTAAATGCAAATGAGCTTCACAAAATACATCAAGATAGGCTATAACCTATCTTAAATTCTTAAAAAGAAAGAATATATACATCAATTATTGATGATAATCATTTCTACCATTATAGATGGCTGGGGAACCTTGGTTCATTTAATTATAAATGAATATCCTACCATGATTTCTTTAACGCATTTCATTTAAATTTGGCATTGTTTTACATGCCCTTTTTCTTTTATAATCTCTTATAATTATTTGATAAGGTTGAAAAATGACATGTGACTTTTTTAAATTTTACAGGAAAGCATTTTGCTAACTTGCTGTTAAGTGGCTTTTGACTTGATACAATTTTCTATCGTTGTTTTTCTCAAAAACTAATATAACAATACTCATTTTATCACCTAAACAATTGTGAATAACGAATGAGATTCTAGAATGTGGAGAAACTTATTTTAGATAAGCAACATGCCATTTTGCCACCACCAGCACAGATAATTATTATTTTGCTTTATATTTTAATTAAATATATTTCATTCCATGTCAGTTTTTCTCTTATTTTAAGTGGCTTAAATCAAGAATGAATTTCAAACATTTTTGCTGCAGCACCCCCTTATAGATAACAAATATAAATTATAAATAAAGTAAAATACTCATTAATATCCAAAATTTTCGTTTTACACTAAACCAATTATATTAAAGCGGCAGGCTTACTGAAAAACCTCCATTATTAAGACCACAAAAAAATTTCTTTGTTTAATTTAAACATACGTAATAGATTTATTTATTTCATAGCAAGTTCATCATCTAAGTTAATACATATAGTAACCTATGTAAATGTAAGGTATCGTTGGAACAATTAGTTTGAGTTATATTTGCAAAACATTCTAATTACTGAATATAGTATTTTAACTACATTATACATTCATATGTAATACTTTTATTACCTAATTGTTATTAAAAGCAGCTTGCCACAAATGTTGAATTTTGTATCTCTTTCTAAAATAACCTTTTTACTATATAAAAAGAATTAGGTTTAAAATAAATATTTAATTTTGCATTCTCACATTTCGTGAAAAAAAAAATTACAAACCAAAATGCTGGGATAAAGACTTGAAATTAATTTTTAAATTAAATAAACAGTTGTATAAGTTGTAATCCCCTCGATTGCAAAAATAACAGGATAAACTGCCATTATTATAAAAATTTACAGCCTTCGATCACCAATGTTTGCATAAGTTCAACAGATAAAATAAATATATTCAGCATCATTCTATTACTTCATTATTGGTTTATTATACTCATATTAGTTCATTGTTTTCTGTCATACAAAATAAAAAATAGAATTAAGTAGTGATTTGTCTGCTGTCAGGCACACAGGATACCTCCTAGAATCTTATAAAATTCTTTCTATTGAAGTATAATAAATAGATTTTGTTTAAATCTCCCTCTTGACCCGGCAGGAGTGCCCTACTTTTTTTTACTTTCACTTACCTATATATGAAATATATAGTAAGTGGAAATATTGCGATCGTGAAAAATTTCGACTCGGTCTTCAATGGAAATACACGTTTTGGGGTCCCCTGAGTCCAAATAACCAAGTCCCGTGAAATGGTCTGTGTGTGTGTGTGTGTGTGTGAACAGACTAGCTCAAAAACTATAAACAGTGCGAACCTGAAATTAGGTATTTAGTGTATGTATATGCTCGCGATGTGACAGCAAAAATTTCATCAAAATTGCTCAAATGGAGGAGGTACTTTATTTAATAACTTTTTAGGTTTTTTTCGATTTTCTCAAAACGGCTCTAACGATTTTGATTAAACTGTGTATTTGATGTATTAATATGCCCAAGATATGACTGTAAAAACTTCATCAAAATTGATCAACCGGAGGGGGGACTTTATTTAATAAATTTTGTATCATTTTCACGTGTTTTTTTTATTTACTCAAAAATGGATTTAACGATTTTGATCAAACTGGGTATTTGATGTATGTATATGCCAAAGATGTAATAGCCAACATTTCATCAAAATTGGTCAAACGGAGGGGGCACTTTATTTCATAATTTTTTTCCAATTTTTACCTTTTTTTCGATGATCACAAAAATGGCTTTAACGATTTTTATTAAAGCCGTTCTGTTAATTTGAGGAGTGGCAATTAACAAAACGCATTAATTTCTAATGTAAGTAAGTTGGTAAGTGAAAGTTGTGTTGCGAGCACCCACCAGATTTTTTTGTAGTCACATGGGCTGTTAGCTCATGGTCATCATTTTCTACTATTTCTGCATATAAATGAATGCAATGCTGCTGAAAATGTTAATGATTACTTTTAATGCAATTTTTGAATTTTTTCATTTTGGATAATAAATGAAAACCTTATTTGAAGTCGTTAAATGCATTTGCATTATAAAAATGTCATACTTTATTAAAGTAAAACTATATTTAACAAAAAAATTATGAAACAATAACAAACACATTATAACATTTTCCTACTGAAAGTGAATAATTGTTTAGTCAGAAATTAAGAACTCAAATTCATGTGAAATGCATTTATAAGTACAATGCTCATAGCAAATAAGTTTAGAGCACTCTAAACTTGTCTTTTGTTTTATCTGGGACACAAACAGGAAAATTTTGTATACAAATTAGTAGCCAAAGGTTTTTCTTGCCACAGAATATAGTGACTACTTTTCTGGTTAGTGTGTGTGAGAAGACTAGCTCAAAAACTATAAATCGTACGAACCTGGAATTTCGTATTTGGTATATATAAATCCCCACGATGTGACAGTGAAAATTTCATAAAACTTGTTCAAATGGAGGGGGCACTTTATTTACTGAAGTTTCTCATTTTTACGTTTTATTCGATTTTCTCAAAAAGTTATCATGGTTAATGAAAATCAAGTATTCTTTAATATCAGGTAAGTTTTATTATCATTAAAATTTTATGAGGGGGCTTAAATGGAGAAGGGGACTTTTGTTGTACTATAAAGTACCTTTGATTTTTTTATTTATATGGAGTTCTTGACTGTCTCTCAAAAATAAGAAAAATATTCCGACAACTCATAAAACACTTTGGGCCCACGTCAAGCATGCTGAGTACGCCTTAAATGACAGTCCATTGTTTATAATTAGAGAAGTTCTGTTCAAGGAAAAGAGTTGTGTTTTGAAATATACATATGTAATAGAAATTATTGGTTTCCATGATAACTAAATGATTTTTTCAACAACTACATAGACAATTGTAAAATCAGACCTGATGGAGTATTATGCCTGCATTGCCGAATCATCACAAGTAAACACATTTATTTAACAATAATTTTGTGTACTTTAGAGAGCAAATAGAAACAAAAATAAGTAAATGAATGAGGAAAAATGTGTGAATATGAGGAATGGCGTTTACCTGTTTATCAAAACACTTCAATTTCTAATCTAAGTGTGTTGGAAAGTGAACGTTGTGTGTTGTGTGCATCGAACCAGATTTTTGTTTGTTTGTTTAACGTCCATTTTTATGCTACTAAGGCTAATCGGACGATGCTACAGTGGGAGTCCTAAATTTTGCCTATCCAGGTATAATTAGGATAGGGATCTTTAACGAGTACCTGACATCGTACAGGCTCGGGACCTCCATTTTTCATCCTATCCGAGGGACGGCACGGCTAAGGATTTTTTACTCCCATTAAAAAATCCTAGGGCCACCGCTGGAATTGAACCCGCGATCTTTAGTATTGTAGGTTGCCATGCTAACCACAATACCACAGGTGACCCCCCATATTTTTTAATGATGGATCAAACTCAGTTTCAAAACACTTTAGTTTTCTTCCTGCATTTGATGAACTGAGTTTATGACATTTGCAAAAAAGCTAATACCAGATCATTTGCCTATTTCATATCTGATATGAAAAAGGGACCATAACATTATCCATAAGTATTAAACTTATTCTAGGGATTAAACTTGATGTTTGTTTTATTCATCTATTCTTTAATTTTTCAGAACTATTAATATAAAACTTAAAAACCAGTGTTATACTAGAATAATAAGTAGGATTTTTATTGTTTAGTTTTATTAATATTAAGAGACCTTTATTCTAAAATAAACAGTGATATTAAATCCTTCAACATGTCACCAATTTTCCAAAAAAAAAAATCTATTAATACTCAAAAGCTTATCTTAATAAAATGACTCTACTAAAATTTATTCTGTTTAATAAAGTTTTTATCTAATAAGGATAGGGAATATCAACAAAGCTTTATAAGTAAATTTAAATATATTAACAAACTTATCATTATGTTCCTCGTAGGTTATATAATTAATACTAAAAAACAGAATTACAAGATTAAAAAAATATAATCTGCACATAATAGCAATATTTACAATATTCCATAGTGAGCTGGTATCAGCGACTTTGAAAGAATAATGTCTGTGTATTATTATAAATCTGTTCACAGAGGGTGTTGATATCTTCTCCTTTTACACCAGCTATCACTTCTAATACCTGAATTATGTTTGAAGGTTCATTTCGTCCTTTGACCATTGAGCCTTTGACCCACTTTTCCTTCTTGACAGAGGGAAACGAGGTCCTTACATATTTAAAACTTGCATGACTCTGTTTTACCTCGCACCAAGGACAATCAGTTTCAATCATTAACTTGTTTGATGGAATTTGTTTAACAACATTTAAATTTTCATCGGTTTTCAGCGAACAGCCATTGATGCCAATATACAGACCTAAGTCGATAAATTTTTGGGCGTACATATATGGACCATCAAATGAATGGACCACACCACCGGGAAAACAGTTTTGGTATTTAGTTAGGATATCATACATATCTTCAAAGGCATTTCGACAATGAAGAAACAAAGGCATATTGTGCTCCTTGTTCATTATTAATTGTTTTTCAAAATACATCAGTTGAGTTTCTTTCTTACAAAAGTTGAGACGATCGTAGTCAAGCCCAAATTCTCCCAAGGCTACCACTTTATCTCTTCCATTTGAAATAAGCTGAGATAAATCTGTTAGATATTTATCAGCATTTCCTGACTTTTCGAAGTCATCACAATTGGTCGGATGGCAGCCCACGGTACAATACAGGCGACTATCAGAATGGGCTAAATCTAAAGCTTCCTTACTTTCCTTCAGACTTACACCAGTTAAGATAATCTTGTCCAGACCATTGCTCCATGCACGATTTAGAACATCGGATAAATCAGGTTCATGTTTACTCTTTCCGTTGTAAATACCTTGATACATTGAGTCTAATAAATTGGCACCAATGTCTACAAACTTTTTCACAGACATTTTTAAGTATTTAATGAATGGAGTCAAAACTATGTCAGCCCAAAATAAGTTTCACCAGAATCACTATAACATTGACGAAGATTAATGGAACTGAAAAAAAAAAGAAGAAAAAACAATTAGAACTGAAACTTGTATGTGTTAAATATTAAAATATTTAATATTTTTATTTTGAAGAGAAAAGATCTTGGGCGGGACAAGTTAAAATTATTTAAAAAAATTATGTATATAATCGTAGCCAAGCCGGTACGGTACTCTTTGCTTTTGCTTACTCTTATATTAAATTTTAACGAAAAAAATAAATGTATTCCGGCGAGATTTACCCTAAAAGCATCATTACACATAATGGCCTACTTTAAATTGCCGTGGAATAGGGAATGATTTCTAAAAGTTCACTGAAATTTTTAATTTGAAAGAATAAAGTTATTCCTCAACTGAACAGGAAGGAACTATTTTTAAGGAACGTTGTGTATTCTTGTAGCATTTCTCCAATGGGAATATTAAATTAAAAAGTAGATATGGCCGCTAATTGGCTCAAGAACAATGCTGTGAAAAGTTTCAACTAAACCATTGGCTCCATTTTGAGTTAGCAAACATATCATCGTCAACATGCGAAAGTAACGAATATGCATAGGTTTTTAGTTGCACCTTCGTAACTTTGGCATGGTGACGACGATATGGCCTTTAATTTTACATATAAGATAAAACTATTTTTTTTAAATAACACTGATTTCAATCAAATAACCTCAATTAAAAAAAATCTTTTCATAATTTTTTAAAAAAAAATAAATAAAATAATTTTCATTTTAGGATCTCTAGTCCTAAGAATAACAAGCATTAATCGATCAAGATTCATTTGTCTGTCTGGTTGATTAAAAACTAAAAGTAAAACTCAAAATAAAAAAAAAATAAAAACAGAATGTATAAAAAAAAAAAAATTCATAAAAATCAAATAAATATATACTTAAAGTTGGTCTCACTATTTTAGATATTTATACCGAAGATTGATGACTAAGGAGGTGGATAAATAGTTGGGTTTTAAAGGAAGTGAGGGATGAAGTTTCATGGATGGAGACAGGTAAGGAATTCCAGAAGGTGGTGGCACGGATGATAAAGGTTTTTGTAAAAGAGGCAGTTCGGTAGAAATGGGTATACATGTTATAGGTTTGAGATCTAGTATTTAGAGAATGTATAAAGGAGCAGGGTGTGAACAAACTGAGGATATAAGAAGGTTTCTTGGATCTAAAGGTTCAGAAAAGATACACAACTTTGATGCATTGCCGTCGAAAATCTGAGTAGAACTACTTCAATTAATCATACCAACTGGAAACGTGGGAGTGCCTGGGACAACAAAGATGAATCTAACGGAACTATTCATAAGTCTCTTCAACCTCATCTCATGCAAGCCAGACAGTCCCCCGTATTCAAACTGATGGGTAATACTAACAAATAATCGAATATCAAGAATCCTACTAACATTATGTAATTGGAATTTCCCACAGACAACAAATTTTGGTCCACTTTCACAAGTAACAATTATTAAAATAGATTCAAAACGAACATCAGTTAATTTAGATATTTAAACATCCTTAATTGAAAAATTTATAAAAAATTAAAACTGGAAGATTGGAGTGGTGGAATAAAACAATAGAGTGATGTTCGCTCTTGGAACTTGCTGGAAGAATCAGTATGGGCCTAAGGCTGGAAAGTTTAGAGACCACTGCATTAAACTACTTAATCTTGTAAAATGAAATGGAAAATCTATAGGTTTTTGAAAGTTAGGAAGCAGAAGGAAACAATGGAGTGTCAACCTAATACAAAATTGGTCATTGCACAAGATTTAAAAGATGATGGAGTCAAAAATTTTGACAATGAGATAGGTGAGGGAATGCGAATTTGAAACTTTAAACTTTCATCTGTAACATTTCATTTGCAGTATTTATGAAAAAATAGCATTCTACCAGTAAAAACTTAGGTATGCAAATTAAAAATACTTTGACAACTGAACCTAGACCGCCACAATATTCAGTTGATTGAAATTGTTATAGTTATAGATGTTATTCTATGTTTTATGTTCTCTTCAGTAATTACCTTATCTTAAAGCATAAATCAATATATATTATAAAGCAAAGTGTACAATGTGCGTGCCGAAAAGGCTCAAAAACGACTACACCTACTATATGGAATGTTATGTCGTCATATTGCCCTATTGCCCCTAACGATGAAGAAGGTTTCAGTTTTCATTTTTAGAGTGTAATGTTGAAGGGACAAGGGCTGTAATTTTAAGCCTCTCGCTACATATAATTAGCCCCTCTAATAAGCCCAGGCGAGTTAATGAATGAAAGAATATAGTTCGACATTTGGGAGCCAGGAGCGCTATCTAAGCTCAATTCATAAGGTAATCGTTCATTAGTTCAGTTTGTTATGGTTTTAGCTTCAACTGTTTTCTTTAAATTACACGAGATTATGTATAAATAATTATTTTTTCCTTTTTATTTTTCAATAAGGTTATTACATCTCTGCAATGAATTGAAATTAAAAATAAACAAAACCAACTGGATTCCTAAGCGACTCAAGTTTTACAGAAGAGGAAAGAATTGGTCGAAACATTGCCTTCAATCAATGTAAAATATAAGAGTAAATTTACAAAAAAAGAAAAATTGCTTATTAGTGTAGTGAGCGAATAAAAACTAACAACTGAATAAAATAGATAATATGAATAAAAGATATAACCTAATGGAATATATATCAAAAATAAAGTGTTCATATAATATTTCTGTTTAATAGTTCTGTTCTGTTCGTAAATTTTCAACCGAATTCGAAAAAGGAGAATTTACTCAACTTCATAAGGATGCGGATGGTCTCAATGGAATCAGAACATAGAAAACATAAAAAATGGTACATACCAGGACAAATTTGCTGCCAAAATAATTTTTCTTAATCAAGAAAAGGGAAGAAAACGCATTGAGAGAACCGCATTAATAGGGTCTCTTATACCCAAACCATATATGGGCAGACTCTGAGGTTTCGAAACTTACCACTAATACTAAACTGAAGTTTCAGAATGGTACAAATTTTGTTTTAATCATGATTAATTTTGGTCTATCTTTCTGTACTATTACATTTTAAAGTTATTCTTTCATTCCACCTATTCCACAACTCCCTGAGCGAAGCCGGGCCCCAAAGCTAGTAAATTATAAACCTATTCTACTGCATTATAATTGAAATATAAAATCACCTTCTTGAAACTCTCATGAAAAGTCATAACTAACCGTGAAATTATAAACCTAAAAAGATGTATAAACTGAATCAAATATTTTGAATTTCTAAAAGAACAATTGAATAAATTACATTGCATTTTAATTTTCAACTAGCACTTACCAGTAATATATTATTGATACCATTGTCGTAAAGTTAATATAATACTTACTCCTAGTAACTGTTCTTATCGAATGCATTAAATGTAAAATTTGAGCTTTCAGTGTTGGTGGTTCACCAAAACCTTGTACACTCGGTGCTCTCCACCATCCCACTGAAAAAAAAAATTATTTACAGAAAATTTCTTACTCAAAACTTGGAACAATATTATATAATTTGATATCTTCCACTCAAGTGAAAAAATATTCTTAGTTTTTCAGAGCTGTCTACTGTACCTTTATGGTTTTTTTTTTTTTTTTTAAATTATCATTAAGGGGAAAGGTTTAAAGGCTCTTAAGAGAATTTAAGAACATATCATCCAGGATACCATGGTGAAATGGATGGTAATGACTCACTTAAGCTGTACAAATTAAATAATATAATGAGACATCATAACAATATTCTAATTCATTTCTAAAAATATTTAATATAATAAATCTTGAATTAGCTAAGAACATTAATATCGCTAGTACATAATTTCATAACACCGTATGGTTTTTTTCATGTGAAATCATTTCATGGTGAAATGGATGGTAATGACTCACTTAAGCTGTACAAATTAAATAATATAATGAGACATCATAACAATATTCTAATTCATTTCTAAAAATATTTAATATAATAAATCTTGAATTAGCTAAGAACATTAATATCGCTAGTACATAATTTCATAACACCGTATGGTTTTTTTTCATGTGAAAATAGAGTAACGGATGTCCAACGACAAGACAAAAATAACAAAACGATCAAGATCTGCAGGAAGCAGTCATTTTAATATTACCAAATCCATCACTATCAATGTTATCACTACTATATGAACAAACTAGAAGCCTTTAAAATGATCCAGAGATAGATTTTTTAAATTAATTTCTATCTCCTGAATAATTATGACAAAGCTAGTTTTGGCTTGTACACTGTTGGGTTTGATGAATTCAGCTATTAATTAAGTGTTGAATGAAATATATATTTTTTTAAACTATTTAATTAGAAGATAAAAGATTCGACCACGGCCGGGAATCGAACCCAGGTTCTCCGCATTAATAAAAGATTCCCGGCCGTGGTCGAATCTTTTATCTTCTAATTAAATAGTTAAAAAAATTATATCTTAATTGTATAACCAATGACCATGAATAAATAACATCATAATTTTTTTTTATTTAATTTTTTTTTTTACATAAAATTCTGATTTCACAAGTGGTAATCTGACATATAAATACATATTAATATAAATTTAGATAACTGTAGGTCTCTATTGATTCAATAGGTACAGTTTTAAGGATCAGCACTTCAGTGACACATGTCCTGTTCTCAAATTGACTACAAAATATGACCAAAACAATTTTTTCTAAATTGTAATCATTATGGCGCACTGTCATAAAATAGTTAGCAATATGAAGACATGTAGCAATTGAACTTATATTTCTACAGGTTAAAAAGTTAAAAATGACTCACATTACATGTAAAATAATTAAATTGGTGGATAAAGTCACTAACAAATTTAGTTCTTTAGCTTAGTAAAGAATATTTTTATGAAGAGAATTTCAATATATTGAATCCTTGAAGAAGTATAGGGCAGAAAGAGGACCTAGCATTCTTTCGGGAAGGTTACACTTTGCACTATACTGGTATCAAAATAATTTGAACTCACTTTTTGCTAAAAATCTTTCTTCGTGAAGGACACAAACGGCATTTAGAAACAATATTGTAGCCTCGAACAAACCCCACAATGTTACTGCCATGATGAATGAACCTTAATTAACAGAAATAAATAAAACTAAAACGACACATCATTCAAGTTGCCGTGTCTTACTGTACTATCAGCTGTTACTAGATAATATTTATAAAATTTTATTTATTTACTGAAACGACCGACTTTAAAGATCGATTGTAGAAAATAAGAGTTTTTAATTTTTTTATATCTAATTATTTCTGCATAACCTAATTTTAATACAGAATATTGCCAATGTTTAACTCTTATTTCATCCATTTATTGATATAATTGTTGGTAAAATAAAAAAAGTGTTTTTGTTAGTCAACATATTGCAAAGAAATAATAAACTATAATTTTTAAATACAATAAAAGTACATTATTAATAAAGAACGTTGGACAGGCCGGGAGCGCCAGGATTGTGGTGGGGGGATCTACTCACGAGGGGATACTGGACTCGTTTTTTGTTTGTCCTATACAGTCGGAGGATTCGGTTACTCCAGTTCCGTTTCGGTCTTTGGTAAGTCACGTATCCCGATCTGTCTGCGATGACCGATCCAGAGGTGGAAATGCTTCAGGTCGAAGAGAGGAGGCCGAGGTTCCAGGTGAATCGAGTAGAAGGGAAAAACGGAAGTAAGGGAAGTTTGGACCGAGAAGGAGGAGAGGAAGAGGAATTGGAGCCTCTGAGAGCTGAAGACGAAGAATATGTCGCTTCTTACTCCAAGAGTTTCCGGCACTTTACGAGAGAAGCCCTTCCGAGGATGGATAACTACAGGAACATCATGTCCATCCAAGCTGCGGTGAGGCCTACCCTGGAAGAACTGCACAACGAGACGGAACATGCGAAAGTAAGATCTGTTATTTTACGGTACCATTTTGAACATTTTAATATTTACTACAGTTGCACAAATCATTTTGTTTTTAGATTTATATTTATCAATATAATTGGTTATTTTTAAACTGAGCACAATCTAACTTCTTTTGTTTATTTTTATAATGCATGAAAACATCTCTTTTTCTATTTAGCTTGTAAAATGTTTTAGTTTTCATTCGTGAATGATTTTTCTCAAATTGTACAGTCATTCACTTTTTTTTATCAACATCTTATTAAAAAAATAAAGATATTTTAAGGTGTCAAATTAATTTTTGGGGACTGCAAGAGTTCGCAATAAGAATAAAATATTAAATCTTTGTTCCAATTAGACCTATACAAGCGGTAGTGATTACTGAATTATTTTAATATATTTTTAAAATGTCGATTTTTTTTTTTTTTTTTTTTTTTTTTAAATTTTCCTTTAACGTACGAAATAATGAATAAATTTAAGGGACAAATGAATAAAAAATAAAAGGTCGTTGGGAAATGACCAGGTTTTTAAATTATGATGTCTGCTGTACCGGAGAGATCAAGGGAATGTTCTGCAGTTTTTATACTCTACTTTTTATACTATAATTGGGTTGTTGCTTTTTCGGTATCATCTCAGATCATTTACAATTAAAGCAAGTTTCTCAATCTCTCTCTCACGACTATTAAGATTTGAAATGCACGAGCTTCATTTTCTTACCAATGAATTTCTAACAATTATGAAGTACTTCATCGATCATCGTTAATGCTATTAGGAATAAGTATTTCAATTACTGTGCTGTAAAACAGTTAGCTTCAATTGCTTTAATATCCTTCAAACTGATTGAAGTTAATATATGGAGCTTTTTTTTGTATCAACAATGATGATCATGTTAACTCAAGGAATCTATCAATTTATCTATTTTCAAATCGGTCTTGGATGACATTCCTCCCTTTTTTACAAAATCGAAAGCATTTATAAGGCGTGTTTTCCGTTTTATTTGGCTTCAAGTTATATAAAAGTGGAATTGAATTATTTCGCTTTCTTTACGATTGTTCAATTCGTGGGAGGTTTCCAACACTTTTTCTAAATACAAAAGTTTTTTTTTAATACAACAGTCTGTAAAATGCACCTCAAAGTGTTATGCAAATATTTATCTCTCCAAAATTGATAAGAACAATGCCGTACGGATGTATGATTTCAAACCCTCATCTTCCGGGAACAACGTTAATGAATTCACTGACCTAAAAGACGTTTGCGGTCCGATTCGCTTATATAAAACTAATTATATTTTGTAACAACTATTTTTCATTATGCATTATTTCTATTATGGTTGTAACTACTAAATTAAAAAAAGAAAAATATTGTTTGAGCTCCAAAATATAACTCATAATTGTGTTTTATCGACCTTGGAATAGATCAAACATTTCATTCATAAATAGAATAAATTTAGACCTTTTTCGTTTATTTAAGGTGGTACTAAAAGCAGATGCCGGCACACCTGGTGTGTTATCATGGCGCTTCTCTTATCTTCCTCTAGTTCGAACGTTTGGAGTAGGTGCATTTTGCGACAACTTCCGGCGTTAAATTTACTAAACACGATTCGTTAAAAGCCTGCAATTATTGTGATCTTATTTGCATAAATAAAAGAATGATAATGGATATCAAATTTAACGCCGGATTCTTTTATTTATGCAAATAAGATCACAATAATTGCTGGCTTTTAACGAATCGTGTTTAGTAAAGGTTTCTCAAAATTTATCTAAGATTAAATGAAAAAGAAACCGCCGAAAAATTATTTTCTTCAAGTCTTATTACTAAAGAACGGATTTTGGTGCATTAAACAAATCAATTTGTATAAAAGCTTGCATTAGAAAAATATGCAAAACTTGACTTTTATAATTCGAAGTAGGTATTCTTCGATAAACTTACAATTGTAGTCGTAATACATCTGAAATACTTCAATGTTGTTAAACATTTTGACAAAAAAGAATGATTAAAAAAAATGTCCTCCTTCTAAAATTTTTCTTTACATTTAATGAACAATAGTATTTAAAAGTATATTTAAAAATTCATTTCAGTAAATTTATGCCACCTATCACTCAAAATATTCTATAGCAAAGAAAAGGGACCTTCTCCATCTACCGCGGGACAATTTAGAATAATAATAATATCAGAGATTTGTTCTTGTAATCAGATTTTAAAAATATAATAGGTTGTCGTTTATGGAACGTGAGAATGTTTCAAGTTTGGTATTTTGCAAATGTATATGCTTATTATCTATTTTTTATTTGTTAACGACGCTTGAAAGCCGAAGGTGTGTATCTCACATATTAATTTTTATGGGTTTCATAATAAAGCCATCAAATAGTACCAAGAACAAGGTACTGAACAAGCGACTTAATAGATATATTTAAAAAAAAAACCTGTCAAATCCGATTTTAAATGCGCACGTTAAAGTAAAATTAAGTCACCCAACGGCTCTCCTGAAAAGTTGGGAAAAATGATATACACTTATTTGTTTTGCAAGTGTCGATAATATATATCATATAATTAATATATCAATGTTATGAAACTAATTGTACAATGTGCGTGCCGCTAAAACTCTTAAAATGCATATCTGTACGATCAAGTTATAGGGTTAGGTAGCCCCCTATCCCTTATCCATGAAGAAGGTTACCGTTTATACTTGAAAGGCGTGCTGTTGAAGATATAACAGCTGGAAGTTTCTCCCTCGGATCCATGACCGATGAGCTAACGATGATAAATTTAGTTAGCACTCGGGACACAGATAGGAGTAAACTCCTAAATTTCATTCAAATAATCAGTTTTCCTGAGTATTAACTATAGTCAATCTCTACAATGAGTGAATGATCGAAAATGAAAATAAACCAACGAATTCTGATTATTAAATTTATTAATAGAAAAAAAAACCAGTGAAATGTGATTAGTCAAATAAATGGTAATTAAATCCTTATCAATAGTAAATAAATCGAAAATAAAGTGTGATGATTGTGTAAAGTATACTTAGTGTATTTTTAAAAAAATATTTGGTTTAATTAATATTCAATACAATAACCCAACGAAATTAGAAGAAATTTATACAAATATACCCCTAAAAACAAAATGAAAAATGTTTATAAACAAATATTGCATATAGTCAGAATATTATTTCAATATTTTTTTTTTATCCTGTTATATTTTAAAGTTTATCCTGTTATTTCATATCAATTCCCTGAGGGAAGCCGGTTTCTCCATCTAGCAATTAAAATTATTGTTTTATTCGAATATTGTTTACCTGTAAAAAAAAAAAAAAATATATACTTAATTCATAAAGCAACGTCAAATATTTTCACCCCCTTTATACAATACGAGGACTCTCGTGTGATTTGAATAAGTTTGTGAACACCCGAAAAACATTATGGTATGTACTTGAGAATTAGAAATGTTTTGTCTAGGTCCAAGACTCTTGAAGCATAATAATAAGATGACATATTTTGGACTAAATTTAGGTAACGCCTAAATTTATAACTAAAAAAAGCATTACTTTGTTTAAAATGTAAATACTGATAAGATAAAAACCGT
The DNA here is from genome assembly GCA_911387785.2 of Aelia acuminata. Classification (NCBI taxonomy): domain Eukaryota; kingdom Metazoa; phylum Arthropoda; class Insecta; order Hemiptera; family Pentatomidae; genus Aelia; species Aelia acuminata. The sequence goes on from OU426984.1 coordinate 58,540,326, forward strand.
TACAAATTTTCGCGTCATATTTATTTATATGAATGAGTCTCTCTACTCATGCACTTCAAGAGTTAAATAACTTTGATTTATATATTTTTTGAAAACTAAATCGTTATGTATTATTTTATTCCCTGATCCTTGCCAGGAAGATTGGTTACTGACATTAGGAACCAACCCCTCTTTCTCACCCTCTTACGTTGGGGTGCCTCCCATTCTTCCCCTCTTCAGCGGTTCCTGAGTCAAACCGTAATTTCGTATAGTAACTATTATTAAATAGTAATACTGCAACGAATCAATCCATAACTCACAGATAACCATAGTTTCTACAGGATTCGCTGAAAAACCTTATCCATTCCAATATACTTAATACTTCAACAAAACCATCAGTGAATAGAGACACACCACCAAGATGCTCTGCATTCGACATACAAATCAGTGTAAAGCACATAATTGAAGAATGTCCTGCTCTCAGAAGAGTACTCTCTCTGAACGGTGTGCTGCCTGACATTAAAGCATCCTTAGCCGACGAAGAGAACTGTCTACGAAACCTCACTAAAAGTTTAAATTAAGTGAAAATGATGGAGAAAATTTGACTTTCAGAACAATTGATACTTTTAATGAAGAAAATTTGAATCTCAAAAATTGACACCCTTTTTCTACAGGCGTTGATGACCACGGTTCTACGCCTTTATCCCAAACCAACCAGCCAGTGAATATTAATTTTTAAGATATCTTCCTGCTGATTATAAAAATTATTCGAATTATCCGTTTAAAGCTGGAATGTCAAACAACATATCCTAAAGGCCGGTTGACACGTAACGGCTTAGTTGAACGTCTTTTTGGCTATTAAGAAGGATTAAAAAACCTTATATCGGTGAAGTATAGCTTGAAATTTCACTAAAGATTTTCTAAACTTTCCAACGTATTAGTAATCTGAAGAGAAAATTTTCTAAATTCACCCTCGAACCTCACATATGGAAACCTTGCAAAGGAACCACAAACTTTGATTGATTGTTCTTATAATGTTTAGTTCATATAAATGTGGATGCAGGAATTTTTAAGGAATTTGTAGTTAGGCTAGTTAAAAATGGGCAAGAAATGAAATCACAAGTAATATAGTATAGAGAATGGTTATGTATGAGGACAGCGCGATGTTCAGCTATGCAAGGGCGATATTCCCATTTTTTTTTTCAGTTTCCGTCTCTTCAGTAGCCAAAGGGTCAACCCAAGGGCGTACCCAGGATCAAAACTAGGGGGGGAGCAAGCTATGGTCGTTCAGGTTGTAACATCTTTCCACGGAAAAAGTGAATGAAACCAAAATTATGTATAATTACAGCAGTGCTTTATCAACTATGTTATTACAATTATTTGCTTGAAAAAAATTATTCTATTACTGCTTCCCGCCTTAAAAAATTATTGCATCCAGCCTTCCCGGGGGACAGCTGCCCCCCGCTGGGTACGCCCTTTAAATTTTTCGAGTACAGGATAACGGCGTGGGGATGGGGGTTGAAACCATAGGCGTAGACTAGTCATTTAAACTAGAGGGATGGCAACGGAAAATTGGCGTGGTGTGTGTGTGATGAGAAAACTACCTTGAATAAGGCCAAATTTCCACGACGTCCTCGTTCCCAGGCCTTTTGCTTCTTCAAAATTTCGACAAATACTAAAGAAATGTCACGAATTATCATCACTACCAACACATCACACATTTGCCGATTTTAGAAGTGCCTCGCAATTGTGAACCGAATCCAACTTATATGCGGCGATGAGAGAGTTTAGATTCCAGAGTAAATTGGTGAGAATGTGCCAAGTAACGATGAATAGGATTGCATGCTACGTGAGAGTTCAATCTGGAATCTCTGACCCCTTCTCCCCAAGCTAAGGCCTGCCGGAAGGGTGTGCTCTGGCAGCACTTGAGAACGTGGTGAGGCCTCCTCTATACAGACCTCTCCCACCATATTTAATCGGTCTGTTCAGCTGATTGGTTGTGCTGACGAACTTGACGTAGTTGGAAGTTTATTGCAGGCTGTACGGGACGAATTTCTTAAGATAAGTGCCTCTAAAACAAAGTAAATTACCATGGGACAGAAGGTGGGACCTCGCGGGGAAGTGAAAATTGGAGAATACAAGTTCGAAAAAGTAAAAGAAGAATTCACATACCTGATGCCAGATAAATTTTACTATTCACTGACTTCAATAAACCGATATATCTATTAATTTTTACTCATTTCAGTCTTAAACTCTCGAAAATCTAACAAGTTGATATATTCAATGCTATTCCAATTCAGTGTCAATGGCATATACCGACAAAAACAAAACAATGATCACATTAACCCTAACGTTATTATCTAATAAGCTTTATTAAGTTAAAAAGGTCGATAAAACCAATTTCTGTACAAAGGTAAAACAAATTCTGTTAGTACCTACTTTTTCAGTCTTTTACAAGGAAGCAGGTTGTTCATAATTATAAATATCTTCATGATGAGGTTTACCTTTATGACTACTTATCATTATAAAATAATTCAAATTGATAAATAGGTTCAACTCTTATTATATAACACATACTACCATGGGCATTTTCCCCACGCCCAACTACTAATATCTAAGTTATTACCTATCTAACATAGGTTAAAATAACAGCCAAATTTGGTTAAAAAGTTTATTCTCTTTTATTTATTTTATGATTTATACTAATTTCTAGCGTGTTGTCTTGCTTTTGTGGTTTGTAATTTCTTGTGATGAATAAAACGTGGCCAGAAATCGACTTATTGAGGTTAAATTCGCGTGTAATGATTCGGCAACACAGATTCTGTTCTAATTTATAATAAGTCAAGGTAAAAATATTTAACAAGTCTAGAGTTTTGATTATCTCACACAAAGTCTGAACATTTTACATTAACAAACCGTAAATGATCAAATCAAATGAATAGAAAAGAATAAAATTAAACATGGAAGTTGACTTGGTCTTTGTGTTGCTCCTGATTGCCTGAAGATTACAAGTTCCAGTTCCGGTGCCAGGGACATTTAACTCTGCATTAATTCCTAGCCCTCTTCCATGCCCCAGGAAGAAACACCGGGTAGCTGAAAATGCGAGGTAGGAGGAGGAGATAAAAAAAACTGCGTCTTGCTGGATGATAATATTTAAGTATTTTGCAAACTAATCATTTCAAAGTCACCCCCTACGTTGAAACTGACTATTTCGAATTAACTAAATCGCCCTTCTCCTGTTTTATACTGGCTATCTCATGGGGATACTGTCCTGTTTTCTTTTTGTTTTTCTCTTAATTTCTTATCAACTACTGTAGGTTTCTCATTTATCTTTAACAGAAATATTAAATATTGAACAATTAACAACAGAATTAATTTATTATTGAATAATATAATTGAATTGAATAATATAATTGAATTGAATAATATAATATAATTGATTTGAATAATATAATTGAATTATTGAATAATTAACAGAATTAAAAACAGAAATATTGAAAAATTAACAATTAAGCAGACAAAAATTGGCAATAATAAAAATAATTTAAAGCACTACACGCTTGTTTGCTACCCTGACTAATCTACCACACCCGATCCGTCATGAATTTGATTGCCTTTATCTCGTTTCTTCATCAGTTTTCTTAAGGATGTTAACAATCCTAAAATTATTATGAAAGTAAAATATAAAGTTTGCTTAAACAGATTTGTTTATTTCAGCCTGAATTGTTTTGTTTTATGAATTCTGTAACAAAGTTGTATCCCCATAATTGATCTCCATTTCTTTTTTAAACCAAGCAGCTTGATCCTAATTTCCATGAATTCGATGAAACTTATATAAGTTGGTGGGAACAATGAAGTTAGTGGGATCAGCATCAGACGGAGAACTTGGATAAAATTCAATCCAGAAAATTTGGCCCACATCCTTCAACATTAAGCCTTAAAAAATCCATTCTTTATAAATTACCTTTAAAATACATCGTTGGAGGATGAATTAAATGTTATACATTGAAGGACTTGTCAATTTCAACTTTAAGCCCCTCGAATTGTTACCTACACTATCTATGAGAATACTGAGCCGTCCCCCCAATAATCTCGTACTGGTGACGCCCATGCTTAGTTTTCTATTTATATGGGGAGGGCACTGTCTGTCTCTCACGGATCTTAATGAAATTTATTAGAGGTTCGTAGTCGAAAAATATTTGACTCATATTTTGCTTCAATGGCCCAAAGAATCCGAGAAAAAACATTAAACTATATTTTTATGTCTTCATAAGCCTACTTAAGAAATTATATTGACCTGAGTTTCTAGCAACAGATTTCTTATTTATGAGTGTGTGATTCAAGAAAAATCAGGCGTTCTGTTTTAAGTCATAATTCATAGATTCTGTTATAAATCAATTGAATTATAAACAAATGATTAGATCTTAAAACAAACTATCCTTATAAATTTTTAACACGAAAATAATTGATGCAAGAATAATTTCCATATCATTTTTGAAACTCTATATATAAAATAAATTAGTTTATTTTATTGTTATTTATTCCCTTGGCTTCTGGGACCCGTTGGCACGAAAGGCCAAAAACATATATGTATAATATTTTTCGATAGGAACCTCCAAAAAAATTTCAATAAGATCTGTGAGCTGCGTCTTTCCTTTGTTAGATTTCAGCAAATATTATGATGTTTTTCTAACCATGATTATTTCTAACAAATATGGTTATGATTTAATTTGTGCATTACTAATGATAAAGTTATAAATATTATTACTCATGTACAATGGCGTCCGCAGGATTTTGTCTAGTGGGGGGGGGGGTAGGCTAGTAAAATTTTTGTCTAAAAGGGCAGAATACTGAAATACTTATGACCGTGTCGGGAGGGGGGTCGAGGTATTCGGACTATGTAAGGCTCAATTAATTTTCAAATAAAACTTATAGATATTTGAAAATGAAAATATTTCTTTATATAATACTTCATACTCCTCTTCCCAAGAAATATTTGTATCTTCTTGAAAATAGTGCAACTGGAAGTAGACTTATTAAAAATTGTATTTTGTACATATTTGAACTTGCTGAGGTCTGTTCCATTTACCCCCTAGGTTGTAGCTACAAACTGAATCTCCTATTGAGATATGCTTATATCCTAGAATTCATAAATAAAAATCCAATCCCTCTCTATCATCTCAACATTTTTTATGCACTTCTGGGAATCCTTGCTTTTCCTGGTAGATATATATAAATAACCCAGTTTGGAGTAAAATATTTATAGATTTCCAAAACAATGACGAACTGTTTCTTTTTAAAGATAGTTAAAATTTATTATTTTTCAATGGTGTTTATTTTGTCTGTTGGCCAAAAATCAGCAAGTGTTTTGCAAAAGGAAGGAAACAAGTTATGGAAAAAAATACGTTATTAGCGCATGATTCAAATAACTTGCTTAACAACTCAAGAACTATCGCCCTATTAATGTTATTATGTAATAGACAATATTTACGGTGACTTTAAAAACCCTTTATTAACTAAAATCAATTAATGGAAAGAAAGCATATTTATAATTATAAAATCTGTTAATATTTAAGTTTAAAAAAAAATTGTTTTGTATAATTTAATAAATTTTAATAATTTTCACTCAGGCCGATTAATCTTTACTCAGGAAACTCGTTAAGCAGGTTGTCACTCATGTGAAATTAGATAAGTCCATCCACCCTTCTATCATATTCATCTTTATCGGTTTCCATGTTTATAATAAAATTATTATTCTGATTATATACATAATGTCTTTAAACAAAGATCGATTGTTAATAAACTATGTTATCTTTAAGTACTATTTGCGGAGTGATGCCATTTGATGGTTTTCTTGGTACCACCATGTACTCCTATTTGAACATCTGTCGAGGACCGTTGAACTTCCGGTGAAGCGCACATACCTCACCTAGTCCGAGCACATGTTCCTTTGTGTTAGTAGCCTGCTCGTCCGTAGAAAATTGAAGGCCTATTGTACGTGAGTCGGTCTATCAAATGCTAATAGGTTTTTTTTTTCTTGTGGATATGTATATGTGACCCTCTCAAGACCGGACTCAACACTTTCATTAAAAAAAAATTAATGTCCTCAGAATCGGAAATATCTATACTTAAATTTTACTATCTCTCATCGTATAAACTGCTCCCAGAACAAGCTATGAATGAAATTTTCAGAGGTTTTGCATATTAACAAGGGTTTTATGAACATTTCCCTCGCACTATAAGGGCTATTATTAGCGGATCCAAAGGCTGCAGACCCACTTTTAAAAACAATTCTCAATCATAGATAGAACAAGAAGTCCCGGAACCGCGTTGCTGTCGCTCAGTAGCTATAATGCCTTGAGCTAACGAAATTATATCCTATTCTTTTTAATACGGTCAAATCAAAATTTACTACTAAAGATAAAAACGTTTCAGCTAATAAAAAACCAACGGGATTAGAATAGAATTTGACGCCAAAATTAAAATTATTTGATAAAGAATTTTATTTTTTACAGCTCACATTTTACTATACAGTAAACCCTTATTATTACGAACTAGGATATAACGAACACCTCGATATAGCGAACCAAAATACTATCCCCCAAAAATTACCATTATATTTCTGCTGAACCCCTCGTTATAGCGAAATCCCTCGGTTAGTGCGAACTACGAACTAAATTTGATGCCTGAGAATTATTATATTTTGTTATAACGAACTGCTAGAATTTTTATTATTATTTTTTTTTTTTTTTACTGAAGTCGAAGTCGCACCAGTTTCTAGAATTGAGGTGTTTTTTTACTCTAAACTAATCCGATTTCCTTTTGCTCTCTCTGTCTGATTCCATTGACTTTTTTCTCAAAACTAGCGCAGTTCTGTTTAGACCTCTGTATTATTCGAATCAGTGTTCTGTAGTCGTTTATACTGTTTTTTTTTAATACACAATGAGTTCGTTGGTAAACGTGTCACAAACGTTAATCTCAAATACCAATCTCAGACCCTCTTATTAAAGCTAAGGCTAAAGAACTCTCGGTGAACTTGGCAGGTAAATTAATGAATCTCATTGTTTAATTAACATGTAGTTTAACTAAAAATAAATTACATACATGCGTTTTAATTCAACTAGTTCCAATGTATGAATTTCCTTCTAAATATTATCAAATTAGTGCGGCCATTGTCTAAAAAAAAAGATAAAAAAAAAAAAAGAATCCTCGGTTATAACGAATCTCGTTAGAGCGAACTATGAATTTCAAACCCCCTACCAGTTCGCAATATCGAGGGTTTACTGTAGTTAGTATTAACGATCCATTCATTTACCACTTACTGGATTATTTCAGCAAAATATATAATAGATAATTTTAGCGAAATTAAATATAAATAACAAAAATGTAAAAGGAACTAATAAAGAATATAATTGGAATAAGATTTTGTACAATCACAACAAAGAGCAAACATGTACCAAATTAATCTTTTGCCATAATACGTATTAATTAAATTCACAATACAACGCATGATAATATGAGATATCGTATCAGTAGGTTCTATCTGAAACAGGTTATGAAGCGGAAACGGAGCGGGAAAACCTCTAATCACGCTGCATGTTCTTACTTAACTACTTCAAAACATAAAAATTTAATTTTATGAATGAGATAGATAAATTTAATTTAAAATTTTTTATAATAATAATTCACATTTTTTTATTATCACAATTTCTATTTATTGTAGTGCTAATAGGTGCACAATGATTTTGGTTAACCTGTCTTTTGCTTAAACGAATTCGATTTGATGCTTTCCCACTCGTGAAAAGGCGACACATAATTGTCAATGGGAAAAACACGTATTTTCCTTATGCAAGCAAGAAAAAATAGATTTGGCTAAGGGATGCTTACCCACCCATAATATCGAAAGAAAATGAAGTTTTGTGTCAATAAATCAACTTACACTATTATCTGTTGGAAATTTATTGAACTTACTAATACAATCACGCTCAAATGTAGTATAATAAGCATTTAATTTGCAATAAAAGAACAATTGAGACCAATAATCGAGATAAAAACTATCCCATCATATAAGTTGGACAAAACTACACGCAATGAGCCATATTTTATAAAGAACGGTTGAATAGTTTCTGATTTTACCCTCGACAAACATCGTTACACGAGATTTTTATTTATATTTGTATAAAGTTTTAACTTAAATAAAAGAAGAAAGTGAGGTAAACAACAAATTTTATGCAGAGCAAGTAGAATGTTAGTCGATGGAAAGGATTTTAAAGGTAAAGAAGCTGATAGGCAGATCTAGGGGAAGTGCTGTTGTGCTGCACCCCCCCCCCTCTGGAACTGCAGCACCCCCTTTGCAACCGGCTGGATCCGCACACGGTGTTAGATAGACAGGTACTAAGCTAAATGGATTTTAAATTTAAACAAATGGAAAAAGGAATATTATTTGTTGTTAAAAAACAATTTTATTAAAAGTTCTTAGCAGGAAGTAAGCTCTACGCATAATTTCACGTTTTTTTATGTAATATCCTTATATATATAAAAATCTCGTGTCCGGATGTTTGTCTCTCTATTTCTCAGAAACTACTCAACCGATTTTAATGAAATTTGGCTCAATGTATATAGTTTTGGCCAACTTACCGGACCGGATAGTTTTTAACTTGATTAGTGATCAAAATAATTCTTATATAGCGAATTATTGCAAATACAGTAGGTCGTGTTTCGATTTATTAACATGGCGTCATATGTCGATTTTATAATGTTTTTGTTTATAAGCATGCTATTGTAATACAGGTTATCATTATTATAATTTTGTATTGCGTTATGTGAGTGCAGTTATTTTTCCTATATTATTATTTTCCACAGACAAATAGTAATACAAATTTGTATTTATTGTTAATTTTCATTAAAGAATAAATAAATCAAGAAAAGGTTACAATAAATACTCAAATGTGTAGGTACTTTTTCTTCCTTTTCCTTTTTTATTTGTATTTAAATTAAATTACTAGCTAAGCGCTGAAACGCTTTGCTGGGCCCACCCTGATATCAACTTTTAGTATAGTAAATGCATTTTAATAATTTAAATTAGGCTATTATTTGAAATAATACTCTATAAATGTTGTAACAGCACCTACTGTCATAGGTGTAACCTAATAGAAGCCTTACTTGGGGAGTCAGTGTTGCCAAAAATTAGTGAAAATTAGTCAATTGGCTACACTGCGGGTAACCAGTCGTAAAAACTCCCTCTCAAAAAGGGTGTGTTTTGATTAGGTGTTGTGGGATACTTTGTGATTTGCTAAAGAACTGCATAATTAAGACTTTAATATTATATTTTCAGTTAATTTATTTAACAGAAGTTTCTTTATTGTCATTATTCGTTTTGTTATTATTTAAATACAGTGTTTTTTTATTTTACCAAACCTTTTTATCATTTTTATCCCGAGATCTAAAATGTAAAATTTAAAAAATGTCAGTGAAGATTTGTAATTCCTCCTTTATCAACAATAATTTAAAGTTGAGAAAATTTAATCCCAATCGAATAGAGGCTGTTACTTCCTAAGTTGTAATTATCTTTAAATGTAAAATTTAAGAAATGTTATCGAAGATTTTAATCCTTTCTTTAATTTAAAGTAGGCTATTATTGGAAATGATATTTACTTATCTTTAAATGATTGTTGATTAAGAAAGGATAACAAATCGCGGCATTTTTTAAATTTTACATTTAATGATTATTACACCTCTACTGAACAGGAATAATTGTTATTTGGGTAACCTCAAGTTTCAGATTTATCCGCCATAAATATGAGAGTACTACTGCAAAATAATCCATCGGCAGATATATTTTTTAAACAATTGCTCTATATTGGAAACGGTGAAATAGAGCTAGCTGTATCGAAATTCAAAATTTATCAAATTACCAGAAAATTTCTAAACTGTTGTAGAGACGAAAAATGAACTGTCTACGAAATATAAAGTGTCTTTCCTGATATTTTGAACAATTATTTGGACTATAAGTGGCTGGGTAGTCGTGCTATTTTGGCAGCAAAAGATGTTGATTTCGATGAAATAAACTTCCAAAATCAATTGACAATGTTCTAGATGTAAACGAAGCCGTAAATTTCCCATCTGAATTTTTTAATTCCCTGGATATACACCCAAACAATCTCCAGTTGAATATTGGCTCACCGATCATTCTTCTTCGTAACTTAAATCCATCTCAATTGTGCAACGGTACACGTTTGGTCATTAAAAGGATCACAGGAAATGTTATTGAAGGAAAAATGTTACCTGGAAGGTTTACAGGAGATATCGCCCTGTTGCCACCTATTCCCTTGGAACCGACAGAATTTTCAATAAAATTTAAAAGGCTTCAATATCCTATTCGTTTGGCTTTTGCCATGACCATAAACAAATCCCAAGGGCAAACAATGTCCACTTGGACTTTGAAAATCCGTGTTTTTCCCTTGGGCAATGGCATAACTCACGTGGGAAATGGGATCGCCTGCTCACGTGTGTGGAAACCATCAAATCTTTGGTTTGTGTTAAAAAAAAAAACAGGTTAACCCAAAACATTTTGAACAAATTAGTACTTGAATAAATAAAAATTCTTAATTGTATTATGTAAAAACCTCTTTAAGAAGAGATTTATTATCACTCAAAATATTGCTAAATTAAAAGCTTCAACAAACCACCCTCCTACCGAACACTTATTAGCCGAAGGGTTGGGAAATCGAGGTCTCAAAGAAATTGAGAAAAACGCCTATCAAAAGGACATATATGACGCGTTAACCAAGATTGGCATGACCCTGAGCAAAATTTAACCCGTTGTTAAACTAACAATACCAAGTTGAAGTAGTGTTAGGCCAATAATCAATAGATCAATGGCTGAGGTTATCAAAACTTACTTCAGTCATCCTTTTTAAAATTAGTGGAAATATATAGCCATTTCGAGTTAGTTTATACCGATCCATAAAAAAAGGGCGATAGTGTTGGCAGCTCTGTGAGTCGTAAACACAACCAGCTCCTTTTTAATCAAACTACATTGAAGTATGAGATGTAAAAAATAAAACTTTAACTTTCCTATATTCTTTACCAAATACTTTTAAATGGTGTAATGCTCTATTCTCAATCACGTTGGATTTTGATTAGCTGAAAGGTTTTTCATCTTTATCAATGAATATTGGTATTACTGTATTTGTTTAAAAATATTAGGATATAACTACTGAGCCACAGCAACGCGTGGCCGGGTCTGCTAGTTTTTTATATATTAAGGAGCTCGTTTGGCGCAGAATTTGTTAACTTCCATCTTTCATTTGTGGTAGCCGTTTTCGAGTTGGAGGCATTAGAACATGAGCGTAACTCAAACTCCTGCCAAAGTGGTAAAAATTGCTTTAACTTCGGGTTTGTCATTTGATACGCAATTCCATGTTATTTTATTTAATCGATAATATAATATTATGTGCGATGTATTGTTTTCAATACATGTATTGTTGCCACTTTAACTTCTGAAGCAATTTTTTTTAACTCAGATCTTTGAAAATATAATCAAAAGCAAGTTATGGTAGAAGTTGCATGGATTTCAATTGAGATAGCAAAACTCAAGTAGTCATTTCCGATTCTGAGGATATTAAATTTGTAATCTGTAAATTTATAATTTTCTTATGAATTATTATGACACCTAAGTTGTTTGAAATCATGCTTTGGTCATGAATTTGCATTGCTTTTAATTTACTTATGCAAATAGTATTGATCTTCAGCGTAAAAAATTGAAGATATTTCTAGAGTTGACTAAAATTTCATTCATAACCGCCACGGAAACCCACTTAACAAGTAAAAATATTTTTCTATATTAGCTTTCGATTTTTTTTAGAAATAAGTTGCTTTTACTTTAGATTTCCTATATCATTATGTTTTCGTGGACTTTTGATGTTTAGATTTTTGTTTTATCTTAATTAGATACATATCTATCTGCGAAGGAAAAGAAGATATTTTTTGTCTTTGTTTTTTGTCGTCTGATCGTACACTCACGCGAGTAATGTTAAGGGTCAAGACAAATTATCTTTTGACCACATTGCTGAGACAATTCCGATTTTATCTAGACAGCTAATGCATGTATCACCATTGAAACGCAAATATCATTAAAAAAAATTGTAGTTTCTATTTATTTAATTTTAACATCCTTTCACGCTCCTTATCCAGTCCTTGAAATCCCAGTATATTAACGTTATCAATCATTTACTGTTATGTGATGTATCAACACTTGATTGCCTTGAAAACTTGCTTTGAAGTTTAATCTTATTTAGGTTTACGGCTCAATAAAAAAGGCGTTTTAAGCGGAGTTGAACTGAAGAAAAAAAAGTTTGATCTACTTGTCCAGGCATGGAACGGATTGATTTCCAAATCAACCTGGATCATAAGGAGTTAATATTTTTTTTCGCGAAATATTCACCTTCATATAAACTACAAGAACTACCGCGTGGTGTGAAAACAACACCATGTCCTTTTTTCCTCCCTAATCTCGCTTTTTCGGTCATACGGGAGTTTTTGCTCGGGCTAGGTTTGCCACAGGTTATCTAGGATGATAAGCATATCATCTTCTAGTGAGAATCCCGATAAACCATAATTATTTGATTCTAACCAGAAATTTCCATGCACTCGAAGAAGGTATTCAAGACTAGATTTAAAGCATTGCTGGACAATATGCTGCAGGCGATAATGCTGAACTTACAGGTACAATTCCTAGTTTTTAGTATTAACATATAAAAGAAGAAATTGATTTTTAAAAAGAAAAATGGCTTGGACGGGATGGATGGGACTTTCATATATTTACATATTTTTTTCTGAGGCTTAAAAATTCACGTGTTTGCGTTCTAAATTGTTTTTACCAGGATATAAACCATTTTTATTTTCCATATTTTTCCAAATTTTGTGGTTTTTAAATCTTTTTACATATATTTCGATAAATACATATTTTTGTCCATATCTTACATCTTTTATGGAATTAACTTTAAAATCATTGTTACTTACTTGTTTTACGTTTATTAACTCGATACCTAGAATAAATAAAGTGTAAAGCAGAGAATGAACGTGGGGATTAAATAATTACTTGGAAAATCAAAAGACAAGAAGTAATGTGGACAGTTCTCAGAAATTTTGATCCCCTTCTTTTGCTATGTAGATGCCTCATCCTTGACAATGCTTATATTGCCTTAGAAAAAACTTGGCAACCGCTAAGCACATCGCGCAGTTTGCAGAAGAAACATTTAAATGCGACAGTGAAGGTGTCATGAATTGTTTGTGGTGCCAAAATTTCAATGGATAAACGATTTTTGGTTTTATAGCATTTGGGAACAGCGAAACGCATAGAAGATAGGTCTACTGACGCGTCAGTCGACGTGGAAAGAGCCTTCAGCAAATAAAAAGCTTTACTTCGACCGAATCGTCTTTTTTCCAAAGACAATCCTGGAATGCATCTTATTTGCAACGTTTTTTTGATAGCGAAAGTGAGGAAGGAAAATATGTTCTTACATTTCCAAAAAATTTGTTAACTACATTTGATATTTTTTTTTCGTATGATCGTACACTCACGCGAGTAATGTTAAGGGTCAAGACAAATTATCTTTTAACCACATTGCTGAGACAATTCCGATTTTATCTAGACAGCTAATGCATGTATCACAATTGAAACGCAAATATCATTAAAAAAAATTGTAGTTTCTATTTATTTATTTTTAACATCCTTTCCCTTATAAGTATTTTAAATGTATATTTATTTTTAATGTGAACACTGAAGTAGGTATTTAAGTATTTTAATTTTAATTCCATATTTTAATTTCTTTTTTTTTTCCTCCATATTTATCTACATATTTTGAAATTTTTATAACATTAAAATCCTTTCCCTGCTGATGAAGAATTTTCGTGAAAATCTCCTCACGTGAAGTTAGATGAAGGTGAAGCTTAGAAAAAAAAATATACACTGCATACACATCCATATAATTCATAACTCTCTGTTTCTTGACTGTACCTTAACTCGGCAATATCCACGTCCGCGATCCTTTACTGGTAATATTTGACCTTCAGTGATCGGAGCCTCGAAGTTTCGTGAGCGTGACTAAACAGCTGAAGTAGTGATTCTGCAGTGGCTATAATTAGAATCATGAGTAATTATTTATCGTGCATAATAATCACTGCCCACTTGATAACAGGTTTCGGTAGTTACCTATTCAGTAGGCATTGAACCTACAAGCTAACCTATTCCGTTCAAAGAGTAGAAATAATATGAATTTTTGGCGATTCTTTCTATTTCTATGTTCATGTATGTCAAAAATATATGAGTGGTTAATAAAAAAAAAAATAGTGCCCTTCAGGAATGATACTCATGAAACACCAAAAATGTTGTGTGAATTTTCAAATTTCACATTTCTGAAGTGTTGCATATTTGAAAATTCACGTTTACAATGACATACATTTAAAAAATTCAAACTATCTTTGCCGTTTTTAAGAATAATTTAAAACATTATAGATTAATTACAAACAGAAATATAAACAAAATTGTCATGAAATCCTGAAAAAAATATTAATTATGTGTAACGCATCTCTAAGATAAAATGGATTAATATGTGATAATTATACATATATGAGATCGGACTTTGTATCTAAGACATATTATTCTATTTACATTGGATTGATTTATCGATGCTACGTGCATGACTTGTTCCATGTTCGTCCTTGATTCATCGACTATATCCGGTTCGGTTTTGTTCACCAAGCTTCCAATTTGTACCCTCTTCCCGGAACATGTTTTTTTCTCTTTATGTTAAAAGCTCTCAAATCAATCACTTATGTTAATTTGCTGACATGCATAATGTCTTATCACCTCGTATTTACATTTAGATTTTATTCTATTATTGACTAGTTCAGTTCTATTGTTAAAAGGATATCCGTTCCTTTGAATGAAGGTGATCCACAACGCAATATTTCCCAATTTTGTAGCTGACATCCCTTCTAGATCTATACCATTTAGGTATTTCTATTTAAAAATATAACCAAAAAAGCATCCATGTATTTAAAGAAAAAGATGATGTTTTTAATACATTTTAATACAAATATAACCTCTTCTGATTAAAATACGAAATAATGTTGCTAATATCATATTAACGTTAAAGAAAATACTTCAAAAATAGGGCTAGCATTCAAAAGGATATCCGGATTCAAAGGATAGCAACAAAAGGATAGCATTCAAAAGGATTGTTAAACACCCAGCATACCTATCAATCTATGTAATACAGAACAATTTTGTTCTGAACAGAATACAGAACAATTTTGTTCTGTTTGGTTTTTCCCTTCATTTTTACTTTCACTTACCTATATATGAAATATATAGTAAGTGGAAGTATTGCGATCGTGAAAAATTTCGACTTCCGGTTTTCAACGGAAATACACGTTTTGGGGTCCCCTGAGTCGAAATAACCAAGTCCCGCAAAATGGTCTGTGTGTGTGTGTGTGTGTCTGTGTGTGTGTGAACAGACTAGCTCAAAAACTATTAACCGTGCGAACCTGAAATTTGGTATTTAGTGTATTTATATGCCCGCGATGTGACAGCAAAAATTTCATCAAAATTGATGAAGGGGAGGGGGTACTTTATTTAATAACTTTTTAGGTTTTTTTCGATTTGCTCAAAAACGGCTCTAACGATTTTGATTAAACTAAGTATTTGACGTATTAATATAATAAGATATGACTGTAAAAATTTCATCAAAATTGATCAACCGGAAGGGGGACTTTACTTAATAAATTGTGTATCATTTTTATGTGTTTTTTTTTATTTACTCAATAACGGCTTTAAAGATTTTGATCAAACTGGGTATTTGACGTTTGTATATGCCAAAGATGTGACAGCCAACATTTCATCAAAATTGGTTAAACGGAGGGGGCACTTTATTTCATAACTTTTTTTTCCAATTTTTACCTTTTTTTCGATTATCTCAAAAACGGCTTTAATGATTTTGATCAAATTCGTCATGTTTAATGAAAATTAGGTGTTCAATAATATCAGGTACGTTTTATCAGTATTAAAATTTTCTGAGTACCTTTGCTTTAGTTTATATTGAGAAATTAACTGTCTCTCATCGCGCCCAAAAATAAGAAATGGCTAAATATGACATATGAAGAAAATCAAGTAAACATATACAGGAGAAAAAAAGAAAAAAATTCCGTCAACACATAAAACACCTTAGGCTGACGCATGCGCCGTACGCCTTTAATGACAAACCAATGCGTTATAATTAAAGATGCTCTGTTCATTTAATGAAAATTATTTGCTTCATCGGAACTAAATGAAATATTCAACAAGTACATAGAGAATTATAAAATCAGACGACTTGGAGTATTATGCTTGCATTGCCGAATTATCACAAGTAAAAACTTTTATTTAATAATAAAAGAAATTAGTTTTTTTTTTTTTGAGCAAATGAAAACAAAAATAAGAAATGAATGTGGAAAAATGTGTAACTTTGAAAGTGGCAATTAACAAAACAATAATTTCTAATCTAAGTAAGTTGGTAAGTGAAAGTTGTGTGTTGCGAGCAGGCACCAGATTTTGTTTTCTTTTTTTCATGTTTCTGTATTCAACTATCTAAATAACAGGTTCCAATTTTTTTCTTGTTTGTTCAAGAGATTTTGTAGAAATGGCAAATAAGAAGTTTTTGTATTTGGCACAGCTGTGGTCTTGAGCCGCCTGAACCGCTTTCTCCAACTCTGCCTGCCCATCTTGGGTCACTCCAATCCTGTTTGTTGCTTGCAACCTCTGCAGAACGTTTGTTGATTCAATTTATCCATCTTCTTACAACGAAGTCTCTTGTCTACAATCAATAATTTTAATTATTGTCATAAAGAGTAACCTTTAACTGCATTCCGATCCTATTAACATCACTGCATTTTATTCACATTTTATATTCCCCTCAATGCGGAAATAATTGCTTTGATTATCATTAGTAGCGAATCCTTCAAAGAAACAATAATGGAAAGAGAGAGCGAAAGGATCAAACTATTATCTATTAGAACGTAATTTATTTATTTTTATTCTCAGTTAGCAGGGCAGAACATATTCACAAGAGTTGTAATGAAGAACCTTGCCACCACACCTTTACGTATTCTGAGATCCTTAGCTACTCCAATTATAGTATGTATGGCACAACTGGCATATCAGAAACTAATCAACTGATCTTTATACAATTCGGCTCATTGTGTGTAGTTTCGTCCAACTTAAAAGATAGGATAGTTTTTATCTCGATTATTGGCCTCAAAATTTCTTTTATTGGGAATTAAATGCTTATTATACTACATTTGAGCGTGATTATTTTTAAGTTCTATAAATTTCCAACAGATGGTGGTGTAACTTGATTTATTGACACAACACTTGTGGGTAAGCATCCCTTAGCCAAATCTATTTTTTCTGGCTTGCACTAGGAAAATCTTTTTCCCATGGGCAATTATGTGTCGCCTTTTCACGTGTGGGAAAACATCGAATCGAATTTGTTTTAGCAAAAGACAGGTTAACTAAAATCATTGTGCAACTATTAGTACTACAATAAATAGAAATTGTGTTTTTTAATAATAATTAAAAAAATGTAAATTATTTTTATAAAAAGTTTTAAATTAACGTTATCTATCTCTTTCCTAAAATTAAATTTTTATACTTTGATAAGTAGTACTGTAAGAAAATTCAGCATGGTTTGAGGTTCCTCCCGCTCCGTGCTCGCTTCTCATAACCTGTTTCAGGTGTAACCTAGTGATACGAAATCTCCTATCATCATGTGTTATATTCTGAATTTAATTAATATGTATTATGTCAAAAGATTAATTTGGTACATTTTTGCTTTCTATTGTGATTGTACTAAAGCTTATTCCAATTGTATTCTTTATTAGTTCCTTATACATGTGTGTTACTTATATTTAATCTCGCCTCTGCTGATATGATCCCATAAGTGAATGGATCATTAATACTTATTATAGACTAATATGAGATGTAAAAGATACAAACTTAAACCCTTCTATATTCTTTACCAAACAATTTTAAATTTGGCGTAACGTTCCATTTTAAATCCGGTTGGTTTTTAGATTAGCTAGAACAATTTTATCTTTACCAGTGAATTTGATTTGACTGTATAAAAAAAAATTGGATGTGATTAGTTATATTATAACTACTGAGCCACAGCAACGTATGGCCGGGTGTGCTCGTATATAAAATATTTTGAGCACAAGATTTATGTATGATTAGGCTAAACAAGAATAATGGCTGTCTCTGAACCTACCAGCTTAAACTATACGTTATCTTTCTCCGAGGCCGTCTCGGTCTCGCTTGATTCATTATGATAATTCGGATTAATTTTTTTTTTCTTTACTTTGCTGATCTCCGGGGTGTTGCTGGGCCCTAGGGGTTCCTTCTATTCGCCTTTGGAATTGCTGGTTGTCAAATAGGTTACAAACTTATTCGTGAGTGAGGAGGTCGAATTTCATCCCATGGTTAGTATTTTTTAATCCCTGGTTCTACACGTCTTTGTGAACCTTGGCTTTCAAGACTAAGCCCTTTCATCTGTCATAGTCCTTGACAGCGTTCTTCCAGTCTGAGGCGCCGAGCCTTGCAACATCTCCAGTTAGTTGCTTGCCGCTGGAAGATCCTCGGCCTATATCCTTAGACAAGCAGCCAGTTGATTAAATCTTTAAAGATGATTTCATAAAGCTGGCGATTATTAAAAGGTACGTTTTAATTGGGAGCCGCTCCGGAATGGATTAAGAATAGTTATTGATAATTTATAATATTCAGGGATAGGATTTTTATGTAATAAAAATTTCAAAATATGGAAGTATATTTGCAAATATATGTAATAAAAATATGAAAATATGGACGAAAAAAAGAAATGAATAAATGGACTGAAAATTAAAATATTTAAAAAGTTCAGTATTCACATAAAAAAATAAATATACATTTAAAATACTTATAAAATATCAAATTAAAAAGATGTAGTTAACAAAATTTTTGAGAATGTAAGAACACATATTAAACTTCCTCACATTTACCATCAAAAACGTTGCAAATTAGATGCATTAGAAGTTTTATTCGGAAAATCTACAACGATTCGGTCGAAATAAAGCTTTGTATTTGCTGGACGATCTTTCCACCTCGAATGACGCATCAGTCGACTTATTTTCTACATGTTTCGCCGTTTTCAAATGCTGTAAAACCAAAAATCGTTGATCCGTTGAAATGTATTTTTGGCAGCACAAACAATACAGGACACCTTCACTGTCGCTTTTAAATATTTCTTCTGCAAAATTCGCGACGTGCTTAAAAGCTAAGGATTTCACACACTAGGTATTAGCATTGTCAAAGATAAGGCATCTGTGTAATGAGGGGGATCAAAATTTCTGAGAACTTTCGATATTGCTTTGTACCTTTTGATTTTCCAAGAAATTTTTTAACCCCTAATTTTCATTCTCTGCTTTAAACTTTATTTATTCTATGTATCGTAAATTCCCTAAAAGTTGTAAAATATGGACAAAAATATGTATTTATCGAAATATATGTAAAAATATTTAAAAACCGCAAAATATGGAAAATAAAAATAGTTTACAATGGTTTATATCATGGTAAAAACAATTTAGAACGCACATAAGTGCATTTCTAAGTTTCAGAAGAAAATATGTACATGAAAATCCCATCCCTAAGAATAATTGAATATCAGGAAATAAAAGGCTTTGAATGCAAATATTACGCAACCATACTGCATACACGTCTCTCTTGTTAATAATCACATAATTAGAATCCATAATTTGGAAGATTAATATAAACTCAACTAAAAGACATTTATATAGAATGAAAAAAAAAAAAAAAAAAAACCTTTATCCGGCGAATATATAATGATCAAATAATCTTTTCACAACAAAATAAAATACGATAAAATTGGTCTAACATCGACCGAATACACAAGGTTACAACTAATTTAATGGTTAGATAATCAGTTTT
The DNA here is from genome assembly GCA_911387785.2 of Aelia acuminata. Lineage (NCBI taxonomy): Eukaryota > Metazoa > Arthropoda > Insecta > Hemiptera > Pentatomidae > Aelia > Aelia acuminata. Next base: position 58,560,325 of record OU426984.1, read on the forward strand.
ATTTTGATAATAACTACGATGACCTACCGTTACACGATTTATTAAAACTCTAAAGGCTATAGATGTGGGTCATTCTTTCGTTTTGTTGTAATTTCGATATTATAACTTCATCTAAAAAAGTAATGCGACATTTAATTTTTTTTTTTTTTTAACAATAATTTTATAATATTTTATGCTAATAGCACTGGCAAATAATTTCTTTATATAATTTAGTCCGTATGCACATTTATGATTTAATTTAAATTACAATTGTGAGGGAAATAGACAACACCCGAAACTCAACAAATAAAGTATTAATGTTTGTAAACACAAAAGATCTGGTAATGAATTTAAGTTCAATCTGTTAATGAATATATAAGTTTATTTATCAAAATAACATTTATATATTATATTATATTATTTACATAAATAATATAATATTATATTATATCAAAGCTGAAAGTACCTTGCAGTTGGAGTATAAAATCGTATTTGATGAGAGAATGACCCGTACAATGCCTATCGACGAAAATTAGATTTAGTCATTCATTATGATATACATAAGGACTGGAGCTCGACAATGGTTTATTATCCAGATAAAGGACATTCATGTCAAGCAAACTTTTATCCGATTATTTCAAGAAAAATTCTACCGTAACAAGTATGACCATCTAATTTGCAGGGAATTAATTAATAAAAAATATGGTAATTATTTCAAACTTTTTTACATTGTAGCAAGTGCCATTAGTTATCTGGTGAAGAATTAAGGTCACACTGGGGACCATGGAACTTCGAGTTCAGTAAATTTCAACAACCGCGTCATTCTTATATCAAACAAATTATCTAGAGAAAGATTTTATCAGAAATGAGGTTTCACAAGATTAGAGAAATTGAAATCGCACGAGAAATCCCAATCGGCAACAAACCTATGATAGAGTCAATGATCAAGAACACCGACGAGAAATAATTCCGAGAAGACAGAACCAGTCCTCTTCTTCTTTTTGCCAAGACTATCTTCTCCGGTATTTTCTTCTGCAACCTCCCTCCGTTCATACCAGCGATATTGCATACCCATCGCTGCCTACCTGATATTCTATATTTAGCAAATCAATGGCAATTATATTGACTATTATGGTGTATTAGACTGTATAACTATTATTATATGACTGCTTATGCTGTATCGATGTCCTAGAATGAAAACTTTTATTATAAATAAAATTAAAACTATAAAATAAAATATAACAAACTTAGGTACCGACTACTGCACATAGGCAGATCCAAGGGGAGGGCTGTGCAGTGTCGGATCCAAAAATTTTCTGAGGCGGGCGCACTTTTTTTTTTTTAACTTCTTGAATAATGAAGGACATAATTTAAGATATGTATACATATTTTTAAATTTGTGTACATATTAAGTAAAGCTAATCTGTTCACACACACACACACACAGACCATTTCACGGGACTTGGTTATTTGGACTCAGAGGACCCCAAAACGTGTATTTCCGTTGAAAACCTGAAGTCGAAATTTTTCATGATCGCAATACTCTCCCTTACTATATATTACTATATTATTACTGTAAATGAAAATAAAAACACGTTAAAATGAGACAAAAGTTATTAAATAAAGTGACCTCTCCAATTGATCAATTTTGATGAAATTTTGGCTATCGTATCGCGGGTATATACATACATCAAATATCCAGTTCGATCAAAATCGTTAGAGCCGTTTTTTGAGAAAATCGAAAAAACCTCGTAAAAGTGAGACAAAATTTATTAAATAAAGTACCTACCCCCTCCGTTTGACCAATTTTTTGCTGTCACATCGCGGGCATATTCATACCAAATACCCAATTTTCAGGTTCGTACGGTTTGTAGTTTTTGAGCCAGTCCGTTCACTCACACACACATACACAGACGATTTCGCGGGACTTGGTTATTTGGACTCAGGAGACCCCAAAACGTGTATTTCCGTTGAAAACCGGAAGTCGAAATTTTTCATGATCGCAATACTTTCCCTCACTATATATCTCATAAATAGTTTAGTAAAAGTAGAAAAGTAACTATGACTATGATAGCGTCTTTATTATAGAAATAGTAATGTTTATTGGTGTCCTCACCTCTCAGGAGGGGGGGGGGCAGCCGGGGCTGTATGAGCTTCAGTCCCCTTTAGGATTTATAATTATAAAGTACAATTATATTCTGTTTTTAAATATAGAATTTAACTTTACTAACAGTAAGGAAGTAACGTAAAGGAAAAATAATATGCAGAGTAAGTGGCATAACTAACTGGTACATTTTTTTGCGTCTGTAAATTTTGCAGTTATTGAGTCATATTGAGTTTTCATTTTATGCCATAATGCTTTTGTTAAAATTAATTAAATTCAATTTCCTGCAAACTTTTATTTACTCATTAATAAGACCAACTTAGCTAAATGGGATTAAAAACTTTCTACTGCCTTGCAAACAATTATTAATTACTCTGTACCAGAAATTTTTAACAATTAGAAGCGTAAATTTATTATACTAATTTTTGTTCCGTGATTTCGGGAGGGGCATCGATCCCCCGATATACGCTCTTGAAGACCCCCTGTGGACATTAACATTCAATGAGATAAATAGCAACATAACAAATATACTTATATACAGTGGGTAAAAAAAGTATTGGCAATAACACATTTTTCTTTATAAAAATTAATAAATCAAATGTTATCAAAAAATTTCACAATTTTATTAATAACAATTTATAAAGAATATAGAAAACACAGTCTAATTTTTTTTAACATCAACAAATTATAAACGAATATTAAAAAAGTGAAAAATCACACCCAAAAAAGTATTGGCAATTTAACATAAACACATTATAATCGGAAATAGAAACATATATGTCAATTCGAAAGTATTTCTAGTAATTGGTGTGTCCTCCTCGGGCCTCTCTTATTGCTCTAAGCCTTTGAGGAATTGACTGTACTAAATTTTTTGTATTATCAGGTGAAATGTTTTGCCATTCTTCTTGCAAAATTCTTTTTAGGTCTGTCTTGGAGGAAATTTTTCTTTTTCTTACTTTTAAATCTAATATTCTCCATAGATTTTCTATTGGGTTAAGGTCAGGACTCTGGGCGGGGTTTTGAGCTGCCGGGGCGCATTATAAAGAAGCCATTGCCGGGTTTTGTGAGCAGTGTGCTTCGGGTCGTTGTCCTGCTGGAAAATGAAGGTGCGTTCTAGACCCAATGTTTGTGCACTTTCCCTTAAATTACGGCGCAAAATATCTATATAAATATCCGCAGTCATTGTGTCATCAATAAAATGTAAGTTCCCCACACCATTGGCTGCCATGCATCCCCAAACCATAACTGAACCTCCCCCATGCTTTACTGTCGGAATAATATTTTGTTTCTGGTACTCAGAATTTTTCCGACGCCATACAAACTTCCTACCGTCTGAACCAAAAATATTAAACTTTGATTCATCCGAGAAAATTACATTATTCCAAAAATCTGGAGTTTTAGCTAGGTATACTTGAGCAAAATTTAACCTTTTATTTCGGTTTACTTCAGATATGAAAGGCTTCTTACGTGCAGCTCTGTCATAAAATTGTCCCTCATGTAACACATTTCTTATGGTTTGGGCATGTACAGACTTACCACTTGTTGTTGCAAGGTCTCTGGCAATGGCCTGTGCACTGGTTTTTGGGGATATCTTAACTTTCCTAATAATGTCTCTCTTTTCACGCTCAGTAAGAACCCTTGGCCTGCCTTTTCTTGGTAAATTTTCTATTCTACCCGTATTTTCAAACTTCTTCACCACACTTCTAGCTGTGAAAAGGCTTATTCCTAGCAGCTGCCCTATTTTCTTGTATGTTAGGCCACTATTTCTCAAAGAAATTATTCTATCTTTAATCACTAAAGAAAGTTCCTTGGATTTGCGGGACATAGTTTGTAATGTAAAAAAAACTACTTCACGCTCGAAAGAAAGACACACAATGATGCAAGGCACTGACTGGTATGAGATAAGTTTAATGTTTAGAGTTACAATTGAGAGAATTAACAATTGCTAATACTTTTTTGGCATTAAAGATTACATCTTCTGCTTCCAGCTCTGCTTAAAAACCAATGCCTCCACTTCTATTTCTATTTTTTTACTTCTTAATGAGAAAGGTTTATAAAAATTCAGGAACCATTGAAATTTTAATAAGTATTATAATGTAACATAACAAAAACATCAATTGCCAATACTTTTTTTACCCACTGTACTAAATATAAGATTAAACGAATAATAAAAAAAGTAACTTTACAATTATACTGATGGGAACACATGAGTATTAAGCAAACAAACCAATTGATTCCTTCAGGACTCTCCAAAAACAAAATGCATTCATTCTTAAAACCTCTTCAATAGTTTTTTTCCGTCCAAGACAATTTGAATTAGTTTTTGTATCATGTTTATTTGGAGTGGACTCTTCAGATAAAGAGTAAATTATAGTAATAAACTTATAAAACATTCAGTTCTTGAGACTATATTGTTCAACAGGATTCCAAGAACACATTAGGATACAAGGGGAACACATTAGTCTCAACAATACATTTTTTATTTATAAGACGTTTCGGCTCTTATGAGCCATCTTCAGTTCTAAAAACATTTAACAATACAACCAATCAATCAAAAACATTTGTGAACACAATCATCTAAAATCTGTATCTGATATATATACAGACCACCAAAACAGGCAAACAAATCATTTGAAGCCACTCGGGGCAGATACCAATGTCCCCCAACCCCAAGACACCCAAAACACTCAGGGTGAGCAAAGTCCAATTCACTATGCTACTATACCAAATCTATATTATGTACAGCAACTGTATACTTCTAATTAAAATTAATAACTCATGCAATTCCATATAAACTTAAGTATTAATTTTTCTTAATATTTCCCCATATTGTATATTGAGACCTTTAGTGTCTGTTTTAAAATTGACAGACTTGTCAATATTTTCTGCAATATACATTGCTTCTAATAACTTCCTCTTTGTGTTATTACTTTCTTTATGTAAAATGTGGGCCCCCTCAATGTAAAATTCATGCTTCCTTATATGGTGGTGCTGAACTAGTGCTGACTTTTTTCTGTTCTCTTCACTTTTTTTACAATCATTTTTATGCTGATAAATCCTATCCTTTAAATATTGCCTAGTTTCACCAATATAACCAACCATATAAGGAAGCATGAATTTTAGGATAGGCATTATCAGCATAAAAATGATTGTAAAAAAAGTGAAGAGAACAGAAAAAAGTCAGCACTAGTTCAGCACCACCATATAAGGAAGCATGAATTTTACTTTGAGGGGGCCCACATTTTACATAAAGAAAGTAATAACACAAAGAGGAAGTTATTAGAAGCAATGTATATTGCAGAAAATATTGACAAGTCTGTCAATTTTAAAACAGACACTAAAGGTCTTAATATACAATATGGGGAAATATTAAGAAAAATTAATACTTAAGTTTATATGGAATTGCATGAGTATTAATTTTAATTAGAAGTATACAGCTGCTGTACATAATATAGATTTGGTATAGTAGCATAGTGAATTGGACTTTGCTCACCCTGAGTTTTTTGGATGTCTTGGGGTTGGGGGACCAGTGGACTGCTGTGCTTAAGGTCCCGAGTTCGAATCTGACATGGCTTATGATATCTTTATTATTCCCCACAGTTCGTCTCGTGGGCCGAGAGACCCTCCTGGGGCAAACCCAGCCTCTTTAAAGTGGGTACCCTTGATTGAAAAATTAAGGGGAAAAACCTGGCGGTTGAGCGTGATCACGGTCAAATCACCTCCTTGCACGACCGCTGACCAAGAAACAGTACTCTTCCTTACATAGTACTGGACCCAAGACCCTTTATGGGTTGTAGTGGTACAGGTTTTTTTTGGGTTGGGGGACATTGGTATCTGCCCTGAGTGGCTCCAAATGATTTGTTTGCCTGTTTTGGTGGTCTGTTTATATATCAAATACAGATTTTAGATGATTGTGTTCACAAATGTTTTTGATTGATTGGTTGTATTGTTAAATGTTTTTAGAACTGAAGATGGCTCATACATAAGAGCCCAAACGTCTTATAAATAAAAAATGTATTGTTGAGACTAATGTGTTCCCCTTGTATCCTAATGTGTTCTTGGTATCCTGTTGAACAATATAGTCTCAAGAACTGAATGTTTTATAAGTTTATTACTATAATTTACTCTTTATCTGAAGAGTCCACTCCAAATAAACATGATACAAAAACTAATTCAAATTGTCCGATCGGAAAAAAAAACAATTGAATAAGTGTAGAAATACAAAGACTGTAGAGTGTTTATGAGGGACCTCATCACGTTCTAGCCATTAGGAAAATTACTTGTATTTCCTTGGCAACGGAATGATTCGCGTTATTTTCCATTACTACCTTTAAAGGTTATTGACCTATTTTATTTATATTTACACATTCATCAACAAATATTATATTCCGCTTCTATCTTAGGCAATATCCCTTACCTCTTAGATAATCAGTTCTTCCTGGCCCAGTTGCAGTACTCAACTGAATTGATCAAAAATAAAAAATAAAAACTGGTCTTTTAAAACCATTTAAGGTTTAAAAAATAAAAATAAATACGAAAATTGTCTTAGAGTAAAAAAAGAAAACATATTTTACTCAGAACAGAGCTCCCTCTAATTTAACCGCTTGAAATCACCTTCAAAATGGTTTGAACGAAAAAAATTCATTTGTGCTATGAATAAAAATTTTATCTAGTTTGCGATGTTGTAATTGTAAATCATCTAGCTTAAATATTTTTTTTAGTTATCGCATCTTAATCTACAGAAAACGTCATTCAGTTAATTTATAAACAAACAAACAAATATAGACCAGTTAAAAAGTAATTTGCTTTATGTAATTAGGCTTCAGTTTCCATGAACTTATTAGTTCTTCTTGCTTGATATCTGCTATTTTTCATCTTTTCAAATTTCCCGATGTACTTAAGGGATATGATTCCCTTTACTGAATTCCAGTCGAACCATAGGCAAATTTCTAATAAATTAAATAAAATCAAAACAAATATTAATATAATTTAACTAAGTAGCTGAAAAATATTTAGCTCCTTTAGAGCTAAAACATGTTCACCAAATGAGCTCCTAATTTACGCCAATATAATATTCATATTTTCTTGCTTGATATTTTTTAGAGTAGGTACCGATTCTAGTTTTGATGTTATTTTGCCTAACTCCATTTTTTAAAATAAAACTGAGTTTTTTAAAAAAGCATTATGATAACTCGTCAGATTTGAGAAACCCATTGAATTTTAGTTCAAATTGAATTATAGTTCACTCGATAGCCCTGATGAAGTGTTTCATTTGACCGCACCCCTAACCATTTCCATCACATATAGTTCAAATGCTTCGTTTTGGATCAGTTTCAGGAATGATTTAAAATAAACACTTTATTGGATGCAGATACCATTTCATCCCCCCGTCCTTCCTTTTCCAGTAAAAGTTTATAACTCTGTTTGTCTTTGGACCTTATTAAAAATGCTAAGCTCGTTATTATTCACGTCCGTACGATAAAATTCAAAAGAGAAAACAGTGCTGTTAAAACTGCAAATGGGTCAAGAGTCCTGCTCAGTTGATATAACGAATGAATAATCATGAGCTTCAGTGTCTTGAACTTGTGTAAAATTATTTATTCATCTCTTCATTTTTTATTTTGTTCTTATTTTCCCTATTCTATTTTGGAGATATCCCTCTCCATAGCTTCTATGGATATCTATAATAGCTTCTACTTTCCTAATCGGTCTGAATGTATCAACAAACTCGATTAAAAAATATATTAATCGCATTCATAAGTTTACAACTACGCATTCAAAATGTTTACAACCATTTTGCCTCTATATACTAAAACTAAAAAGCATAAAGTAAACATTGTTCTAATCATTAAATACTTAAGTAGCTCTCATTTCAACTGATAAATAGGTCGAATCTGATGATAAAGCAGATAATGAGCAATATTTGTTTTTATCTTAACTATTATATTGTAACACTTCTGTGGGTTGAAAATTTTTATTCAAAGAAGAAATAACAATTTTTAATACCACACGAATTATAAATATACAAATTTTAGAACAGGTTACGAAACTTATCATTTTGTAATACAAATAATCATATCGTCATCACCAAGCTAAAGTAACGAATATGCATAGGTTTTTAATTGCACATTCGTTACTTTAGCTTGGTGACGAAGATATGGCTACGATATGACGATTAGACTGTCCAGTCAATCGCTCCTTATATATAGTCGTAAGGAGATGGTCTTGGACCTGGTAGAACCTCGTGGAACGTCGTGGATTTTGCTCGAACATCGATGTCCCAAACAAGTGCTATGACAGTTCGCTCCAACTGTTTGTTTGTTCCAACAAAAGGTCTGGGACTTTTAAACCATATTTTTTTGTTTAACGTTACAATATATTGAATTGTTTTGTTACAGGCGAGGTTAAATTGTTGGCTCCGTTTTGGATGCCTTTTCTTTCTTGTTTTTTTTCTTTCTTTTTTTTGTAATGTTACTCATTAGGTTTTGTCGTAAATTCACAGGAAGACCACCTTTCTTTGCTGATTGGAATATATTAGTCGCATTTTTTGGGAGGGGAAGGAGGGTAAATTGTACGTATACAATAAAAAAACAAAAACATAATTTGTACGCACATTACGCTTATTTATTTACAAAATGAGTTGGCACTTAATTCAAATACTATGGAATATGGAATTCAAGTACATAAATACTACTTTACTAGAATATTTATATGGATTAGATGCGTACATTTATAAATCCACTAATTTTTTTCTCAAAATTTCGATGTAACATAAATGGTGTGTATTTATCCCCCTATATCCTCCCCTCTGGGCCGCCCCTGGAATATACGATGACTGTTACGTCTATAAGAAGCGTTGAGATCCATGACTAGCATACCTTATCGATTTCTTTCTCCAGACCTCATCTTCCCTTTTAGTCACCTATAAATAGCATCCTTGAATCAAGGTATTTTCCATGAAAAATTATTTTAATTTTAGCATGAACCGAAAGTATAGCTGATATTTTATCCCTTCCGTTTTATATTTTATTTATTGTCCTAAAATTGTTCTAAAACATCTATTAATCATGTTAATAATTAAGATAAGTACAATAATTTTCCATATTTTATTGTGATCACAGCAAAGATCTCTATTTAATGTGTTATTGAATAATATAAAATTATAAGAATAATTACTCTATTTTTTTTTTATGGTTTTATACGTGGGCGTCACCGGGATCAAAATTAGGGGGTGGGGGAGCAAGCCGTGGTCGTTATATTCGTAACATTTTCAGACGGAAATGGAAAAAGACACCAAAGTTTTAAGAAAATTATATAGAATTAAGAGCAGTTCTTTATCAGTTACAATCATTTGCTTGGAAAAAACATACTATTATTCTAGGTATGTATATATATTATTTTGGCTTCTATTGTTTGACACCAACGACGGAATTGGTTTGGGTGGGATATTCAGGTTTTTTATTTCAATAAAATAATTTTTATTTATACTATTCATTTGCGTAATTTAATGTTATAATACGTTTTTAAATTTATTACACTAGTTGTATAATCCGGTTTCACCCGGGAAATTTCATTTTTCTAATAATCGTAATTTAATAAACAATTATATAAACAAAAAATACAACAAATATAGCACTAATTTATTATTATTCTAAAGCTTTAGGATATACTATATTTATAGTTTTACCCTCTGGGGCATATATCGTCGTCACCATGCTAAAGTAGCGAATGTGCCACTAAAAACCTATGCATATTCGTTACTTTAGCATGGTGACGACGATATAAGGTTCATTCAATAAAATAATATAACATATAAATATTTTAGGGGTTTGACCTCAGGAATTTCATTTTTCTAATAAACGTGAACAATTCTATTAAGAAAAAATTTGCTGAAATTATGCAATTTTAATATGGACAGGTGTTCGCACCTGGTATGAAAGAACCACTGAGCAAAATTTGGAGAATTTAGGACAAACGGTATGGATTTTTTATAAAAAACAAAAAAACAGAATTTCATCTTTATTTATATAGATTATACTTGCTTTATGCAACAGAATTGATCTAGTTACTTCTATGTATTTGGGTATCATTGATTGTAAGATGTTGAAGTATTGGGTTGGTTCGAAAATAATGCAGGTTTCTGCTGTTTGTATGTTTCAATACTAATTTTGTAAACTAAGCAAACAGTCAATATTCATTGTTTTTGTATCATGATAAACTTTATCTAATACCCTCATTCAATAAGAATTTAATCAGATAAATCACCTTGTTCAGAGGGTTTTTTAAAGGTTTTAAATCGAAAAATGTGGAAGTGCTATTTTTGTCAATTTTATTTTTATTTATTTATTTTTAAACCCAACTAAAACTATCCGAGAAACGGTGATGGAACTTGTCACGAAACATTCCTGTATCTTACGTCACTTGGAGTCAATTGATAAGCCAAGTGTGTTCCACGCTAATTAAACAACCACTGAAAAAATCGTCCCTTTGACATATTAAATGCTTCATAAATATTGTTTTTTTATGCTGGCACGCAATGAAAACAATCCGTTTCTCGACGGCACATTAGTCAATGGCTGGCCTGCACCCGAAAAAAGTTATGTTATGGTGGTCCATTGTATATGTCATTCGTGGCTAGACTATCATCGCCGACAATTACTGTCTTGAAATTGATGAGATGAATCAATTACAAGCGAATCGATGAATGAATCGATCTACTTCTGTTCCCAGCACTGTTTAATCAAAAGGCCCGATCCTTCTCCACGACAATGCTAGGTCACACTTTGCATTACCAATTCTAAGACGACTGCACGAGTCGGGCTATGAGATTAACATACAGCCACCTTCTTTATCTGACCTCTCTCCTAGTGAATTTTCCAGGCACTCGGATAACTTTTTGCTTGAAAGAAATTTTCTAAACAGAATGACATTTAAAATTCCCTTAGTAATTTCATATCGACCAGGGATGTCTTGTTGGACGTTGGCAAAAGTAGGTACATTCATCATGAAGGAAATTATTTTGATTAAATTTATATAGTTGAAGTAGAGGCATACCGTATTATTCCTGAATATTTTATACCTGTAAGAATTTATTTTTTCCATAAATTTGTAATTAATTGCCTTCGCAACATTTTACATTTTACAAAAATCGCAAAACGGAGTTGTCCAGCTAAACCCAGTGTAACAACTGCTAATATCACTGTTTCGTTATATAAGCTGGTTTTCACCAATAATTAATTCAACTTAAAACTTGGTTGTTCTCTTTTTTTTGCATATTACCTACATATTTGAAAAAAAAAAATGTATTGTTACTTATCATTACATTACACGATGCATCTTAGGTATTGAATACATCATGGGCGTCTAACAGTGAGTAACATGGCTATAAAAAAAAAATATTATTTATGTATGACATAGACGATTAAATATAGTATGAAAACTGCATTACCAGTTGAAACTGACTATGGGTGCACTACCTTCAAGTGTGAAATGTCATAGTACTGTCTGAAGGTAACTTCTCATGTTTCATCATTCCTGCTTTCAATTCACGTTTAACTTTAAAATATTTTTTTTAAAAAACAGAAGCCAAAACCTAATTATTCCTTTATATATTTCAAGTAGTTATATACACAATATCCCCGACCGTTCAATCGATTTCAATCCCTAATATAGTTATATTCCTTATTTATTTTACAACTAAAACCATCATTAGTTTTACCCACGTTTACTAATAGCCATTCAGATGGAAATTTTTCTCATCATGTTCCCCACTCCACTCGATGGTGGTGTCTTCCAATTTGATATTGTTTTGTTTATGCGGAACTACCTCTTTTTACGGTTTTCTGAAAGACTTTCTGAGCCTTCTTTTCTAAAATCAAACTTGGTCTTCTCTTCTTTTCGGAGGTCGTGAGGTACCACTCCAGCAACAACCAGCTTAAGTCTGTTTTTTACTGAAGTTTGGTCCTCTTCTTCCCGTTTCTTTGAGAGTTTCCGTCAGGAGCTTTTCGACGACTCTCCAACAATAGCCCTGACGTATTCGTATCGTATTTATTTCTGTTATTCATTTCGGTATTGTCCATGTATTAAACTATTTCAGTGCCGCCATTTTTTGCTGAGAACTGTTTGCCACGTCTTTTACTGAACCGAATCAAAATAAATAAATAAATATTATGTTTTGTATTTTTAAAACCGGCCTTGGCATAACCCCTCCTACCATGCAGCTTATTCATGAAATAGTTAACTGTCTCTTGAGAAACATGAAACTGAAATTTTCGTTTTCAATTCGGCTAATACCTGTTTAGCCTCAGTTTTCGCCTTATTGTGTTTTAATGCCTTCTGTCGCTAAGGGTATCATTCCTGCCTTTTAGCGAATTAAGCCTCTTATCAGTCCGTCCACTGCTAACATGACCACCTTTGATTACATAGAGTGAGAAAAACAAGTAATTTTCTCTACAGTGCTGCCCTAATAGGGGAAATAGAAGTAGCTACACTGCTCGCTATCTAGTTCGTAATACAATTACGATTATTCTAAAATATAAACGGATTATACCATAAAGTAAAAACAAAATAATTAAACAATTTTTATTGGCTTATTTCTTCTGGAAACTTTGGATTTATATACATTGAATTTGAGGGGAAATTATTAAATATTGTTTTGAACATTAGATATATTTCTGTTGAGTTTTAATTTGTGGGATCTTTTGCACCAGTTAGGTCAATAAACTAAAACAAACAAGTTAAGAGGAATAGGAAAATATGGAATAGACGTGTATAATAGAGAATGAACTAAGATTTTTGTGACTCTAATTCATCTATTGACGTATATAAAAATACGATTTCTTGGGATCATGGTCCAACATCCTTTTTCATGTTGTCTGTGGCGTAGGAGAACTAATTCGGAGTTGCTCATTGCTTCGAATATACGAAGGTATTGTACAAAAATCCGTTGACTATAGAATTTTGTTAGCATGCTGAGCTGATTACGATTACGTGGGGTCAGAAATGATGTTTGACAAAGTTAGAGCACAAAAATTTGGAAAATCGCGGTTTGTGCTGAATATGTTAAGGTGCCTTTACATTCTACGAACCTCACCTTCGAACAAGATCTCCCTCGAACCTTGTCGTACCGGCGTTCCACGAATAGCCATTTATACATAACTTGACGTTAAGCAAACAAATATGGCTGACGCACCCAATGCTAGCTTATGATTAGAGCTCGGATTCCCGTTCAATTGCATCTTTTTTTTAGAAAGTCAGAATAGAGCGAACTCAAGTTACTTATCCGAATCAAGCCTAATGGGATGTTTTATACTGCACGAAATTGCACGTTTTGGGGTTTACTGCACGAAATTGCACGTTTTGGGGTTTGCTGCACGAAATTGCACGTTTTGAATTTTAATTGCTCCAAATTCCATCATTTGATATTTTGAAGAAAAAATATATTACAAATGGTAATTTTCTTTAATAAACATCAAAATAATAGTGGAAAAATAAATGTAAATATCATTAAAAAAAAAAAAAAAAAAAAAGGAACTTGGGAGATGTTAACCAACACAAACCTCCGATTTCCCAGAACTGAGGGTTCAGTGATTCCTGGGTGTTTACATTTTGTTTCTCGATTCCCATCGTTCTGTCAGTATCAAACTAGCTCCTATCGAGTATATTGTTACTAAAAATGCTTAAAATGGGAGCAAGTGTGTTTTCGAAAACTGCGGGATGGATTGAAAAACATCCTGAACACAATAGGGATGGTTGTGTAGTGTTATGTAAATCTTGTGATAAAAAATTGGATGTGAGAGAAAATCACAAATTGATACCCGCTGTAGCACAAGTAAGTACCTAATTTTTATTAACCCGGTAACGGTAACAGGGGTTTTGCGTATCACCAGAGCGATTTAAAAATAAGCCTACGCACCGGATATTGGATCGAGTGATTCCATAATTTGATTAGTATGTTTCCTTTTTTAAGATCTTCCTATTTCCAATATATGTAATCACAGCTCACATGCGAGTATTTAACTCTATATTCCACATCATACTGATCCGATTAGTTTTCAAAAATATATCAATAGTATTATAAAATAGATCCAAAATTCAATGATTATACCAAAACAATATATAAAAATAATCTGTAAAAATAAAAGAGTTTCTATTTCAATATACTCTCCGCTACTTACTTTTTTCCAAAGTAGCTATTATTTGTTCACAAAAATAATTTAATGCCTGATTTTCAAGCAATACATTTTTATTCCATGTTTTTGCACGTTTTGAAGTTTTTATTGCACGTTTCTGCACGTTTTGAAGTTTTTATTGCACGTTTTCAAATTTTTACTGCACGGAATTCCGAGCTTTACTTATGATGAAGAAATGATCTCCATTATCAATATATTTTTTATTATCTAAAAAATAAAAAAAATAGGAGACGAATTACAATGGCGCACTAGTATCAAACAACTCCTATCACTTGGGAAAAACCCAAATCAAACAACAACAACAACAAATCAACTGAACAAATCTCTACTTGTTTCGGTTACCTTCTTGAAATTTCGTTCACAGTCAAATGGTTCTATTGAATTGATATTATATATTTGTCTTGGAAATTTATCTCTAATACGATATATTTCTTTTACTGGATATTTGCGACTCATATTGGTAAAAGATTGTTCATTTAATTGATTGTCGGTGGTTCTAGACAATTACCTTGTAATCTTGCTTTTCTTATCAATTTATGGCTTAATTCGAGAGCCTCTTCCGAAAGATTCCCCATTGGTGATTCTCCAAGTAATACCACCTATAAAAGATAAGCCGAAGCATCTGGTTTTATATTAATAATACTGCAAAGTTGTCAGTATCTTTCAGCCACAGTTTACAATTTTTGTTTGAATTGATCTCTAAAGAACACTACAATTTTTTATTGTTTAATAAAAGTTTTTACTTGTGATAAATCGGACATCCATCGCGTATGATTTTAAAGTTCTCTATGTAGTTGTTCAAAACGTCATTTAGTAACTAAATGAACAGTTTTGAACTACCACATATTTAGAGTTATTAACTAAATTTATATTTCAGTGAAAAATCCAGTCTTCCTTTTTGATAATATATATTTTTTAATATGTTATGACATCACTACGTTTCGAGGCTCATTGCCTCATCTTCAGGTGACTGCAACAATATTTTACATGATATTTACAACTTTTTTTAAAATTTAATTTACAATAATTATAAAATTTGGAACATAAACATTTATGACTTAAAATCCTATATTACAATATACTCATTATATATTATAGAGTATATTGTAATATAGGATTTTAAGTCATAAATGTTTATGTTCCAAATCTTATAATTATTGTAAATTAAATTTTAAAAAAAAGTTGTAAATATCATGTAAAATATTGTTGCAGTCACCTGAAGATGAGGCAATGAGCCTCGAAACGTAGTGATGTCATAACATATTAAAAAATATATATTATCAAAAAGGAAGACTGGATTTTTCACTGAAATATAAATTTAGAATAATAAAAGACCAAAAGGGGTTTTTTTAAAAAAGTCTTCCATTATAGGATAAACTATCAAGAGTTATTAACGTGTTTTGGAACATACATACATGTAATGAAAATACACGCAAAATATATGTATGTTCCAAAACACGTTTACAACTCGTTCCCATGAACAGACCGTTTCTAATTATAAGCAATGATCTGTCATTAAAGGTGTACTGCGAATGCGTGTGCTCAACGTGTTTTATCAGTTATTGGAATATTTTTCTTTTTTTCTCATGTATGTTTTTACTCGATTTTTATCTTATTTCATATTTAGCCATTTCTTATTTTTAGGCACAACGAGATGCACTTAATTTCTCCATATAAACAAAACAAAGGTACTTTATAAGAAAGCAAAAGTAGGGTAAGCTTAATAATGATAAAAATTACCTGACATTAAAGAATACTTGATTCTCATTAAACATGACGAGTTTGATCAAAGCCATTAAAGCAGTTTTTGAGAGAATCTAAGAAAACGTAAAAATTAGACAAAATTTATTAAATACGTTTGACCAATTTCGATAAATTTTTTGTTTCACATCGAGCGCATATACATACCCCAAATACCCAATTTCAGGTTCTTACGGTTATAGTTTTTGAGTTACTCTGTTCACACGCCCACACACCATTTCGCAGGACCTGGTTATTTGGAGTGGGGGACCCCAAAACGTGTATTTTCGTTGAAACCGGAAGTCGAAATTTTTCATGATTGCAATATTTTCCCTATATATTTCATATATATGGGTAAGTGAAAGTAATAATTTTATTTTTGACCATTGATCGAAGCATTGTGGGCCCCCCCAGCGAGAGTAAGACCGATTGGACCCTTTGGGCCCATTATCACGGTGATAATTGTGGGAGGGGGTTAAATTCTCTGATATCCCCCTGGAGAGTGGGCGAACTGCCATTGGCCACTTTATGGTATGTTTTTTTTGTTATATTTTTTAAGTTACGGCGAAGGCAAGAGAAAAATTAATTATATATATAAAATATATATAAAATATATATAAAATATATATAAAACATAAGAATAATAAAAGATTTACGATGTAATCAACAAGTTGTACACATTACCACCTGTAATTAGGCATATGCCTGTTGGTGGGCTTATGTAAAATAAATAAATAAATAAATAAATAATGTAAAGTTTTGTTTAAATTTTTGGCAGTCAGTGGTGGCAAAAAGAAATCTTTAAAAAAATGTTTTATCCACACTTTTTATTGCCAGGACGTTTCCCCACTCGATAAAGGTCTTCATCAGAGCTTTTTGTAACCATACACTCAAGAGTACATTTTCTTTAAATATTTCAAAACATACCGGTAGATAGCACTTGATTCATTGACCCTAAATGAATTTAATCTAGCAGAAGTTGTAAAGCAACATATGCATCGAATATGTTGCTTTACCACATCTGCTTTGACTGCTTCCCTTCCTTTTTGTCATTGCTTCAACTTATGTTTTATAGATTGCCATGAACGAGTTCTCGACTTCCCGGACTGAACTCGAATCCAGGAACCATCTATGGTCTGATATTAAAAAATCTGGTGCGTGCGCGCAACACACAACTTTCACTTACCAACTTACTTAGATTAGAAATTAATGCGTTTTGTTAATTGCTACTTCTCAAATAAACAGAACGGCTTTAATTGTGAACAATGGTCTGTCCTTAAAGGCATACTCCGCATGCGTGGGCTTAACGAGTTTTATGAGTTGACTAAATACTTTTCTTTTTTTCTCCTCTTTATGTTTTCTTTATTTTTATCATATCTCATATTTAGCCATTTCTTATTTTTAGGCGTAACGAGAGACACTTAATTTCTCTATATAAACAAAAACAAAGGTACTTTATAGGAAACAAACAAACAAAAAAGACCCCAACCCCCCCCAAAAAGCCCCCTCAGAACATTTTAATAAATGATAAAGCTTACCTGATATTAAAGAACACCTAATTTTATAGTTAAAGCCGTTTTTGAGATCATCGAAAAAAGGGTAGAAATTGGAAAAAAATTATGAAATAAAGTGCCCGCTCCGTTTGACCAATTTTGATGAAATGTTTGCTATTACATCTTTGGCATATACATACATCAAATACCCAGTTTGATCAAAATCGTTAAAGCTGTTTTGGAGTAAATAAGAAAAACACGTGAAAATGATACAAAATTTGTTAAGTAAAGTCCCCCCTCCGGTTGATCAATTTTGATGAAATGTTGGCCATCACATCTTTGGCATATACATACATCAAATACCGAGTTTGATCAAAATCGTTAAAGCCTTTTTTGAGTAAATAAAAAAAAACACGTAAAAAAAATACAAAATTTAATAAGTAAAGTCCCCCCTCCGGTTGATCAATTTTGATGTAATGTTGGCTGTCGCATCTTTGGCATATACATACATCAAATACCCAGTTTGATCAAAATCGTTAAAACGGTTTTTGAGTAAATAAAAAAAAAAACTTGAAAATGATACAAAATTTATTAAGTAAAGTCCCCCCTCCGGTTGATCAATTTCGATGAAATTTTTACAGTCATATCTCGGGCATATAAATAGATCAAATACTCAGTCCAATCAAAATCGTTAGAGCCGTTTTTGAGAAAATCGAAAAAAACGTAAAAAGTTATTAAATAAAGTACCCCCTCTCTTTGAGCAATTTTGATGAAATTTTTGCTGTCACATCGCGGGCATATACATATGCTAAATACCCAATTTCAGGTTCGCACGGTTTATAGTTTTTGAGCTAGTCTGTTCACACACACACACACACACACACACACACAGACACACACACACACACACACACACACACACACACAGACCATTTCGCGGGACTTGGTTAATTGGACTCAGGGGACCCCAAAACGTGTATTTCCGTTGAAAACCGGAAGTCGAAATTTTTCACGATCGCAATACTTCCACTTACTATATATTTCATATAGGTAAGTGAAAGTAAAAATCTGGTGCGTGCTCGCAACACACAACTTCCACTTACCAACTTACTTAGATTAGAAATTAATGCGTTTTGTTAATTGCCACTTCTCAAATGAACAGAACGGCTTTAATCATGAACAATGGTCTGTCATTAAAGGCATTCTCCGCATGCGTGGGCTCAAAAAGTTTTATGAGTTGACTTTATATTATTAATATTTTTCTTTTTTTTCTCCTCTATATGTTTTCTTTATTTTAATCATAGCTCATATTTAGCCATTCCTCATTTTTAGGCGTAACGAGAGACAGTTTATTTCTCCATATAAACAAAAACAAAGGTACATTGTAGGAAACAAAAAAGGCCCCTATTCCATTTAAGCCCCCTCAGAACATTTTAATAATGATAAAGCTTACCTGATATTAAAGAACACGTAATTTTCATTAAACTCGACGAATTTGATAAAAATCATTAAAGCCGTTTTTGAGATCATCGAAAAAAAGGTAAAAATTGGAGAAAAAAAATCTGTTGCGATGCGCGCAACACACAACTTTCACTTACCAACTTACTTAGTTTAGAAATTGATATTTTTTTTAATTGCAATTTCTATAAATAATATAAAAAAGATGACTTGATTTTGATTAAAACTGATTAATTTAATCAAAATCATTAAAACCGTTTTTGAGATATTCGAAAAAAATGTAAAAATTGGAAAAAAGTTATGAAATAAAGAGTCCTCTGCGTTTGACCAATTTTGATGAAATTTTGGCTGTCACATCGTGAGCATATACATACACCAAATATCCAGTCTGATCAAAATCATTACAGCCGTAGTTGAGTAAATAAAAAAAACACGTGATAATGAGACAACATTTATTAAGTAAAGTGTCCCCTCCGTTTAACCAATTTTGATGAAATTTCGGCTGTCGCATCACGGTCATATACATACATCAAATACCAAGTTTGATCAAAATCGTTAAAGCCGTTTTTAAGTAAATAAAAAAAAACATGTAAAAATGGGACAACATTTATTAAGTAAAGTGCCCCCTCCAATTAATCAATTTTGATGAAAATTTTACTGTCGCGTCGCGGGCATACACATACACCAAATACCGAGTTTAATCAAAATCGTTAAAGCCGTTTTTGAGTAAACAAAAAAAAAAAAACAAGTGATAATGAGACAACATTTATTAAGTAAAGTGTCCCCTCCGTTTAACCAATTTTGATGAAATTTCGGCTGTCGCATCATGGTCATATACATACATCAAATACCAAGTTTGATCAAAATCGTTAAAGCCGTTTTTAAGTAAATAAAAAAAAACATGTAAAAATGGGACAACATTTATTAAGTAAAGTGCCCCCTCCAATTAATCAATTTTGATGAAAATTTTACTGTCGCGTCGAGGGCATACACATACACCAAATACCGAGTTTAATCAAAATCGTTAGAGCCGTTTTTGAGAAAATCGAAAAAAAACCTAAAAATTAGACAAAATTCTTCAAATAAAGTACCCCCTCCGTTTAACCAATTTGGATGAAATTCTTGCTGTCACATCGCGGGCATATACATACACCAAATACCCAATTTCAGGTCTGTGCCGCTTATAGTTTTTGAGCTAGTCTGTTCACATACACACACACACACAGACCATTTCGTGGGACTTGGTTAATTGGACTCAGGGGACCCCAAAACGTGTATTTCCGTTGAAAACCGGAAGTCAAAAATTTTCACGATCGCAATACTTCCACTTACTATATATTTCATATATAGGTAAGTGAAAGTAAAAAGGTTAACTTTTAAGGTGAGCTGCTTTATAAGGCTGCTTCAGTGGGTTGTGCTTTGGTTCCCTTGTGGGTTACTTGTAATTCCGGTCTGCTGGAAGAGTTGGAACACTGCCGACTTGTGATGGGTGTTGAACCGCTCGCTACCGTTAAACTGGTCCGCTATCAGGAATTTCATCTCGCCAAGCGGCTTTTTTTCCGATCCTGGTCAAAGATCGTAGCATTGATTCAGGAAAGCTTTATTTCCTTAACAATTAATAATAAACAAATAAGAAATTATATCAAATTTCTCGATGATTAAGTATGCTAGAAGATGCGTAGGGAGAGTAATTATTGTAATTTCTAATAATTAGAAATAAATAAACACGCCTTTGGGTGCCAGCCTGAATAATTTCTGCTTTAAAATTCTATAAATTATCATCCGGCCGTACCTCTTATGTTTTACCATGATCATAATTTTTTAATTTATTTTGATTTAGTCAGACACACGCGGGGACGCCATCTCCCTGAGAGGTGTGGGTAAAAATGATTTAAAATTATTAAAACACAAAAAGTGCTTTTGTTTAATATTATTTTACTTCCTTAAATGGAATATGAATTGTATTTAAACATTTGATTACGATTTCTAACTGTATGGTTGTACTATTTTGTCAGATACTATACGTCTATTGACTAACGTTATTGGTAGAGTTAGATGTAATATAATGTAAATACCTCGTATATAAAGTAAACGTTTTTGTTATAAGTAATCACGTAATAGGGGTTTTAAGCTTGTAAAGGATGGAATTGAGTTAATAAAAAAAATATATAAAAATGTGTGCTCCCTCTAATAAAATTTCTGAATCCACCAATGTTGTTTTAATATTAAATTATTATTATTATTTATTATATTTTTATCTTGTTCTGAAATCTATCCTCGCTCGTCTAATGCAAGACTAGCTCAAAATACTCATTTTTTTTTCTCGAATTACCCTTCCATTTTCCTCTACTGCGATATTGATGATATGTTAAACGTTTTAACGATTGGGCATGGCAGTTAGGCGAAAGATATCAAAGAAAGAGAAAACAAGAAACTTTAATTAGCTCTCCTAAACAAATCGTTTGAGTGATATGTGGTTATTTGTGAGTAATTAATTCAACTATTAACAAAGCTGGAACTTTTTTCGTCCAATACAAAAAGACTGCCTTTAAGATATTTAATGCCCTCGATATATTTACGTATAAAATCTATTTCTGAATAGATTCATGCCATTGAACTGCATTTCCTTTGATGATGATTTTTTTTATAGTTTTTTTTGTTTAACTATTAAAAGTTAGAAAGGTTAAAATGGTGGTTCCTGTTTGTATTTCAGCTAACATCTTTACATTCTTTCCTCTTTGTATCTGCCTTAATCAGTATGTTCTAAACAGTTTTACGCTATTAAATTCTATCTTTAAACGATTTTCTAAAGGGTGGGGCTGCAGCCCCCATAGCCCCCTGGACCTGGCAACGAATACTAGACAACTTAAAAGTTACTAGGAAAATTTGCTTTTTTTTAGCCTGTTAACTTCAGGTCCAATTTAAAACTAACCAATTGAAAAACCTTTTTGTGTTTGATATACCGTTTATCGAGAAAGACTTATGTCTCTATGACATATAACGGTACTGATTATATAAACGGCGTAGTAAGTATTAAGGATAATAGCCTGGAAATCTGAACATTGTTATGCAAATTTAATCGTTCGTAGTGACTATAATTAGTGGACGGGAGAAAACTTTCAAGCAGAGATTCTGAATGCACATGGTAGAAATCACGAAAAATTCATATCGGACTTAAAATGAACGATATCATTGCATACGAATTCTACTCATTTATTGTATTAAATGTACAAAATGTCATAGTTGTATTTATTGATTACTAGCTGCATATCCAGGGTTCATCACCCTTCATTTCAAATTCAGGGAAATTTCATTTTTCTATTAAACGTGAACAATTCTATAAACAAAAAACACTACAAAAGTAGCACTTATAGATGATTATTCTAAATCTTTAGGATACACTATATTTTTAGTTTTACCCTCTGTGGCATATATAATTAGGTCTTTAGATGAACCTACTCTAGAGCATGCAACGTAAAGCTGACCATGAGAAAAACATGGGGATTCCAAATTGATACCAGCTACCCTCAGTGATTGCCTTTGAGCTTTATTTATAATCATCGCTAATGCTACCCGAATAGGGCCGGGAATTGTACTCTTTTGAAATCAAAGAGTATATCACTGGGGACAATGGGGATTCGAAGCATGGAAAGCCGTAAGGGCAGAAGGGGATGGGCAAGGAAGTGATAGATTTCGATTAATTACATAAACAGTTCAGGGAGGTTTCCATAAATCAATCAGGTACCAAATATCAAAGAACAAAGAAGAAATCCAGTCGCAAAAAACAATGAGAAAAGCCGTGGGTCAAGAAAAGTTCGTTAGGACAGAAGATTTGAAAGCCAAGAGCGAGAAGCGAGTCGCGGGGAGACCAATCGTCGGCCAATAACTCGAAAAGGACTCATCGTTCAACCTTAAAACGTTGACCCCGGTACGTTAAGGTAGACTTTTTTTTCGACTCAAACGGTCGATTTCGTAAAAACCCAACGTAAAGCGAGATCATAATGATTTTTATAACAATAAAGATTGGCTGAAGTTATGCAATTTCAATATGGACAGGTATTCGCACCTGGTATGAAAGAACCGCTGAGAGAAATTTGGAGAATTAGGAAAAACGTTATGGATTTCTATAAGGAACAAACAAGCAGAATTTCATCTTTATTTATATAGATTTAACTGTATAAAAAAATAATATTATATTATATTTATGTAAAATTATATAACATTTAATATAAGCATTAACATTTTTTCCTTTCGCGTTGAGGGGAGTTCGTTGTGAATTGTTGAAGCTATCCAGGTTTAGCACGTGCCTCAGAAGAGATAAGGTTGTTGCCAGCTGTCAGTGGTGGTGGCCGTGTTTGCTGTCCTTCCTACGATAGTGGATGAAGGATGGAGTGTGACATTCCTAACGGCGTTTCCCACGCTGTTCCCTTCTAGGTATTAAGGTTCTGCGTCTCGGACAATATTCTTGTGGGGAGGTCCCCATTACCGGCCTGCCAAGATTGTATCGTTAAAAAATATTTAGCTGTTCCACTGCACCGGACATTGGTTAACATATAAAACATTAGAGATATATCCCGGCAACCTCTATCAATCATTTACTGTAGTGCATTACCGCCAATCATCATCAAGCATTTTTGCTAAAAATAATTCTAACCGCAAATATTGATTGTTCCCTTCACTACTTTAAAAACGTCCAGTATTTTTCGATACAATGAAAGTCCTTAATTCTTTTGTGTTTCTAGTTTTCTTTTTGTTATAATTTTTTTTTTTTTATATGTAATAAAACCTATTATCCTTGAATTCATTAGCTTGACCAGGAGGGGGGTTCCGGCATCTGCCTCACTCTCCATCAGAGGATGAACCCCCTTTCCCCTGTACTCACTGCGATAAGGGGGCCCCATGGATTTTTATTTTTGTTTTTTTTTTTTTTTTTTTTTATTTATTTTTTTTTTTTTGTTCCTTACCCCTACCTGGCCACGTGTGGCATACGGGGGGTTACTCTACAGGTGTAACCAACCTATTCTAACCATGGTGGGAGGGTCGAGATTTATTCCGTGGGGCCTCCACGAAATAAAAGTCAACCCTCCCAGGGCGGATTCGACCGCCGCCGTTCGGCTCGAGCGTGCAACAACGGGTCGCGCTCCTACACGCTCGGCTATCCCGGCCCTAACTTGCTTCCTTACTTTAAGGTAAGTCAAATTCTATCTTTTAATGACGGAAAATTTTCCAAAGGGAGGGGCTACAGCCCCCACAGCCCCCCCCCCCCCCTGGATCCGCCAATGAGTTTAACACTTCTTTCATCCTAAAATCCGTCTCCTTTATCTTTCTATTTCGTGATATTTTTGATCAGTGGCGCAACAAGGATTACTATCAGGGGAGAGGCTTAACTTATTTTATTGAATTTTAAAAAAAATATCACACTATATCTATCAAGTACATGTACTGTTATTTATTTGACAATGAGTTGAATGGGCAAGGTGGCGTGTGGGCAAACGCCTTAAAAAATACGCGTTTCTCCATGACAACTTATGATTGGGAACCCGAAGATAGCAAGTTCTAAACCCGGAGCCAGGGGAAATTTAGGCATAACCCATAACCCCCACCCTCTCCCCTGGCCGTATAGCCTAAAAGGCGAGGAAGGAGGGGGGGCAAAATAAAATGAAATGAAGAGAAGGAAAAGTGCTGCTTAAAATTTAAATCTAATTCAATATGTGGTTTCAGTAGGAAAAAAGTTTCTTTCTTCGTCTAGGGGGACTTCAGCCCCCAAGCCCCCCCCCTGGTTGCGTTAGTGTTTTGTATACAGGGAGGGAGGAATTTGATCTAACGAAATTAATCTGACACATTCTTGAATATTTCAATTTGACACATCTGTATATATATTTGAGTTAAGTTTTGCTCGTACTTGTTCCTCGAAGTGATCCTCGTAGATTTTTCGGCCACTGAGACTTCTTGTTTGTAGGCCTCAAAAAAGACTTCCATTGTTTTCCTGGCTTGTGGAACCACCGGCCGACATGGCAAGCCCAGCCCATGATTTTGATTTTAAAAGGAAGTCTTTTGTTCAGATACTCACCCTTATGAACTGATTTTTCAAACTGTCTTATCTCGTTTTACTAACTTATGCACAGGTATTGGTTATGTACACTCCCATAAACCTTCAGATATATCTGTCATACAATGCGTGCACAGTTTTCGCTTCTTTGAGCAAGCTTTTGGAGATAAACTGCCATGTTGGTGTGATCCTTCATTGCCATCCTGATTAGCTTTCAATTCTGCCGTCACAGGTCTGTTTCTGTCTGAACTGCCATCACAGTTCTATTTCCAAACCCGTCATCTACTTTAACGGTCCTTTTAAATAGTTTCCGGTAAGGAATGTTGGCAATAATTTCAAAAACCAGAGATCTTTGCCTCTTCATTTGCAAAGTTTATCAATGTGCTGCAGATACGACATTCTTAGGTGTTCTTTAGTTCTTTTGCTCCAAAACATATTATATGTTCTTCAATGAGTCCATATGTTCCTCCATCCTAACCATATGAAGGGACCATTTCTATTAGCGTATTTGTAGACCCTCCTTTAATGGAACCACCTCTAGTTCCTGCCTTTTTCTCTCATTGCGAACACGATCCTCGTACCCAATTTTTCCTATTTCATTTCAGCGACAGTGTCCCTCCAGCTTGTCTGTCAATTCCAAACTCTTCTAACACCTCTCCAGTGTTCATGTACATCTTTTATCTGCCTTCCATATTTCAACCCCTTGGCAAAGTTCCTCATACCATTTAGTCACTGCTTGAATAGCGACAAGAACTACGTCATCGGAATAGAGAGCTGAATCAACAGCATACAAAGGTTCAAGAGGATGGCCCCCACTTCATCTATATACTCGTAAATTAGAAACAACAATGGGCCTTGACTAAAAAAGAATTTAGCTTTTGGCAGTATTTAGAAATCTTTGCTTTTTATAGATGTCTTTCGTTCTTCATAAACTTTGTTCCAGAGGAACCTTAAATCTGATCAGACTAACCCGCGTTTTTATATTTCGATTTCATTGGATGATATAGTATATTTTTAATCCCCAAAGCATGTGATATCTCCTGATGTGCTTTGAGTCGAAAGCAACCTTCAGATCAAGAAATCTTGGGAAAAAATACTTCCCATGCCCCTGCTCTTAAATGTTTTTGAGGACAGAATGTGGAGTTCCATATATGAATCCAAGTCAAATTTATTCCTTCCCAAATGAGTCGTAACCCTTTCCAAACGAAATATAACTCTTTACAACTCAATTGTCACCCTTTTTATATTTATTGTAACCATTTACATTTGATTTAAAATGTTATAAAAATTTAACGCACTGTGCAATGATTCAGTGAATGACTCAAAAGGCTAAATAAAAACACTATTGTTATTTCCAAAACTATTATAGGTTCAGTTTTGCAAGTGATGATTTTGCCATTAAATATTTTAAAAAAATATTTTTTCAAGGAAGCCATCAAACAAACAAAAAAAAAGGGAATTATATGCAAATAGAAATTAAAAAAGTACCCTACGTATATTGAAAAATCAGATTTTGAATATTAAATGAGCATTACTCTTATTACCTTCTCCTCAGGAATAAAAGCATTTAATGTGACAATTTTAACTTCAGTTTACATTTTCTTTTTTAATTTACTTCTGCAGATAAGAAATCAAATCTTTGTTTCAAATGATTTTTTAAAATGAAAACATTATTACATTTATTGCAAAACTATAAATATACTGTTTTACACTTCAGATTACATGTTTTTTTAATACATTAACATTCTCAGGAAAAAAGTTTATTCCTTTATTTTTGGTGGAACGAGTTTTGTGGAAAAAAAATTCTGAGGCCCTGACTTTATCAATTGCGCAGAATCTTAATTTATATAGTTCTGAAAGGCTTATAATTAAAATGGAAACGGTTACGATTGATATAGAAGGGGTTAGGATTAAGTTCAAAAGTGTTACCTTTCTTTGGAAAGGGTTTCATTTGATTTGTGGAGGGCTACAGTTGACTTGGAAAAGGTACAAATAGACTTGGAAATGCATTATTATTATTATTATTATTATTATTATTATTTTCATCTCTCTGTTTTCTATTTAAAAAAACTTTAATAAATGCTACTTTCTGTATGTACTTAATATTCAGATAGAACTTATAAAATTTTGTTGAAACATTTTTAAAATTCAATTTGACAATGTTTTTTATGGTTTTGAAGTTCATTAGTTTTACCAACTAGTATCTCAATCAAATTTATGTAAATTTATACTTTTGAACATTTTAAAAGCAAAAAATTCTATCTGTTGGCATTTCAGGAATACTTACTGAAAGTTTTCTTTATTGAATTTCCAGGGAGCAACGATCATTCGCATGAATGGATCAAACAGAGGGCAGGGTGCAAAGGCAGAACCAGAAGAAGGCGTCAAGTTCGGATGGATCAAAGGAGTGTTGGTGCGGAACATCCTCAATATATGGGGTGTTATGCTCTTCCTCCGACTCTCTTGGGTGATAGGCCAGGCAGGAATAGGTAATATAATATAGGTAACATTGGTTTAAACATTTATTTTTATTTCATTTGAGTTCAATATTTTAAAGAGCCTGATATTGAGGCTGACAGACTAAAACATGAATGACTTCTTTAGCTCCCTCTTCCTGTTAGATTATGATTGCAATATTTATTTATTTTATAAAGAAAATTGAAAACAATTAAATAATATACTTATTATGTTAAAATGTTACTATGTGATATATGGGCGACTTTCCCAATATGTACATAATTAAGTCCCTTGGATATATTGGAATCTGTATCTCAATTAGAATATGATTATTATTTTGTATGATTGAAAAATGAAGATGCAATCACCTAGGGTCCCAGTTATTTTAAATCAAAATATTCACCCAATTTTATAATAAAATTCAAATTCAAAAGTCTACAATTTATTCCATTACATGTCCCACGATAAGAATTTCTGGGTAATAACCATATGAATGATGGTAGAAAATTATTTTTTTTTTAACAGTTGCCATGAGAAGCAACAAACGTTTGGTACTGGCTTTGAGTTCTGAGGTAGAGCATGCCATCTGGTCCTGAAGTTCAAGTCTATCTCCCCCCTCCCATTATGTTATCTACGTTTCAAGGGAAAGTTATTTAACTTCTCTCTCATCAACCGCCACTTCAATTTTTTTTTTTTTTTTTTTGCTTTTAAATTTACTAACATTAACTAATAATTTGTTGTAGGAGAAGGTGTAATGGTAATTTTAGGATGTTCCTTGGTAACCCTCCTTACTGCCATGTCTATGTCTGCTATTAGTACAAATGGTCTAATCAAAGGAGGTAGGTATGGCCATATAAATATTAGCTTAGTTTTGGTTATGGTTGACATTTTATTTTTTATTATTTGTCTCTAATGATCATTATCTCATAAATTGTTGTTTAAAAATTTTGATTTTAAGACTTTTTTTTTTTATTCCACCAATGCAAAAAAATAATTATTTATTATATTTCACCCTTCATTCCAAAAAAAAAAAAAAAAAAAAGAAATGTTTACTCCAAATTTTTATGATTAATATCGACTAATGTAAGAAATGGAAATTCTTCTTCTCTAAAACTCTTTACAATAATAAATAAAAATAAAATAATGCTCGTAGGATATGGTACAAAATTGTACTTATCCAGTTAATAAGTATATCCATAGTATAATTTTTAAGTATAATGTATTCTTTGAATTTTTAAGTACCTGTTCTTTGATCTTTCTATTGTAATTTTATATAATCTTTTCAGGTGGCTCTTACTTTATGATATCAAGATCTTTGGGTCCTGAATTTGGAGCTTCTATTGGCCTGATATTTTCCTTAGCCAACGCTGTTGCATGCGCCATGTATACTGTTGGTTTTTGTGAATCTCTACTGTCTCTTCTAGCTGATTTTAATTTCTCTCTTGTCGACGGTGGTGTTCAAGATATGAGAATATTTGGATCCATAACTATTGTATTATTGCTCGCTATCGTTGTTGTTGGAATGGAATGGGAAGCAAAGGTAAAACTTACTAATACTATTATTATTATTTGAATTATAAATACACCTCTTACTTTCCAAACTCTTTTTGGTGGATGTATAAATGACTAAAACTCAATAGTCTTTGAAAGCTTATTTATTTTTATGTAATTTATTTACACAAATTATATTATTTGTTAAACTCTTCAGTTTAACTTTTTGATTTCAGGCACAAATGGGTCTTTTAGTAATATTAGTTGCTGCTATTATAGACTTTTTCATTGGCGCTCTAATGGGACCTCAAAGTGATGAATCAAAGGCTAAAGGCTTCGTAGGTTTCAGCCGTAAGAGTATTTCAAATATAGTATGCTTTCTTATTTTATTTTTCATTTCTATTGTTTGCCTTTATTATAATTTTATCATTGCGTATCTAATCTCAGTGGATTTTGGTTGATTATTGATACAGTATCTAGCGGCTTTTCTTTTTTCGCACTTGTTTAAACAATCTTCATCGATTGTTCAACAAGTGCGATGAATCGATTCAACAACAAGTTGTTGTTAAACAATCTTCACGGTTTATTCTTTTTATTTCCCCTTTTACTCAAACACAAATTACTAACCTTTTTAATATTACTCATGGTCCCTAACCATAACTTAGCCTTTGCCATCCTCAGCAGATGGTTCTATCACTTCAAACCTATTCTTGACTTCAAGCTCTAATTGTTTCCTGATAGATGGAATTTTAAGTTTTTCTAGATTAAAATATTCAGTTTGACAGCTGATTTCCTGCCTCTTATATATTGTAACTTTTTGTCGAACTTTAGTGATTACTAGTTTGTAACACGACCCACATTCGGCCCCACAATAAGACCTAACATTAATTATACCATTCTACCACCTATGCTGTACCAAAAATTGATCAATTTGATTTGCAAGTGTATTTGCGCATATCTTTATGTTTAATATGTTTAAAGTTGGTATTTTTAATAATCAGGTTTTTTCGAAATAATAGTTTATCAGTCAATTCTGTTTTCATTACTAAAGTTGTGTGAACTTTCTTTAGCAATAGTCGGATAATTTACTAATTTTTTTCCTTCCCACCTTTGAGTTTGCACATCCTAAAATTACTTTGCAGCAGTTTACCATAAACTCACTCTAGTTTGTCATACTATTCGGACTTAACTTTGTCATCACTGTCATCAGTCGAAGAATGTATATTAATCAACCCGATTTTAGCCTAATGCCCCTGAAATATAAGCACCGAGATCCTATCTCAAAAAAATTGAATATCTCTTAATGCGGAAAGTAACCTATTTCTAAAGAGAAATCCTGCAATGATTTCCACTCCCTACATACCAAATAGTATACTTATCTTCGCATAACAAGCCCTCCCATGGTCAGGGGACCTCTTAAAGCGCCATGATATCTAAACTGTATCCCATAACCTCATTCACTAACGATTTCAACCTATCCACTCTGTTAAAACTTCACTGTCACTAAAATTAAATCTTCTAGTTTCAAATTGCATCATGATTCCCCTAAAGCAGTCAGAAACCCAAACAGAGACTAGTTTACTTCCAGAAAATGAGTGTTCGGGATACCTTAGGGGGATCCATGACTATTTGTGATGTTTTAGTGAACAAAAGATGAGTGATTAGGGCATGAAATCCTATGCCGCACTAATTAAGGTGGGGAGAGCAGGAATTTCTGAAATACATCTTCTGGTTAAAAAGATCTAAAAAATAAAAAAATCCTGAAGAATGGAAAGAGTTTATTCTTATTCAGATTCACAAAAAAGGGTGATACTAATAACTATAAAGGAATCTCACTACTTCCAGTTCGCTGTAAAATATTTATGTTAATCCTGACCAGTTGAATCACTGAATAGGCTGAGCAAATTATTAGAAAACTACAAATGTTGTTTTAGATGGAACCTTTCAACCACTGACCAAGTACATATTTTCTCTTAAGCAATTTAAAGCATATTTAAACATTGTAAGATTTTATGGATTTGGGAACTCATACAATAAAAAAAAGGAAAAAAAAAAAAAAAAAGAAGAAGATTAAAAACACTTCATTGTTTAACTATTGCGAAAATGATGTAAAAAAAAAAAAAGGTTTATAGGAGTAAATAAGTATATTAATTTCAGCATTAAATATCATTTGTTTTTCATAGGTTCGATATCTATATAATTTTTTTTTAAATTTATTTATAGGTTTGTCTTTTTTATTCTATTTGGATTTTATTTTATGGATACGTTTTCTTTTGCAGTTGAAGTTTTCAAGGAAAATTTTGGATCAGATTACAGATTTGCGAACGGTGTGCAACAAGATTTCTTTTCTGTATTCTCTATTTTCTTCCCAGCTGCTTCAGGATTCCTTGCTGGTGCTAACATTTCTGGTGATTTAAAGGTATTCTTTTAAAATTAAAATATTTTTTACTTTCTCCTCTGCTGCTCTCAGCATGAAGGTGCTTTCAACCATGCATACATGCCTAAACATCCACAGCCTGCCTAATCCTCCTTTCGAAGAACTTAAGTGGTTCACGATGTTGCTCACCCCGAACCACTTTGTTGCTTCTCACCTAATACCTAGTACCTCAGTCAAGGATTTCACTCCTAATTATTTTCCTAATGTTTCAATGGCAAGTGTTCACTGATTTCGCCCGGCTGTTCTTATAAGATATTCTAACTCTACTCAATATTCTATCAAGGAACCATCTCTTAAAAATGTTCCTTTTAAGTTTGTCCTAATTTCAAAATTCACAACAACAGTGCTTGTTGTACCAGGATAAAAAACAACAAATGTTGTTTTTTATCCTGGTATTTTTCCGCTCCAGATACGTAAAGTCTTCTACTGCCTCAAGGGTCTTTCCCCTACAGGTGATCCTCACCTCCTTTTTTCCTATTTGATTGAATTCACTTTTATTAGCATATATAATTATTCTAAATACTAGATTTTTTTTCTTTTTTCTAGGATCCACAAAAGGCCATTCCTAAAGGTACAATTTTGGCTATTTTAATTACCACCTGTTCATATCTAATGATGGGAGTATTCACTGGCTCTATGGTTGTGAGAGATGCAAGTGGAGACTTAGCTGATTTCTTAAATCGAAATTTTACCAATTGTACTGATCATAAATGCGCTTATGGACTCCAGAATAGTTTTCAGGTAATGTACTTGTTACATTATCATTCTAGATTATGGTGATAATTATTTTTTATACTATTATTTAATTTTGTGGTTAATATTAAAAAACTTTAGCTTATCAGTTAATTTTTGTCTAATACATTTCTAAATTTTATTAGTGTTTTGATGGTATTGGAAAATGTACGCTTGTTGCAGGTAATGGAACTAGTATCTGCATTCGGACCATTAATATATGCAGGATGTTTTGCTGCTACTTTGTCGTCTGCGCTAGCCAGTCTTGTGTCTGCTCCCAAGGTGTTCCAAGCATTGTGTAAAGATAAACTTTACCCTTACATATCATTTTTTGGTAAAGGTTATGGAAAAAGTGGAGAACCTGTAAGGGGTTACATTTTAACTTTCTTTATTGCTTTGGCTTTTATATTGGTCGGTAAGTTAAAAATACATTTTTATTAGTGGAATTATTTATGTTTAAAATGATAAAAATTGGATTCATTTTGATTTCAGGTGATTTGAACGCTATCGCTCCTTTGATATCCAACTTTTTTCTTGCTGCATATGCTTTGATAAACTTTAGTACATTTCATGCATCATTTGCAAAGCCTGTTGGATGGCGACCTACATTCAAAGTAAATACAACCAACTACCTTGATTACTACATTTATTTATTTGTATCAATGTATATGTCGATTAACAATATTTGGATATGAAAAAAAATCGGTACTTGTTTCCTGATGGTACTTCTGGGCAAAGCCAACATGGTGCCGAACTCCGCTGAAATGACCTGTTTGTGGGTTAGAGCGAGTGTAGCAACCGCGAGGCAAAACCTGGAATCTAATAAAGCTAATCAAGGCCTTTTTACTGAAAAGGAAGTGATGAGAGTCCCCTTAAATCATAGTAATATAACCTTCACCCTCTAAAATAGGCCACGCTCAGTAGTAACTTCGGGAAACTGTTACCAAAAAATCATTTTCTACAGTTAATTTAAATCTTGTAAAAATGCCTTTGGTCATTAATGTTTTGTTGGTGAATCATATTGTTATTAATCTTTAGAGGTATTTGATATAACTAAAAAACTTCATCATTAACTTTGAAAAATTCAAAAATAAATAATTGAATATTATTGAGCATTTTAATGTGCTGTATTTAGATTTCTTTTCAATGAAATAGTTTTCTCATTATAATATTTGGAAATCTGTTTGTGAGACTTGAAATTGACTTTAAAAAAAACAAAATATATACAGATTTAGAGAAATGGAAAAAACTATGGAAGAAGTTTAATACCTCTCTTTCAATAGTTGTTTCAATCGCCTTTATTTTGTTGTTAATATTATATATAAATTTGTATAAAGTCTAAACTTTCCGGGTACAGTGGTTAACAGAAATGTGATTGAAGTCAACATTAAGTTAACCTAAATCCTGAGATCTATCCTAAATTGTGAAGGTTATATAATAAATGAATGTCTGGAAGAGACATTTCAAAAATAATGTCTAACTTATCTGCTATTGAATTATGAAGTGAAAAATATCTTTAGTACATACATTAAGGGGTTGAGACATTGTTTTTTATTATGTGTACTAACAAGTTGAATTGCCGATGATATACTTTAAAATAGAATAATTTATTGCAGATATAACAAATAAATATGTTTCTGTTTCAGTATTACAACATGTGGCTAAGTCTTTTAGGAGCTATTTTGTGTACAGGTATCATGTTTCTCATCAGTTGGTGGACAGCATTATTAACACTTTGCAGTATCCTAGCACTTTATATGATTGTCAACTACAGAAAACCTGGTAATTTATATTATTGCCATAAGTATATTAGTTATATGTCTAATGAAAGAATTAGTTATATATGTAGTGATGTATTCTGGGATAACTAGTCCCCTAGAAATAAAAAAAAATTATCAGATCCAGACCCATTTTTCTGGCTAGTTCAAAGGAAAAAAAATATATATTTATACCATAAAATGGGGTGACTTTGTGACAAGCCTATTTTTCTTCAGTTTTTTAATTTCCCTCCTTAAAAAGAACCAGGTTAGGCAATTCAGTGTACTTGTAAGTTGGTCAGTAATGTGCTGCAGCCTACTGGCCATACATGGACCTCTATAACTTCTTTCATTCCATTTACCATGGTGCATTATTTCATGTATGTTTGATTTTTTTCATTTAGTTAGTAAATGGAATGAAAGAAGTTATAGAGGTCCATATGTGGCCAGTAGGCTGCAGCACATTACTGACCAACTTACAAGTACACTGAATTGCCTAACCTGGTTCTTTTTAAGGAGGGAAATTCAAAAACTGTAGAAAAATAGGCTTGTTACAAAGTCACCCTGTTAGTCACAATGTCACCACATTTTACGGCCATGGGTGTTAGTATGGGAAGTATAGGGCTTCAGTAGAAGCCTTAAAGTCCAAAAAAAAAAAAAAAAAAAAAAAAAAAAAAAAAAAAAAAAAAAAAAAAAAATAAGGGATCCGAGCTTCCGGTAGGTGGAATATCGGAGGGGGAAAGCTGCCGGCTCGGTAGATGAGAGGGAGACGCGCAATGGAGAGAGTTCACCACTAAAACCGCCGAAACAAAAAATTGCTTACTCGTCGTGAACGCATCATTTTTTGGCTGAGTTCAAATTAGGTATTTTTTCTCGAAGTGCAAAAATAGGTGTCCGTTAGAGTTAAACGACAATTTCACCATTTAAAACCCTTAGGGGTTACATTTTTGAAATTCCTTTCTTAGTGGTTACCTACATCGCGTTTAAAATCTAAATTCCAAACTTCAAGTTTCTATCATTAGTAGTTTTTGCTCTGCGTTGATTCTGTCTGTCAGAGCAAAGCCTATATATATATATATATATATATATATATATATATATATAGAGAGAGAGAGAGAGAGAGAGAGAGAGAGAGAGAGAGAGATTAATCATGAAATCATGAATAATCCTTAATATATTAATCATTCACTTGTAATCATCCTACATATAATACTATATAAGACTAAATAATATAATACTATTATGCCTATTCCAATGTTTGTTTCTAGATGTGAACTGGGGATCAAGCACTCAGGCTCAGACTTACAAAAACGCTCTGCTATCTGTTCATCAACTCAATCGTGTTGATGACCATGTAAAAAATTACTGTCCACAAATACTCGTTTTATCAGGATCTCCTAGCAGTCGTCCGCCACTTGTTGACTTTGCTTACCTCATTACTAAAAATATATCCCTTCTTATATGTGGAAACATTTCTGAGGTACGCTTGTCATTATCATATATGTATAATGCATACTTTTTTATTGATTATTTATTTCCTCTGTTATATAAATTTTAATATAATTATAAATTTGTTAAAATATACTTATATAGAGCATATTGCAATGCCATAAAAAGATATTAATTTTTATTGTATTTTTTAATATATGACTCCTCGAAAATAATACATTGTTGTTAACTACACGGTAATAATATTTAATCTTTGTTTTTAAAAAATCCATTAAAATTCACCAGGTATTAAGGAACTAATCTTATTAACATAATAAAAATAAAGATAGATATTATAAAGGCATTATTATAGTACTTAGGTTAAATGAAGCATCATTTAAATGATATTCTTATTTCACTATAAACTTTATTTTTATTCTGTTTTAATGATTTTATTTTTAGAAAGGCATGCCCCAGAGGTCTAGGAACCTACTTACCTTCAAAGCTCAGAACTGGCTATATTATCACAAAATCAAAGCTTTTTTCACTAGCGTCGATGACACAACATTTGAGGTGGGGGCTCAGTCTCTCATGCAAGCATCAGGCTTAGGAAAACTTAGGCCGAATATCCTGATGATGGGATATAAATCTGACTGGCAGACCTGCAAAAAGGAGGAACTTTCGATGTACTTTAATGTCATAAAGTAAGTATAACATTATCTTAGCAGCTAAAACCTCTTATAATTAATTGTGATAAAAAAACATGTCCTTTTTGTCTAATACCCGTGTGTTGCAATGATTTATGTTTTATTTATGTGTAACCATGTATGTATGTACTCAGTGTTACCATTTTTTATACATTATAAGATTTTTGACATTTTTATCCATCAAATGTAATTTCACATCAATAAATATGGTCAAATTAGCAAAACTAGGATGGTCAATTACAATAAAACAAGGAAATTTTTTTTAAAAATTGACTTTTTAATTTAGGAAACTAGCTGACCTGTGTGAAGCATTCGCACTCTAACCTATTTAATTAAAGTACTTACACACCGTATATTCAGTATCTATAGTGCATATTTAGTGCTTCATGGGCATAGGTGAGGGGTGAAGTAAAGCATAGATGTGTTAAAATTGTAGATTATTTATTTTTTTAAACATAAGTTTAAGGTATTTACATGTTTACTATGTATCTAATAATATTACTATAATATTTCTATTAATAATATAATAATTAATTATAAGAAATCGCTTGTTTTTGCTTGTAACTCGCAAACAACGCCGGCAATCGGAAAAGCGTATATAATTGTAAATGTTCATCTCGACAAACTGTTATAAAAGACTCTTTCGAAAAAGCCTGCGACCATTTTTGCTGAGAATTGTAGTTTTTCGCTTACAACTCGCAGACGAAGGGTTTCATCGAAAAAATTTATTTCGCCGAAAATGTTCTCCTTGAAAACCTGAAAAGATTAACGCCATTCAGAAGCCTCTAAGACAACTTTGATTTTTAAAAACCGCGGTTTCGCACATATAACTCGCAATCGATGGCGAAATGAGTTATTTGTATATTTTTACGGTGTAGCAGTTAAGGAAAGCTCTAAAATGATGCCTCATTCATGAAATTTGAAGAAGTATTAAGGAATTTATGGCGTACTGACAAAAAAAAAAGGCTTAGAGAAATAATATATTACATGATTTTAATTAATGTTTCTAATAATCACTTTTTTGTTTTAGCAAAGCTTTAGATTTATATTTGTCTTTGGCTATCCTTCGTTTACAAGAAGGCTTAGATTATTCTGATGTTCTGAAAGATTCAGAAATGGCCAATATAACTGTAGGTAACAACTTACCAGCCAAGCCTAAGGAAAATGCAGAAGTCATGAAAAGAAATGTATCTTATTCTCAAATGTCCCAAGGTTAGGCATGGAAAAGGCAATGACTCGCCGATTATGTTTGTGTCAATCTCATTGTCCTTAAATTATTTTTTTTTTTAGCTAGCAGTATTAGTGAGTTATCAGTCCCAGCCACTCCTGTTGCACCTAGATCTGCTGTTAATCAGAATCCAAATGTCCAAAATGAAACTCCTGTAGCTAAATCTACACCAAAAGAGGAAAAGGAATATTATTTCTCAAGAACTAATTTATACAAGTAAGAGATATTTATATTTTATAAAGTAACAAAAATATTTCCAACTTTTTATATCTTTAACACTTTCACACCGGCTATCACGGACCAGTGGCTCACACTTGACTGCCTCCTCTGCCAAATAATTAGATCTTTAACACTTTGACTGCCGAAAAAGAATACCTGAGAGTCATGCTCTCGTTTTGACACAATTTTAATATTTAATTCTCTGATAAGAGAACAGTTACTCGATTTCATGTGACATGGCAGCCAAAGTGTTAAGAAAGTAGAAATAATTTCTATATAGCTGAAAATTAAAATAATGAAAATTTACATTATTAACATAAATTCATTTATTTTTATATTTATTTGTGTTTATTTTGTATTTATATTCATATACTTTTAAACACATTTCATACACACATTTCTTTTTTAATAACAATTATAATTAATATCGTATCATAAACATAACTAGTAGGATAGTATTTTTTATTGTTTATTTTATTATTGTTGGATTGCCAATACTGCATCATGCCCTGGAATAGCTCCCGTCCTGGTTTATTTTCATAAGTAAATTTAGATGCAGATCTTCATGGACTTAAAGGAAAAGAGGTGGTCAGGTCCCCCCTTGAAGCAAAAAAAACACACGTAACTAACATAAAAATTAAATTTATTCTTTCAAGCATATAATTTTAAAAACTAATAAACACTGCTCCAATTATATATTCTTTTCGTATGACTTTTTTTTCATTTGCCTTTTCCGTCTCAAAATGTTACAACCTGAATGACCCTGGCCTGCCCCCCAACCACCTAGGATCATTGCTTACTCCCTGTCCCTTACTTTTGATCCTGGGTACATCCTTGATAGTCTTACTAATTCTTTTCTTTACATTTACCAGTTTTTCCAACAGGAATTAATAAATTTAATGTTTAATAAATAAATGTTTAGTTTTTTAATTCAGTTTGGACGTAAATATAATTTTAATTAACCATTACTTCTTTATTGCTAGAGACTGTTAGGTTAATTCTTACAAATTTTATTAAATTTCAGTATCCCCCCCCCCCCAATTAACTAATGTCAATTCTTTGTCATAAGCAAAAAATTCTACTTCTTTTAATTTTCTGTATAACTTGTTTTAGAAACGCTGGAGGAGTTGAACTACCCAAAGAAGTTCTTAACCATTTAACCCAGTTTAGAAAGAAACAGAAGAAGGGTATTATTGATGTCTGGTGGTTATATGATGATGGAGGTAATTGATAATAAAAAAAAAAAAGATGATAATGTAATAGAAACCGTTGCCAAGAGGGTTTCTATTACATTATCAACTTCTTTTTTTTTTTTTATTTAATGAAATTTACAACTGTATTTAAATAAATACAATTAGTAAATGTAATAATACTAAGAAAATATGTCTTGATCAAACATGAAGAGAAGCTACTCATTGGTAGCTCTCAACTTATCATCTTCTTTAAATCTTTTTTCAAAAAATTTCTTTTTCTAATTTTTGTTTTTTATTCAGTACCTCCTATGTTGGGGGGGAGGGCTATTCAAAAGGTATAAACACACCTATTCTGCTAGGGTGGGAAGGTGAGATTTATTCTGTGGCGCCATTATGAAAAAATGCGGTTAGATGGTTGGAGATAAACTGCAAGTTTTATTTGTCAAAAGCTCTCAGAACATTTCATCAAAGGATGGAGTCCTTCCACGACTTACCTTATCTTCAAGGCTAAAATCACACCCTACCAAGCATTTTTAAACCATCCCTTAACGGTGCATTCTCTTATGCTGCCATCAGAGCCAGGACTTTGTTGATGTTTCTGGCCTTTGGGCCCCGTTCTAATAGAGTTAAAACATAAAATGAATGAGGCAAAAATCACACTTTGACAACCTAATACAAACTTTATTGTTTCTAATGTGTGACTTGCTACAGAGGTAACAAAAATTTTTTTTGTAGAAGAGGATTAATAAATGAAGACAACCATACAAAGTAATAATTCATCAAATGCTTTATTACCTTGAGATGTAATTTAATCAAAACATGAAATCCTTCATTAATTTCCAAACTATCCAATAAATTAGAAATAATGTTGATCTAAAAAACATTACTTCTTAATATTTTTCAAACAATGTTCAAAAGATAAAAAAAATAATTTGATGGCTATCATTAAATAACTTTAATGCGTTATTTTACTTTTGCCTTGGTGTTAATTAAATGATTGTATATTAGTACTTATTAGTATTTATCTTATTATTTACTGACAACTGACATGAGAATTATTTCTGATTTTAGGTTTGACCTTGCTTCTGCCATATATCATCAGTACGAGAAGCGCATGGGGAGACTGTAAGCTTCGAGTATTTACTCTTGCAAACAAAAAAGATGATCTTCTCTATGAGCAGAGAAGGTGAACATAACATCAAAAAGTCTTTCGTTTTAATAATCAGTTTTTCAAATATTCTGTTAAATTTTTTTTGTTGTTTTTGGTTTTACAGCATGGCAAGTTTATTATCGAAATTTCGAATCGATTACTCAGATTTGAAAGTGATTCCTGATATAACAAAAAAACCTCTGGATACTACAGTTTCATATTTTCAATCACTTATTCAACCTCTTTTAGAAAAAAATGATGGTGATGGAGGTATGTCACTACTTTAACACTAAACCTTCTGACATTTCATAAATATCTATTTCTACCATAACGGATCAATTGACTCTTGTTTATAAATTATATAAATATCTATTTCAATATTTTTATATAAATATCTTCAATAAATATTCAATATAAATTATGTAAATATCTATTTCAATATTTTAAATATCTATTTAATATTGTTTATAAATTATATAAATATCTATTTATATAAATTATATAAATATCTATTTCTACCATAACGGATCAAATTACCCTTGTTTATAAATTATATAAATATTTTAAAATATTTAGAAAAATAAGGTGTGATGCGCGTAACACAAATCTTTCACTTACCAACATACTTAGATTAGATATTGACGTGTTTGATAAATATGTACACGCCATTCTTCGAATTCACACAATTTCCCGCATTCATTTACTTATTTTGGTTTGTATTTGCTCTCTGAAGTACACTAAATTTTTTTATTGTTAAATAAAATTTTTATTGATGTGACAATACGGCAATGAAAGCATAATATTCCATCGCGTCTGATTTTATAATTCTCTATTTAGTTGTTGAAAACTTCAATTAGCTACCATGGAAACAATTAACTTCCATTAAATATGTGTGTTTCAAAACATTGTTGACAACTCTTTCCCATGAACAGAACATCTTTAATTATAAACGATGGTCGGTCATTAAAGCATGCGTGGTCTCAATGTGTTGTATGAGTTGTTGGAATATTTTTCTTTTTTTCTCCTGTATATTTTTACTCAGAAGTGATTTTTTTCATATTTCATATTCAAACATTTCTTATTTTTAGGCATAACAAGAGACAGTTCATTTCTCCATATAAACAAAAACAAAGATACTTTATAGGAAAACTAAAAGGTCCCCTTCCCCATTTAAGCCCCCTCAGAACATTTTTATGATGATAAAACTTACCTGATATTAAAAAATACTTGATTCTCGTTAAACTGATGAGTTTGATCAAAATCAATCAGTAAAATTTTTTTTAGAAAATCGAACAAAATATAAAATGAGACAAAATTTATTAAATGAATTGCCCCCTGTGTTTGATCAATTTGACCACATTTTTGCTGTGACACCATGGGCACATACATATATCAAATACCAAATTTCAGGTTCGTACAGTTTAAAGTAAAAATATATTTGTTAGTTTAATTTGGATAACTAATAAAATACTTCTCTAAACAACAATACCATCTTGTTATTTATTAAATTAAAAGAAACTTAAAAATTACAAATTTTCACATAAATGATATACAGTAGGGGGGTAAAGGGAGAGCTGAAGTGATAAGAGTGCAGGAGTCTTTCTCACTTCATAGGAAAGCACTAAAGTGCCGTACTCAATGTTTGGTGCTCTCCGCTATCCCTATCCCTATCAACGCCTACTGTCACCTTCTCGTGGTGCCCCCCAGGGAGTTTCTAACTCGCGAACGATTGAGGAGGTGGTTGGAGGTCCAGATTCTGGGCTACCTTGGCAATCCTCCTAGGAAGATTCAAATATGTATGTGGAACGAGATTCAAAAGACTCAAAAACCACAAGTACTATCCCAGGGAGGCTGCGGTAGGCGGAGGTTAGAGAAAGACCTAATGAAAGCTGTGTAAGATGGTGGAACTTTGCCACCATTGCCACCTGGGGAACTACCTAGATGGCTACTCAGTCAACAGAAATAACATCTTGACCAGAATGCAATTTAAAAAAAAGTGACAGTAATCCACAAGTGTAAACTCATAAGTTATATATTCACTCTCAAGATAGATCACCTATGTGCAGATTCTGTTGAAATGAGAGTGAGACAGCTGATCATATTTCTGTTGGTGTGATCGATTTCAAAAGATCTAATCGACCCAACAAGCTCTATAAAATTTACTGATATCTTTGGAATAACTTTTAAGATTCACGCATTAAATTGGGCCTACAAAGATCCTAGGTGGTCGAAGTTGCTTATGGCCACATTAGAAAAAAAAAATATATATATATTTTTTTTCTTTTTTATTTGTTTCTATTGTGTATATATATATATATATATATATATATATATATATATATATATATATATATATATATATATATATATATATATATATATATATATATATATATATATATATATATATATATATATACAGTAGAACCTCCTTAAATTGGACCAATTTTGGGAGGAAAATTTTTCGTTTATCTCTTATTTGTAGGGTACAGGCGTTTATACAACACTGCCATGTCATATGTACTTTACAGATTAGAACTCTTATAAAGTCTTGGAAACATTTGTGGCCTGGTATGTATGACCTGCTGGAAAATTATATTGAAAAACGTTGATAACTGGTTGCAAATTGACAAGGACAGAGGTTCGAAAACGATCATAATCGATGAAATTATTGCATCATGCAGTGTTACCGTAAATGAAGTTAGGTGTGATTATGGCCCAGGCTGAAGATTAGCAAACATACGTAAATTGATGGTATATGAGAATTTTCAATATTCAAACCGAAACTTTGCCAGATCTTTCGGCAAGATGATGCTGTTCATTAGCAAAAGCTCACTTCCTTTTTTCTAGTTTGTATATTGTGTGCAGAATACAAACGTACTTTAATTATTTATAGTATTTTTTTCTTGAAAATGTTCCGACGATAATTTGTAAACTCCATTAAAAATGTTTTTGGTTAGTAAATCTTCTTTCTTATCGCTTTCCCTCATTCTCTGGGTAACGTAGATTTTTGTTAAATAGGATCAAACAGTTGATTTGGGAAGTCAAAAGCAAAGTCATGAATTTTATTTTCAAAAACATCTGCCAAAAACTCAATAAGGTTCATTTGATTCGTCATGTTAGGTTTAGTGTTAATATTTTTTTGATGATATATTGATTATAAATGATCTTATATACAAACTATTTTCCTGCTCCAATTGAATAGAGTTTTATAAAAATTTAGTTCCTGCATTAGATTTTCATAAATCAGTTACTCAATATTTTTAACAATCATCACAGTGAAAAAAATTCTTATTTGACTAAAAAACGATAGTGAGTTTCGACGTTTCACCTGTTTACTTTAACTGTAACGTTATTAATTTCAGTCTAATAATTGAAATAAGTTATTTACATTGATTTACAGATTTTGAGAATGGGGAAACAGCCCCGAAACGTAATGTTGTAATGTAGAAAATAAATAGTTGTTGTGGCAAAAAAGAAAGTATATAGCTAATTAATCATTACTTATAATATAAAAATCTTCCTACCAAATTTAGAAGAAAATAGAAACTTATCATAATTTCAGCAGAACTGATAATTAACTTTTTTTTTTTTTGTTCAGGTGTTACAGAATCTGAATTAGAAGCAGTACAAGATAAAACCAATAGGCATCTGAGATTGAGAGAATTGCTGCTTGAAAACTCTTTGAATTCTAATCTTATTGTAATGTAAGAGATTTTTTTTTTTAAATCTTATTTAAATGTGATAGGAGGTGTTGTGATTTTTGTTTTAATCATATTTTGTTACTCTATAACAATGGTTAGAAATACGTGAGCTTAGCGAGCAAAAATTAGTAAATCTAGGGAAAATATAAATTAAACTGTTAAATTATATTTAGTTTTTCTTTTTAGGACTCTTCCAATGCCAAGGAAGAATATCATTACTGCGTCCCTATATATGACATGGCTGGAAGTACTGACAAAGGACATGCCACCATTTCTACTTGTTCGAGGGAATCAGCAGTCA
The DNA here is from genome assembly GCA_911387785.2 of Aelia acuminata. Lineage (NCBI taxonomy): Eukaryota > Metazoa > Arthropoda > Insecta > Hemiptera > Pentatomidae > Aelia > Aelia acuminata. Next base: position 58,604,143 of record OU426984.1, read on the forward strand.
GTGCTTACGTTTTATTCATAATGGTAATATAGCTGAAAAATTACATGATTTATTAATTTTTTATAAAAGCTTAAGATAAGTGGTTTTCTGTATGTAGTGAAACAAAATGTTTATATACACATGTTTTTATAGGTGTGGAAATTGTAATTAGAGTGAATTATCTTTTAAAATTGCTCAGGGAAAAGAAAAGCACCCAGTTACATTACCGAGGTAGGATTGGAACGGAGATTGCAGAAAAGTACACCTATCATTTACTTACGCTGTCAATAGAAGTAGTTCCAATATGCTACTGCCTTCCACTTCGATTTGTCTTTCTTCAGACATCAAAGCTTTATGAAATCGTATAATATTGAGAAGCCATTTTTTTCTTTGAATCCAACAAAATTTAATTAGGAGAAAATTTGGTAAAGACAATTTAAAAGCAATATGTATTATTTCTATTTATTCCTTTATAAGATATTATTTATTTCTTTATTTTTTTAATGATTGTATATTTCATGAATATAATAATTTACAATATGTACTTGAGTAATTTAGAGAGTTGTCAAAGATTGGAATCAGACCTCGCAAGATGTCATGAGGGTTCAATCTATCTTTAATATTATTACTATTAAGAGTTTATTGCTTGTAAAAAAGTTTTTATTTTTATTTTTTATGTGCATTATGCACAAGCACACTTATTATTGCATTATTTTCTACTTTATAAAAATTAAAACAGTATTATTAATGAGTTGCTTCTGTAATATAAATAGTAAGTAGTTCTGTAATTTTTGTTTATCCAATACTTATTAGATCTTATTAAGCAATTTATGTGATCTATTAAATAGCAAAATATATTTCCAACCTCATAACTTAACTAATATCTTCCTTGGAAATTAGGATAAGGAAAAGTATATTTGATATAATATACCATACCAGCGACCTTCCATCGAAATAAAATAAATTTCCATTAGTAACTAAAGTAACTTACTTCCTTTACAATTTTTTATTTTGTCGGTCTGAGCTCTTTCATAATTAGCAAAATATTTCATTTGGTACTAAATGAAAAAAAATAAATAAAATAAATGAAGTTTAGAACTGAACCATTTTGCTAGGTTATAATATTAATCGTAATCATAATCATAATTATCAATATAACCATAATCATTTCTATTATTGCAACTGAAACACATTTGTTTCATTATTTTGATCTCATTAGTACTAACCATTCCAGAGTTTTTTTTACAGCTATTCAAATCTTAATTCCAAGCAGCTAACTTCACAAAGCTCTCTAACGGATGCCCCCCCCCCCCCTTGTTGCGGTATCTTTTCCATGAAAAATGAAGTATAATTGTCAATAAGCATTGGATGATTAAGTGTACTCCTGTGATTTACTTTAATATCAATGAAAAATTTACTACTGTGCAAAAATAATGAAAACAATAAATTAATTAGATTTTTTAATTTTTCAAATGTTTCCTTGAAATCCTCCAAAAGTTGATCTAGGCATGTTGATGATCTGCACCAGTTCTTTTTATTCAGTTTTATTTATCAGTTATTCAGTTTTATTTATTTTATCACATAGAATAATGTCATCTTTCATATTTGAATTAGTAGTGACTACCATTATATTCAATATACAATATCCCATATAAAGGGGCCTCGATTTGAAGTTAATCCCTATCTTAGAGGTCTCAATAAGGTTCAACCCTGCTATAATATTTAATGAAAATCAATCATTTTCTCATATATCTATCATTTTTGTATCAGGAAGTAATTAGCAGAACAATTATTTTTAAAAAATGATTATGTAAATCACATTTTAAAATTAATAAATGATAAAAAATTCCTGGTGTTGGAATAAGAATTATACGATACTTCACTTGTAAAAAACAGTAGCACTTCATCATTATGTTATCAGGAATGGCTAACATCCAGAAATGAGGAATAAGTTTATAAAGAAACAAAAACATAATAAAAATATTGTTTATTTAATAAATGAATAAACAATTTATTTTCGATTAATTCATGTTAGTAGCACCATTAAATTTCAATTACTTAAGATTAAAAAGGACTAGTTAGTAATAAGCAGCATGGTCAACATATAAAATATAGTCATGGATGTACAGTCTTTTTATATTATAATATGTAAATAAATTAATTCTAAGGAGCATTTTTTTTTTTTTTTTCAGCTCGTTCCCAGCTGTTGCATGCCTAGAACATATCAATTAATTACAATATATCATAAATTCCAAATATATTATAAAATATGCTGTAATTGTTAAAACATAAACAGCAGCCAGAGTCAGTAAACAAGGTACTCCGATCACGCCATACCCTATGATGTTGGCTTTATCCACATTTTTGGATTATTAGGTTAGGTCTGATCAGGTCACCACTGGCAATGGCATATTTGTATAACAAATTTCCAACAGCTTAGGTTAGGGCAGTATAACATTAAAAATTATAAACATTTAATTAAATTAATTCTATTTAGTTAATCATCAGTGGATCATAAAAAAGTTAGTTGATAAGTATAGTTAAATTGATTATAATAGATACAATTTCTTAAACCTTTCATTCCCTATCTTCTATCTAATAAATCATGTTATAATAAAAAAATTTATTTTTCCTATGGAGTGATATCATTTAAATCATCATCAAATCATTTTAAAAAATATCCTTTTTGGTTATTTAAATGCATTTTCCTTGAAATAAAAAAAATAATAATAATGTGATGGGGTTAAGAATTCTCGGATTCTTATATTATTAATTGATTTGTACCTTCTACATTTTTATGTGCATTTAACATGAAATCAATTAAGGAAGACAATAAGATATTTAAAAAAATGTGGTGCGTGCGCGCAACACACAACTTTCACTTACCAACTTACTTAGATTAGAAATTAATGCGTTGTTGTGGTCCCCTTCGTTAGACCAATTTTGATGAAATGTTAGCTATCACATCTTTGGCATATAAATACATCAAATACCCAGTTTGATCAAAATAGTTAAAGCCGTTTTTGAATAAAAAAAAAAAAACACGTGAAAATGATACAAAATTTATTAAGTAAAGTCCCCCCTCCGGTTGGTCAATTTTGGTGAAATGTTGGCTATCACATCTTTGGCTTATGCATACATCAAATACCCAGTTTGATCAAAATCGTGAAAGCCTTCTTTGAGTAAATAAAAAAAAACACTTGAAAATGTTACAAAATTTATTAAGTAAAGTCCTCCCTCCGGTTAATCAATTTTGATGAAATGTTGGCTATCACATCTTTGCCATATACATACATCAAATACCCAGTTTGATCAAAATCTTTAATGCCTTTTTTGAGTAAATAAAAAAAACACGTGAAAATGTTACAAAATGTATTAAGTAAAGTCCCCCTTCCGGTTAATCAATTTTGATGAAATTTTTACTGTCACATCGCGGGCATATACATAGATCAAATACTCAGTTTAATCAAAATCGTTAGAGCAGTTTTTGAGAAAATCGAAAAAAACCTAAAAAGTTATTAAGTAAATTACCCCCTCCCTTTAAGTAATTTTGATGAAATTTATGCTGTCACATCGCGGGCATATACTTACGCTAAATACCCAATTTCAGGATCGCACGGTTTATAGTTTTTGAGCTAGTCTGTTCACACACACACACACAGACACACAGACACACAGACACACAGACACACACACACACAGACCATTTCGCGGGACTTGGTCATTTCGACTCAGGGGACCCCAAAACGTGTATTTCCGTTGAAAACCGGAAGTCGAAATTTTTCACGATCGCAATACTTCCACTTACTATATATTTCATATATAGGTAAGTGAAAGTAAAAAAAAAAAAATTTACAAAACAAAAGATTAAATTTATTTGTTAAATATTGCTAAATGGGCCATCAAATTTTTAATTTTAAGCAATCATAGGAAAATTGATGGGACAACAGCTGATTATTACTTGCCTCCCCTCCTTTTAGTGAGGCGGGAAAATTATCTTGACTACATCTGCTCGAGAAATCTCGGTAAACCCGAACTGAACTGTGGATATCGCGTAGGGCGTGATCGGAATACTTTGTTGTTAACTGACGCTGACCACCATCTTGCAGCTGCTTAACCCACTCTCATTTTCCAAGTCATGCAAATATATTGATTATGTCCATCTGATGCTATATCACAGTAAAAGCAGCACACAGCTATATTTTCTATACAATTGATGTTTCTAGAATTAAAAATGTATTCACTGTATAGTGAATGAATAATTTTTAAAAACCAGGATAGCTAACAATAAAATGCTCTTTCGTAAAGGGATATGATAAAATTAAACATACAAATATCAAATACAATGATTACATTAACATTAAAAGTCAAACATATTAAATAGATACACCATTGATAGTCAGTTTGTGTATGGCTAATTATCTATTGAGTAAAAAAATCTCAATAAGTTTTCAATTAACAAATGGTGAAATGATTTAATCATTTATAACAACACACATATAAAATCTATAAAAACTTAATAGTAATTAATCAATTATGTTTTAAACAATAAAAACATTTACTGCACATTGCAAAAATGAAAACAATTATCCCCTATTATAATGAGTATTTAAGTACAATATTTTATATTTTCATCAAAACAGATATATCATTTATTATTATTTTCTTCAGTTCGAGTCATATATGTATGTATCTTTACTTTATCAGTCAATTCTAATGAACTTGGCAGCTTCTTTTTTTTGGCAAATTTTAAGGGCAAATTAAGTTAATCCACAAATGTTTTTTTCACAAGGCAGGAATCATGATCATACAAAATTCCTTAGCCAGGCAATATTTGAAAAAAAAATTTCATGGACAATACTCTAACATTCAAAATACTTTTTAAATTTTAAATAAGAATTAATAGTAAGTGATACATGCTCATTTTCATTAACAATTTATACTCAAATGTTACACATGATAATGAAAATAAAAGTAATAAATTTCTAGCATAAACAACCTCACAAAAAAAACCTTTAACATAAGTAAATTGACATAGAGTTTTGAGAACAAATCATGCTATTTTATAAATAACTTGGGAAAATTTTTGCAAGAAACAAAATAATGAAAAAAAAATTGACAAAAAATACAAATTAGAAAAATTTAAGAATAAAATTATTGTGCTTTAGTAAAAGTCTTAATTTCTTTACATTTTTGTAGCTTAATAACAAGAAGTGGTAAGACCTCAATTCAAATTTATACCTTTTGATGAGTGGGAGGAGGAATAATACATTTTAACAGCAAGAATTTTTTTAAATAACGCTAAAGCAATATTAATACTGGTTGGACAGGCATTTTTTAATGTTAAAGATAATAGATAAAAACGATTTGTCTATATAAAAATAAAAGATAAAAATGGACTTAAGCCGTGGGTGAAGGAATTGTAGGAGGGGAAACTTTGAAGCCAATTTCAGGAACATCGGAGGGAGCAGATGGTTCAGGCAGAGGTTGTAATGGAGGATAAAGAGGAACGGGTACGTTCGGATCAGCTGTTGGTTGTGAGACACCATTCACTTGGTACAATGGCACAGTTCCCAGAGTAATGGGAAACGTTAATAACAGGTTCTTATGAGGCCCAGTAGCACACGCCTCCATCTAAAACAATAATTAACAAATTATTTAGTTGATAAAGATAAATTTATTATATTTTTACTGAATACTAAGTATATAAAGATACTTATTAAGACATTATAGTATCCAGTAACAAAAGTGAGCTAATAATTCATTAAAAAAAAGACTTCAATATATTTTTGATATAATTAGTTATAAAACTGAGGAGTGTATCAGATAAAAGAAAATTTAGTAATGAACTGATTTTTATATACAGTTATTCTTCCATTGTTTTTATCTTTATAGTAAAGATAAAAAGATAAAAGATACAATAATATGATAATATAATTATAATTTTAAAAAATGACAAAGTAAACCTCAGAGCGAACCCCAATTTCGTATTTATCGTGTAAGTTGTAATAAATCGATGCCTGAGTGTGTACTCCAAAAATCGATATCATTTTCAAATTCAGCGCCTCAATTAACTTAGAGCGGACCCCAGTATTGTTTCTATCCTGTAAGTTGTAATAAATCGATACTTGAGCACGTAATCAAAAAATCGATATCATTTTCACAATCAGCGCCGTAAATAACCTAGAAGTCGACCTCAATATTGTAAATATCGGGTAAGTGATAATCGATACCTGAGCGAGCCTGATGTTTTATATCGATATTATTTTCATTATTAGCAGCCTTGATAATCTAATAATCAATCTTAAGATCGATATAAGGTAATTAATTATACCCTATAAGATTTCCATAAAAACGGTTAACCCAATAATGCATAAAAATAAGGAGAAATCCGATAAAAAAGCTTATAAATTCTTTCTTAAATAATTAAAATCAAGCTTTGACAGTTATATTAGATATCATTGTGATAAAGATCATATCAGGACTTTTATTTTCTGGCCCGAAATAATAAATAAGTGATTTTATATCACTTTTAAATAAAGTGATTTTATTTATTTTAACTATAAAAATCCGAATTTGAATTTTATTCTCTTTCCGAGAAAATAAGAGTTAATTTCAAACCCTGAAAAAAAAAAGCATTGTGTCAAACCAACTGGTAAAAAGAAAATCGGAAGACCGAAGTTGAGATGCAGCAGAACAAAGTCCGTGTGAGGGGTGATTTCAGAACTCAGGATATCCAGAAAGGAAGAGAATTTTTGAGGCAGCCAAGATCCAGTTATGGATTGTGGTGCTAAGGATGAATGAATTTTCCTGAGCATGGTAAATGTTAAATTTTATTGGATGAGATAAAAACAAAGATCATATTTATGAATTAGTATACCCTCAAACCTTGAGACCAAAATTTTGGCAAGCAAGATATACATAAATGGTTTGTATAAAGTAAAACTGGCAACTGTAGAAAAAGTCGACAAATATAAAATAAATAATGCCAATTATAGTATGATTACCTCCAAAAAGAAGTCTACTTTGATTATAGAGCAAGCATCAAGATTAAGAAATGGCATGTGAGGAATTACTATATTCTGAGTCCAAGATTTAGATCCATTTGGTAACACTTCATCTAGTTCTACTTTTACAAGATTAACATCATCAACTTTTTCTTTAGTACTTGGGGACTTGGCAATCCATTTCAATACCTTCAAATTAAAAAATAAATATGTTAACATAGTAATAATATAATAGGAAATTAATAAATACAATCATCATTAAACAAAACTAGAGGATTTTTTTTTCAAGTAATTTTATTACACTGTTATTATTGAAACTGTTTAGCTCAGAAAAGAACTAAAGAATAAACAGCAATAATATACTTATGAAAACTAAGATATACTAAGACCAATATAATGTAAATTAACAAGAATAATACCTTCTTCAATTTACACTTGACAGCTGATATCCTAACGTTACTAGCATTATCTACTTCAATCGTTGCAACTATTGTTTGTGACGGAGTATAACCACTAAAAGGAATTGTCCCTGCTAATGTCAATGGTCCAGATTTACAACACAAACAGCAAAAAGTCTTGTGTGCTTCTTTTTTCACAGGTTCCTAAGAGATCAAGAAATTAAAACATTAGCTACATCCACATAGATAATCTATAAGACTATCCTACCAAGAACATGATGAATAGGAAGGGAACAAAGTAAGTACAAATTAATATATGAATATAAATGTAGCAAAATAAGGTATATAATGTACATTTAATTTAAATATTTATTTTAGTGGGATCTGTCAATAAAAATAAATTTTAAAATCCTGCAGCACCGAAAACAATAATGTTCTTGGCTATTCTCTTTCAGGAACTAATGTACCAAGACCCTAATTATTAAGGTATACAGGAAGAACCATAGCATTGCAGAATGCCTTATTCATTTAACAATCCATTTTTATATTTTTAACTTTATATAGATATATATATATAAAGTTAACTGTATATAAGACGTAGTTAATTAACAAAGTCTAATTCGCTAATAGGATAAGTTGGTTATTATTTATCAACATCTGTTGCTGTATTTATATACCAGGTGGAAGGCAAAAATAAAGTTAGTCGATTTCTGGATTTCTTGAAGTTGTGCTGTCACTCTGCCCAAACCCCACATTTTTTCAGTTTAATGTTTAGTCTATTTATTTTTATTTTTTTTTTTTTTTTCGGGACTTTAAGGCTTCCATTGAAGCCCTATGTTTAGTCTAATCGTAACTTATACAAATAATCTTTTTTTAACTTATATAATTAGAAAGTAACTAACATAGGAAATGCTAAGCACTCTCAAAAAACTTTGATGAAGTAAAACAATGTTAATATATGAAATTATTATTATCACATACTTTAACTTGTGGGAGGAGATTCAAATCAACTGGTGTTACAACTGTAACAAATAAAGTTGTTGTTTCATCCATCTTCCATGGCCTATCAAGAGTTGCTTTTATGGTGTATCGAACATGACCATGTTCCCCATCAAATGAAGTTGGCAATCGAGGTGGCAGTGTAGTAGAGAATGGATAGATGTTTTCTCCAGCAGGTATTTCCACTTCATCTAAAATACATTTATATGACTAATTGTATTTTTTAATACAATATTTTAATTAATCTTTATAAGAGATATAAATGCAAACATTCTTTAAGATGAGCAAAGAAATAAAAAAATTGTTAAAAAAAGGTGAGCTTGTTATTATACTAAACAACAAATAAAAAAACTTTTACAGAAAAATTCAGCAATACTAAAGCTAATTCCCAACAGATATGAAAGATCATGTAGGCTCATGATTAATTAGCTTCAAAATATTTAATTAACTTATTAATTGTAATTAATTCCATCTTTTATCTTTTTAAAAGTTTTATAATTCAAATACTATAGGGAGTTATTACTATATTAGCAACATAAAAAAAATAAAATATGAACCACAAATAATAAATTTACAATTGCTATTAATTTGAGCACATCTAATTTAGAATTGGACTATTTCCAAGGTTCATTGACATTGAAAGATTTTAGTTAAGAAGGTTGGTACTCCTTTCCCCCAAATCATTGTTTCTGTTAATAACATTAGAAAGCAATCTTATCGTTTCACCTAGAATTACTTTTATATATCAAATATAAATACTAGAGCTCATGATAAACAATATTAAAATTGGTAAATTAATTCATTAGATAAAAGTAGGAAATTACACTTCATTCAATTTTTTTTTTTATTTCCTAACATGTTATGTGCTCACGAAACACAACACCAAAACAAGAATTATTTTTTTCAAACTTTTTCTTCCAATAATTTAACTTGATTATATATTAATAAATTTACCCTTTTCAAAACAGTCTCATATATTTGTTTATTCCATTATATAACAAAGCTTTCAGTGCATAGCACCATTTTCATCTAAAATAAAATGAATTTATTATAATAGGACCAAAATATTATTAAAAATGTATCTGACAATTGTCAAAAGGGTTCCTGCATTCTTACACTTAATTTGATTTTCTTGAAGAAACTGTCAATTTTTTTAAAAATATATTGATGGTTTGTATTCATTGAATTATATTTAAGGTCCATGAAATGGAATATTTCTAAAATAGCATTAAATTAGTAAAATTAAAATATGATATATGCATATAAATACATATTTTGGGATTTTTTTTTTTTTTTTTTTTGCAACGCTTAAGAATGATGGGGCAGAGGACCACATACAAACTTTGGCTGTACCTCAACTAATGGATTAATGGCCCAAACACACACAACCTAACACACATACTCAGCAATGCAAACATAAATACGAAATATACTTAAACAAACATCTGTATATATCTAAATCATCAATTATTTTGTTTTGATATTCTTTTATCGTTATTAGTAAAACCTTTGTAATTTATACACTTTTTTTTTTTACTTTAGTTTAAGGCATTGTTTCAAATTTTGTTTATGATTATTTGGGGGGTACAAGCTGTTTTCAAAAATTTTAAATTTTACCTCACTTAAGAAAACTTCATATGCACTTTTTATTCCTTTTTTAATTAAATTAGCATTAACATTAATAATATGGAACCCAGTTTAGTGGTTAGAGGTCATATATCAAAAATTGAAGTTATATTCTCCTTTCATTGATTTTTGGAACTATTTTGTCAAAAGTTCTATTTATTTTTAGTCATGGATAATTGTCATAACAACGTTTTGGTAATATAATGAATTTTAGAAAATATATGAGACTGTTATTTATTCATAAAATGAAATGAAACAAAATAAAATTCTACCTAGGATATTAACATTATATTTTGTATAGCAATATAATGTTTCCCAATGTTTTATAACCCATTTTTAATGAGATTCCTATCTGTAGAAATGGTATCGCCATGGCACAGAATGAAAAACTTTTGTTGAGTGGGGTAGTGAATTTCCACAATAAAATAAAATCTCAAATAAAAAAAAATAGATAAATAAAAAATAAAAAGATGTTGCTGGTCAAAATGACCAAGACACAAGAGGAGTGTAACAAGATCCCTTTATAAGCATTGGCGGATCCAGCGGGGGGGGGGGGGGGGGGGGGGCTGTGGGGGCTGCAGCCCCTCCCTTTGGAAAATATTTCGTCATTTAAAGATAGAATATCACTTTTCTTAATGTAAGGAAGCAAGTTAAAGAACAAATAATATGCAGAACAAGTAGAATTTTAGTTGTGGGAAAGGAACATAAAGGTAAAAAAGCTGATTAGCAGATCCAAATGAAGGGCTGTGGGGCTGCAGCCCCCCCCCCTTTACGATCGGCTGGATCCACCCATGTTTATAAGTCAGTATAATTGTTTAACGTGCTAGCACTTACTTATGTATTAACCATTACAATATATCCTTAGTTACTAATTTTTATAACCAAAATTTGGGAATATAGGTGAAATAAAAAGTATATTTTTAAAAAAGTAAAAAATTGATAAAGTAACAACTAAGGTTCTCAAACTTTTGTTAGGTGGAAGAGTGGTCCCTAAAGGCTGAAATTCAGCAATGCAGAACAGTACTGTGACCTACAAGGGAAAGTCTGTCAACTGAAAGAGTAGACCTGACAGACTTAGACTGACTGTCAACTGGACATAAAATTAGTGACAAGTAATTTCTATTTAACTCTAGGTTAACTTAGTTTAATTAAACATCAACTGGGTAAACTTTAACCCATCGAGCAACCCATTCAGTTTCAGTCAACCACATTTTGCAAGCAGGTGCGTTCTCAAGTGAGGATATGGTGGACCCTCCAAAATTAAAATATTAGTGGAATAAATTTGTGCATCTGAATCTTAGGAAATTTCCAATATAGTGGAATTTAAATATAAAAATTGAATAAAGTCCTTATTACTTTTGCAAATAAAGAAGTGCGCTGTAGTTTAATATAGTTTTTTTATATAGAACAATCCCCCACCCAAAAAACAAAACAATTTTCAGGGACTTCCAAGAGGGATATCAATAAATAAGTAATACAGATACAGCACTTTTCATTTTCAATTATACAGTCGAAGTAGTCCAGTCCACAACAGCTAAAACAATAAAAAAATAAATAAAAAACTTACTGCTTTCACTTCCAACTAAGTAGTATTTATTAGAAAAATATTCTTCCTCAGCACTATAGGTAACGGTTTCATTGGTTGTTTCATTATTGTCTTTTCTTACAGACTCAGTTTCAGACCAGGATACTTTGGCTTTTCCTGAGAATTCTATCTTTAAACCTATTTTAAAAATAGAAAAATACACCAACAATGAATATATAAGGACATTGTAACATTTAATCATTACCTAAGCTTACCTCTCACTTTTTTTGGTTTTTCTAAAACTAGGATGACCCTTCCAGTGACATTTGATCCAGCATAATATGAACCAGTAGGGCTGTCCACAATGATTTGAAAGGTTTTGTATCCCATTTTATTTCCCGGGTTCCAATCAATCAACTACCAATAAACTATCAAATTTTATAGTTTAAACTTTAAACTGGAGATTCCTTCTTATTAAAAATAATCATTACTCCAGACATGACATCACGCCTATAAACTGCTCACGGAAAGCAAAGCTTGAAGCAATCGCGAACAGCAACCGATAACCGATATCTAAAGAATGTAACTCCTCCTGTTGTAACTAGGAACTGAATAAACGCGTTCCAAATTAAAGGAACAGTTTGAGTATCAAGTTACTAAAATAAAATTTTACAGTGCGTCCGATATTAATTATTATTAAATATTTATTATATTAAGGACACCTACATGGGAAAGAAGGACATGTTAGTGAGTAAGACTAAATTGCTAATCTGTGAGGTGAGGTCACCAATAAACAATTAGCATTTCTATATAAAGAGCGCTGTATTTAGTAACCGTTTAACAGCAATTTAGTTTGAAACCATCTACTAATATTAAATGAGGATCTTTAAGACATGAAATTGAAAAATAAAAAATTTCTGGACACTTTACTATATTTTGTGTTTTTTCAGCCCCACAGCCCTTTCCCTGGATCCGCCACTGTTGTGCCATTTTATTAAATCATTTTTTTCTTCAGGAATGGATTGGAAAATTTTCTTTATGCCATATATTTTTTGAAATTGATTTCAATCACCTTGTAACTTTGCAAGGAAGCAAATTAAAAATGCACCGTTTCAACAGTAGGGAGCTCTTCAGTAGTGAAACCAAACGGCGTAAAAATCTCAATTTTAAAAAAATTGGACATGTGCCCGTTCAAAACTAAACTATTCATATAGTTCGGTACATGAAAGACAGTCTTAGGCCCAAATTATCAATTTTGTTGAACAAGAAAAACACATCCAATAGGTACCTGAGAGCCAGACTGCTTCAAGTCCATTTTCATTAACTATTTTAATAAAATTAATTCATTCAACATTGGACTTGAAGCTGTCTGGCTCTCAGGTAACGCAAACAATAGACATAAGACAGTTTGGCTTTTGAAAATCTCTAGAACCTTTCTAGATCCATTATTTTAATAGAATCAATGGCAGGTGCGGATTCAACACGAAATTTGGGGGGGGGGTCATAAATCCCCCCTGTTTCACAATCATTTGGCTTACAGCACGGTTTTTTAATGAGATTATAACCTTGTATTACGGAGGACTGCGATCTAAACAACCATCAGTGTTATGTTTAGGTCATAGTAACTACCTAATTGCATTATTAACTTACTTAAAAATACAAAAATATTGAAAAGGCAAAATATTTGGTGGGTTCATGACCCCTGTGACCCTCCCCCTGGATGCATCCTTGATCAATGGATTCAGCGTGTTTCGATAAAAATGGCCTTAGAACAGTCTCTTAGTACTGAGTTGTTATGAAAACTTAGGTCACCATGGAAACAAATAATTTCCGTTATATAATATGAAAGAAACATTGTTTTTTTCTTGAATGACAATCGACACAAACCTTTTACCACGCTATATATATTATTCTTTTAAAATTCTCAGCTTAATATTATTCACATATATTACAACACTCATTAATGGAAATCGAAATTTTCTTCAAGGGGAAACATTTTTCTGTTCACATTTACCATTTTGTACTAAACTATCTCTTATTACCAGGCATAATTAGACCGTTAATCACTCCTTATCAGCAAAATCAAAAATACAATCATTCTATTTATTTTTGGTATGAGGGAAGAAATGTTTCCTTCACCAAAACCCTCTCAGAACATTTCTATGATGACAAAACTTACCTGATATAAAAAATTATTTAGTTATATCCAATGTTACATAATTGAACCCCAAAACTGCATTTCTGTTCTAAACCGGAAGTCAATACTTTTCCTTTCTGTATATATTTCATATATAGGTAAGTGAAAGTAAAAAGGCGTATAGTTGACTAATATGACCTCAGTAGTACATCTCCACCATTTTTAATCTCTCTAAAATCAGGGTTTACTTATAATTTGGTGTTTCATTTCTAATATTATTTAGGTTTTTAAACTGATGAATTATATGTTATTTCGTATTTCATTTTCGAATTACCATTATTATGGCCATTATTATTATTCTAATTATGGCCCATAATATTGTCAATTCAGTTTTTCAAATTTTTGTTTGTGGTACTTATTTTCTTTATTATTATTCATCTAGTTTTATTTTTTTGTATATTATTCGATATTTGAAATAGAGTCAAGAAAATGAAATCTGGAACATTAAATATGAACATTTAATATATCTTTCTAAATTTGAATGGACTTCCACTTAGTAAAATATGAATACAGTTTTATGATATTTTATACTCTATTTTAATGTAAAACAACAAAAAACAATGTAGGTTTCTTTTATTTATTATATAATTCAAGGTCATGTTTTAGGAAAGCTGCACTACAATTGTGAATTCTTTCTTATATTTAGCCTTGCCTACTAATTAATTTTGTCTCATAAAAATCATACCTTAAAATGTTATTACAAGGTTGCTAATAATTCCTTCTCAAGTATGTCATTTGTTTCACGAATATATAGAAATAATTTGGATATCTTTGTAAGAACACTTCGTGCATAACGTCGAATTGTTTCACAAGATATCAAAAATTGCCAAGATTTGAATTTATAATAAAACACAAAAATATTCTAGGAAAACTAATACTGAAAAATATTTTTTACAAAAAAGTGATATGAATTTCCTTTTTTTTTTATTCAAAGGCATCAACCACTAGAGTGATCATTGCCCGATAACCCAAATTAAATCTATATCTCATGGTACAATTCTGTTAATTTTAGAAAGTCCGATAGTTTTTCAGTTATATTACCTTGCATTATACTGTATAAGTTGTTTAGTATGTCTAAAAGTGATCTACATTCTTCATACGCTCTGCATTCTATCAATATAAGCTTCACTGTCAGCGGGCACCCGCTTGTCAGACAATCGGTAAGGTCTTTGCGAGCCATTAGGTATCCATGTCAGGTTTGTATGAACTAAGCTGAGACACGTCTAGATAACTTCTTATCTATGCTTATATCTGTTAAACGATTTCCATGGAGTGGCTTCTCTTTTAATTTATTTTCTGATAGGTTCACCTATCTACTTTTCCATGATTGCTTCATTTTTTGATTGATGAAGGATATAAAATCCTTAGCAAGAACCGATCGGTAAGGATTGCTATCTGTCATTGTTTTTTTAGCAGGCTAATCTGTCAATTCATTCCCAACTATTCTGCAGTGGCTTGGAACCCATACAAATAGAATCAATTGATAACAAATTCAATATAGTCAAAGAGAATGATTTTACTGTCATAGAAAACACATCTTACGTATTACTGTAAATGTTTTTCCCGTTTTTTATTTACTTATTGTTTTATTTAGTTACTTATTTTATTTTTATTTGAGAAAAAAAACACTTACTAGTCACTGAACATCTAAAGGATTCTTTTCAGAACTTTCATTTTAATTTTATCAATTTTACTGTTTGTATCTGAAAATAATTGAACTCGAAACTTTTTTATTAGTAATTTCAAGATTAATAATTAATGCAGGAGCTTTTTCTTTGGTACAACATAGTTTATGCTTAATTAGGGACTGCATTTCAAAAACTGTCATTCTTCTATATAAGCACATATCGTCAAGTGTGGAATACACTGACGAATCTCAAAAATCCACTTTTTAAGATATTTGGCACAAAGGATACATTCTCTGTGTTTTATAAGTCCTTATAAGGACCTATTATAATAATTTCTTTAGCTTCAGGCGCAATTACCATATTCTTTTACGGAGGGGATGATCATGTTAACGCAAGAAGGGGGCTACTTCTGAGTTACAGTTAGTACCATTGGTACTAAACGCCTATATTCATGGTCGCCGACCGTCCCACCATGGTTAGAATAGGTTGGTTACACCTCTAGAGTAACCCCTATATGCCACATATGGCTAGGTAGGGGTACAGAACAAAAAAAAAAGTACTAAACGCCTCAATGGTCGCTGTTTGTATGTACATAATAACATTGAGAAAGCAGTAGAAACTTAACATGTGAAAAAAAAAAATAGTTTTTCGAGTTTTAACCATCTTGTTGACGTGTATTATCATCATTATATTTATATGATTATAATTCATGTTGACATGAATTATAATCATATAAATATAAGGTATGGTTTTTCAACTATAATCTGTTACAACTTTCGACCTGTTGAATTTTAATATTTCTTTTTATCCTGAACTATGAGGGGTGATAAAATCTTATTGAAAAAATGCTGAAATTGGAGTTAGTCATTTTGTCAACTGGAAAGCTCATCATACATAGTAATCGAACCAACTTCTTTCTCATAACTACAATAAGAACACTTTTTATTTTCGTTTATATTCAGTCTGTGTCTGTTTTTATTCGTCCATTGTACTACTATGAAATGTTTTCTCATATTGCATTAAATTTACTTATATATGTTATATTGACTAAATGTAGTGTGTTGATCAATTAGCCTTCTTATGTGAAAATTAATTTGTTTAAGAATCCAGTTGCTTTTATAATTCATTGCAGAGATGTAAAATAACTATTTTATTTTGAAACACAAAGAGAAACTAATTTTAGCTTAATTTTGAGTAATTTAAAAAGAACAGCTGAAAAAATATATAACCAATACAAACTTAATGAATGAACAATAAACATAGAGTGAAACGCACCCTAGCGCTTCCAGGTAGTCTGGAGCTCGAACTAAATTTTTCATTCGCTAACCCAAACAGATTACACAATTACATGGTGTGAGAGGCTTAAAATTCCAATCCCTTTCTCTTCAATTTAATACCATAAAGATAAAAATGGAAACCTTCTTCACGGTTAGGGGTTAAAGGCTATACGACAACATATCCTTCTTGATCGAACGTGGCCTTATCTTAGCTTTATCGGCAAGCACATTGTACACTTTGCTTTATAATATACGAGCAGTCCCAGCCACGCATTGCTGTGGCTCAATAGCTCTAATGCGTTGAATTAATTATATCCTATTCCTTTTAATACATACAAATCAAAATTCAATGGTAAAGAGAACGTTTCAGCTAATCTAAAAACCAACAGGATTTAAAATAGAACTTTATGCCAAATTTAAAATTGTTTAGTAAAGAATTTAGAGTATAATAAGCATTTAATTTGCAATAAAAGAAATATTGAAGCCAATAATCGAGATAATAACTATCCTACCTTTTAAGATGGACAAAACTATACACATTGAGCCAAATTTCATTAAAATCGGTTGAGTAGTTTCTGAGTTCACCTCTAACAAACAACAACCCTATCTTTTAAGTTGGACAAAACTACAGACAATGAGCAAAATTTTATATAAATTGGTTGAGTAGTTTCTGATTTTACCCCCGACAAACAACAAAAAGGTTATGAAGTCAACATAAGATGCCATGTTAATAAATCTACTGTATTTATAATTTATAAGACCTAATTTATTTGCAATAATGCGCAATAAAAGAAATATTGTGGTCAATAATCAAGATAAAAACTATTCTATCTTTTAAGATGGACAAAACTATACACATTGAGCCAAATTTCATTAAAATCAGTTGAGTAGTTTCTGAGTTTACCTCTAACAAACATCGGGACACGAGATTTTTATATATATTAATATAAATATATTGATTACGATTACTATATCATATTAAAATATTAGTCACAGATGGATGGCCCAAACTTAACTACTAAATGTTTATTTCTATATTAAAACGTTTTATTTGAAAAATTTATTTTAATATCTAAACATCTTCTTGCTCAATAACTGGAGGTTTCGTTCGCCTCCTACTAGCTTCACTTATAATCTTAAACATTTTATCTCCAAATATTAATATCTTCTCCTGCCTTGAAGCAACCGGCCAGTATCCACTATCACCAAGAAGTTGAAGTTCATAATCAGTTAGTGGAAATGAGTTAGTATTAGGAATAATTGGTATAACTACCAATTTATACGCTGTATTGTTGCCTGTGTCCAATCTTGGGCCAAGATCAGCAGGCTCTATTACGTCCTGTCTCTCATCACCACAAGTAGTCGATTCATGATCAATAAAAACATTTTCCAAAAAGATATCAGAATCTGGAAGAACTTGTTGTGATTCATTCTTAACCGTAAGTGTAGTGAGTGAGCCACAGGTAGTTTCACTCGAAAAACCACATATAGGAGTGGTAGGATTGGTGCACAAATCTTCCCCTGTTCCTTTTGATTGTAGTGCATCATCTTTCTTTCTGTCTTTCTTTTCTAAATCATTAAGTGTTGAAGGAAGTGTAAATTTTGGCAGGTAACTGTCAGTCCTTTGAATTTTGTATTTTGTTGGAAAGGATTCAGCATCAGGAGTTTCATCAAGGATTCGATATGTCTTGTTTTGCATTTTCCTCCTATTTTTTCTTCGAATTTTTTTCTTTTTCGGGTGCCTTACGCTGAGAGATGTATTTGCTCCAGTGTCATCAAAATGTATGGAGGGCTTCTTGAATCTAGGATTGAAATGATCCCCATAATCAAAGTCGAAATAATCTTGTTTCCAATGCTTTCCTCTATCATGATGCCTAGAGAAAATAAATAAGAAAATTATCATTGAGATGGTGATAATTTATTATTTATAAGTTATATGTTTATTATAAAATTATGATGACCATCAATTAAAAATGACTGATGAAATATTAATCAGATGTTGAGATAATCTAATTTTCATCAATCATAAGCTTACTTTTTTATTTTGCTAATTTAATTTATATATTTGTCTTTTACTATTCACTTACTAATTAATTAACCCATAGCTAAAATAAAATAACATACCCAAGGTCTGCATCAAAGTAATCTAAATTTCTATCTTCCATCTAAAAAAAAAAAAAAATATTGACAACAGGAACTAAAAATTATAACACATTGTCATTTCAATTCTTACAAAAGAAGTATTATTTAAAAAGTTTAATTGAGGAAGTACCTTTGGCTTTTCTCTTTTCTTCCTTGTCTTCAATTCTCTACAAGGTCTCTGGTTCCTAGGTTTAGGTTCATTACAGCATTCTTTGTCTCTTACGACCTGAAGAATTAAAATTTACTGTTATTGAATATTAATTATAAATTATTTTAAAAATATTTCTTTATTTTACTATGCTAAAGAATTTTTTTTTTTTAAATTAAAATAACAATTTAAAATATAATTAGGTGACCTAGAAAGAAATATTTATTTTATTAAAATATTTTTTAAAAACTGAAAATACACAAGATTTTTTCCGCTAATGAAGAAAAATCCTTAAGGATTAATAGATTACACATATATATATATATATATATATATATATATATATATATATATATATATATATAATTTTTTTTTTTTTGTGAATCGTCTGAGCATGCATCATTCTTATTCTTTTGAGATAATTTTTTATCTCGCACAGAGTTATCAGCTTATCAGTTTAAGCTTCAAAGACCTCAAAAAAACCCAGTAAAATGCCTTTCTTCTAACCTTTACGCTTTCCTAAATTTACATGATCCCCTCTAGACCTTCACTTTTAGACATTCGGCAGCACCATGAATAAATCCTGGAAATCATATAGTTGATGAGGAGAAGAGATTTCCAATGCAAGAAGATATTTCAAATGCACTCCTTCAGCTGAAGATTATGCCTTTTTCAAGTTCCTACGTAACCATACCCAATCTTCTTTCCGGCGTGCTGAGGCAAAGGTTTTCAATAATTCCTTATAACAAGACCACAATCCTAAGTCCAGTTGGAAAATCAAATATTTTAAACTAACCATACGGTTGGCTCTAGATCTGTTTATCTATGATTATTCTTAGGGGACTAATGTCCCAGCTAAAGATTACTTTCTTCCTTAAAAGTTACTTTGGCATGCTGCTAATTTTTTGCCTTTCTCAATCTAAATAAAACGGTATTATCAACTTTCCCTACCAGAATATGATCGATTTGGTTTACTGTAAGTTGATCAGGAGATGTTCAGATACCTTTATGAATATTCTTATGAGGGAACAATGTGCTTCCAATGACTAGGTTTCTGGATGTGGCAAAGTTGATGAGTCTTTTTCCGTTTTCATTTGTCTCCTTGTGTAGGCAGTGTCTTCCAATTGCAGACTTGAATATGTCTTCTTGCCCCACTTAGGTGTTCAAGTCCCCAGCTATTATCTTCATATCGTATTGAGAACTTGCATCCAGTGTTCTTTCAAGCGGGTCGTAGAAATTTTCTTTCTCTTCTTCTTCGGCGACTTCTGTTGGAGCGTGGAAACTTATTATTGTATATTTATGAAATCTCCCTCACAAGTGGGAACAGAAATTCTTGGGCTCATGGGCTGAAATCTAATAACATACTGGCAGTACCTTCCTTTCACTATAAAGCCCGAACCGAGTTCATGCTTACTTCCACTGCAGCTTTAGTATATAGAATGCCTTTTCTTTTCAAGGATACCCTGTCCTGTCCAGCGGATTTCCTGACTTTATACCTATCAATTTGATTGAGAAGTTCGTGAAGTGCTCCTGGTCTGTATAAGGATAGAACATTCCAAAATCCTAAATTAAAATTCATATTTAGGTCGCCGGGTCGTTTCCTGAGTTGACTAATCGAATCCGAGGCTGATGTTGGTTTCATGATTGTTTTTGTTTCGGGTACTGGGGCCATCCACCCTCTCTACATACCCTAGCTCGGTGGTGGGGCTGCCACCTGAGGCTTTGAGCAGCCTTGGTCCTGGGTTTAGCCAATCTTCATCAACTCTGTGCCAGTCGAAGAAGCATTTCCCGCACTGCACTAGGAGGAAGTACCAGGGACATGTAGGATTTCTTAACTTCCTCCATCACCGGGACAGGGGGTATGATCGGTTCCACTACTTGCCAAATACTCGGGCGAGGATCAATATGGTTGAAATCCCATCACGGGGCATATTATATCTCAAAATGGTATATTTTTTGGCCTTATTACGCTAAGCATTGTAAATTTTATGACTGACTCAAAGTTTTAAAACTCTCCATCTTGTTTTTCATAGTACCTTAATTCAAATAAATCTATTGTTTAAGAATTCCTTTAAATTGACCTTAAAGCCAAGGTAGCTCATCACCTACCTTATCAGTCAATTCAATGGTTAATCAAAATAATTTAAAGTTTAGCTAGTTACAATGAATTTATTCCAGAAGAGAGATTAATAATACTTAATTTAATCTAGTAAAATTTAAACATGTCATGGTTATTAAAGCTAAGTAAAATTATCTTTTTTAGTCACCTTACTCAATTTGTTATCTTCTGAAGGAATCTTCATGCAGAGAACAAGACGAGTCATGATTCCCTCACCCTCTTTACAATCACAGCTTGACCATGGGCCTACCCACCATCTAGTGAATCCCAGTAGAATATTTATTAAATATATATATACAAAAAATATTTCTATTAAATAAAAATTATAATGTCAACATTTTAATTTTATAATACTTTTATAGAATTAATGAAAAGAAATTGTTTTAATTTGGTATAGAATATTCCACTGCATACGTTTCTTACTTTACTATTTAATTAGAAGTTTTCATCTGTTGAAATTTAAAAAGTACTAGCTGAAGCCGTGTGAAGCGTTTCGCACAAAGATTTGTATAAAATTTTAACACAGATTTTCATTTCTCAGATATATGTAACTTTGTAAAACACTTTTGTTTTTTCCCTGTCCCCCCACCCTTCCTTATAAGGGGAATTTTTTTCTAAAGCAGTGTTTTAGAGTTGACAGAAAGACTTCATTTTCTGACATTCTTTTCCTCAAAACAGCTTCCTCTAATCTTCATGGTATTATTAATGTTTTCAATTAAACCATCACTAAGAATAAAGGATAGTCCCTGGAAATTAATCTTTCTACATTCTGATGTTAATAGACTAATAGTATACTTAAAATCAACAGTATTAATGTTTTTCGGTAATGATACAGAATAAATGACTAAACAAAGTTTAACAGATAGCCATGAAGTAAGCACAAATACAAAAATAAAACATTATCTCTCTTTCTTAATTATAATATTAAAACATTAAAATTGATACAACTGAAAACCTGTAGTTTTTTAATAATGCGCAAATTAAGCTTATTTTCTTTCTACCATTTTTCTGGAGGAGAAGATAGCCTCTAAATAATAACAATGACATGTAATGAGTTAGTATCCATGGTAAGACAACAAAACAATAAGTAGCCTATTCCAGGCGTTTTCTCAAAAAGTAGATTTTACTGATTTAAAATGTAGGGCCCAATACAGGAAATGTATATAAGCCATAAGCCCGTGTCGAAACCATTAACTATAATGTGTCCCATTTCAATCCATTATTTTACTAAAATTCCTGCTGTAAGTCTATTTTATACATTACACAAAATTCTGAATCAAACCATATATTCATGACACTCGAGCATGACAGGATTATATATTTCATGAAAAAGTGATTATTAGGCTTTGTGAAATAATATATGTGGGATTATTATTAGGACAATTTTATTATAATTTTCTAATTTCAATATTTTTAGATATGTTGAAATTTATTAAAACTCTAACCAATTTTACTGCTAAACTTCAAAAATTTATGTAGCAAACTTCCACTGCTCAGAATCTTCTGGTGTTTCACCAACTGATTAAGAAAGGCTTTCAGAAATAAAAAGTAAAAAAAAAATGAGTTTTTGTATTCTGAATAGAATGACTCACTTTAAATCATGTATGAAAAATTGGGCTATTTGTTTCATTGTAGATATTATTTTTACAATCTAAACTTACTTTTAAGGAATTTTGTGCTGCCTTGATATCAACAAACTGAAGCTAAGTTTTAAACATTTCCATTATTATACTCTTAATTTATATAAACTTATGTTATTGTTGTTTATTAATGATGGAATATCATTGTTAGATATTTTATCAAAATATGAAAACATTAAAGCCCACTCACTTGGCAACACAAGGACGTTGGTTACATGTTCTAATCACATCTTCAGGCTTTCCTTTATCATAACAATACTTATCGTCAACTTCTCCACTCCTTGTTTCGATGCAAACAGGTCGAGCACGCTTTAATTTTTATTAAAAAAAATCAATATTTTTACCTTAGCACATAGTTATGTTAAATAAAAAATCTATTAGGATTGATTTTCTACAAGAAATAGTTTTACATAGATACATTAGTCAAATTTTGTCAAAACAAAATCACTATTTTAATCCTGGCACGTAGTTATGTTAAATAAACAATTTATTATTGTTGATTTTTTACAAAAAATAGTTTTACTTAGATACCTAAGTCAAATTTTATGTTGCTTTCTTTATCAAAAGGGAATATTTTTAAATTATTTGAGTTAAGTACAAATTTTTTTTTTCCGCAAGCAGTTTGATACTGTAATTTTAACAATCATAATTATAAATTTATCATAGCCAGGAAATTTTCGACAATCCAATTTGGGGTCACCTGTGGTGTTCAGTTAGCATAGCCAACTACTCCACAGGTCACGGTTTCGTTGCTCACCAGGTGGCCAAGGGATTTTATAAAAGGAGTAAAAAATCCTTGGCTATGCCGTCCTTAAGGATAGGACTTGAAATGGAAGTCCTGGTCCTATGGGATATCAGCCGCTCATTAAAAATCCCTATCCTAATTAAGCAATTTTCTTGTTATGACATAATTATGTTGTCCGGAAATTAATTTTCTGGAGCAGATTTATGGTATTAAAGCAAAGAGTGAAAGAAAAATTTTAAATCAAAATAAGCTCCATTAGGAAATGTTTATAATTTTCTAAGAATTTTTATTATTAATAAATTCTGAGACTGAATTTTCTAACAAATTAAATAAAATCATCATTAAGAGTCACTTGGAAAGTGAAATAGAACAAAAGTTGTACACTGTCCAAAATTCGGCTAGCGCCTGGTGGTGTTACAAAAGTCTTAGCGCCCAGCGGAAGGTTAAGAAGGCTCAATGCCGGGTAAAAATAATTTCTTTTTTTCTATATGTAGGTCATATTTTAAAGCCCTATGAAGTTATAATTATTATTTCTTTGAAATTTACAATTACCTGAGTTCCACCTCCACACATTGCTGAACATTCATCCCAAAATAGAAAATCCCATTTATACATAGGTGCATAAAGTATTTCTGTTTCAGGGAGTGCATATTGATAATGTATACCCATATTGATTTCATCTGCGCATTTTAGCTATAAATATATATATAAAAATTCCATTATTGCAGGCATTTCAAATCTACGGAATCTTAGTGTGTTTACTTTGAAAAAATAAAATAAATAAATAAATAACATACACTTATAGTAATCGGAATTTGTACAGCACCTTTAACGAATACCCTTTCGATATTCATTTTATTCTGATACACACCACTTGTACCTCCGCAGTCAAATTGTCCTGGAAGTTGATCATTGCTCCTGTAAAGAAAAAATAAAGAAAGAACAAAAATGACATTATTAATAACTGTTATAAATAAAACTGTTTAATAGACCTTAGCCATGAAAAGATTTTTACTTATTTATTACATCAATATCTAACTTTTTTCTTTTTTTTTTCTGTTTTTCTTCAATAGAAATCTGTTAGATGGCATTTCAAAATAAAGAAAGTTTTGTTATGCGATTTTTAGAATATATTTGTGGAAAGGTCGTCCTTTAGTAGATTTTTGCAAGTCTTCATTCCAGTTAGTGCATCTGTTTTGATATTTTTCTTAATGTATGTCATAAGCATTATGGTAATTTTGCATCATGAGCAGCTTCTTTAGCGTATTTGTCTGCTCTCTCGTTGTCTTTGAAGCCACTGTGGCTGTGTCATGGGAGTTAATCTTTTTAACTGAGGCGATCAGAGATGTGTTTCTATATAGATGTTGTACGGGTTTTTCTTGTTTTCTGTCTGCCTTAAAATTTATTATGTGGCCTTAACTACGGCTAATTTCTCTGCCTGATTCCTAGAATAGGGCCTAGTTAGTATTGTTCCTTGTACCAAGTGTTTTTGTCATAAAAGGTCAGTCCATTGATGGTCTTTTGCGTATTGTTAATTATTAACTTAAGTCATATTTCTTGAACAACATTATAATGCATTATTAAATAGTTATTTATTTCATAAAGCAATGAAAACACGTTTCTTTATTATTGACAGTATCCATCCGCAGAATAACATGAACAAATTGGTGTCCACCACCAATAAGAGTTCTCCCCCTTCAACGTAAAGCAAAGTCAGGTCCACCCTACAGTCAGTACACCCTAAAGGCAAAGTCAGTACACCCTACAGGGTAGTTCCGACTAAATGAAAAAATATGAACCTTACATGCATTGATATCTAGACAAGTTTTAAAACATGATGATGCTTTTATGTTTCATGAATGTGTGCATTATTAGTTTCTAACAGTTGGGTTATCAATAGCTTTGTTCGAAACTGCAGAACAGAAGATATATATCAAGGTATATGGAAAAACTAGCTTTAGAGAACCATAATAAATAAAACACGATCAGATAAAAATAAATTTTAAGCTTAAGACCTAAGCCATATTTAGGGAGTGTTAGTTTTCCTTCTGAGGAAGTTTTATAGTCAAAACTATTCTGGTAATTTCATAGCTTGCCTCACTCTCTTTCATATATAAACCACCCATGGAGAAGCAATTCATACCAAAAACTCATGTTGTACAAGCCAAAAATAAACCAGAGAAAATTAATTTCTGTAATTTAACTATACAATTATTGTCTTAACAAGCATGAAAATTTTAATTCATTTCAGAATAATCAGTGATTCTAGTGCCTCAAAATGTTCAATAATCAATCTCTAAATGTTACAGTTTGTCGTCTGTCAATATTATAGCCCCTGTTTTCACAAAGCAGTGTAAACACATATCGATCCCATATTGAAATAATTAAAAAAATAAAATTACCAAAGGGAAAGGGAATTAATGTAGCTTATTGTTTCTTTTGAAATGCCGAACGCAGTTTAAAAAAATAACGTCTCAATTGAATCTTCATGATGGCAACAACTGGCTCACCATTGATTTACTTTGACTCATGAATAATACATATCCTTGGACCTTTTTGACTTAGTCACAAGGGATATTCTTGAGGAAAAATCTTAACCCCTAAATAAGACTTTGTGGTTGTCTCTGAAACATATAATAGCTTTTAAGCTAGCATCAAATATTTATTACTTACAAAGGATTATTCAAAAAGAATGTAGAATTTATTGAACTTCCAATGATTATAAAACAAGATGAAGGATCCAGTTCACGGATAAATATTGTACTTGCTCCAGCTGGCAGCTTAAGAAGGGGTAACATACCTGAAAATGATGACATTTTTCTCCGCCTCAATAAAATTAATAATTTCTTATTGAATAACCCTATTTTTTTTTAATATTGTAACGTTAAATCGTTAAATAAAAAAAAAAAATATGATTTCAAATCTATAACCGTTTGTTGGAACTGTTTGGGTCTAGATCTTTCGTGCCTAGTCCACGCTGGGGTGGAATTGTCCACCTTGCTCTGAAACATTCCAGACCTGACCATTTACGATTATATATAAGGAGCAAGTGACTGAACGAGTTAGTCTAAGTCTGTGTCTTGACTGTGTAGCTCAAGTCATATGATTGTGCGTTATAACGTTATCATTTTTGTAACCTAAGTTTTATTAAATCGTTGGCATTGATAACTAAATATTTTTGTTGAATAAATATTTGTTACCCACATAAGTGCTACCAATATTAACATTAAAAAATATTAAAATAAGGTTTGTTCTAATTTCAACTCTTTCGCATGCGCAATACGCCTTTCTTAAGATCCCATTATTAATAAGTAAAGGCATGCGAGGCACATGAGTATGTGGAAGAGTTGTTGCGTTTTAAGTGCTTGCTGAAGCAAAACCAATGACTCATATTTTCCCCGAGATTCCCTCAGTTAGATAAAAAAAATTTATTTATTAGTTTTGTCAATGCATATATGAACAAACTTTTTAGAATGATAGGATATCATTTACCGTACGCTAGGTACCTGTGGTGTAAATCACAATAAAATAAGCAGAAAAAAAAATTTACAATTAAAAAAATCCGTCAATAACTCTTTATATGCAGAAAAAATTACCTAAATAGTTTTTTTTTTTTTGTATTTCAAACTTTAAAGAAAATGATATTATTTTCATTATCAAAGGTAAATTTGCCTCATTTTGAAGGTAATGGCAGTCATGTATGTAAAGAATATATCATTGTTAAGCAAAGTTTCAATAGTATAGTTAAGAAATTGATGATTTTCCTTAGGTCAGTTGTTTTAAGGTCGAAAAATCGGTTTTTGCTTCTGAGTCTCATTCTATACAAGAACAAAGAACAAAACCTACTACCATTTCATTCATGCAACTTGAGCCCCCTTTTTATGAAATGGTTACTGATTAAAATATTTTTTTCTCTTTTGATTTGAATCTGTGGTCATGTCGGGTTTCTCCAATGACTGATTTAAATTTTATTTTATTTAAAGTATTTAGAAAATATATTCTTATTCAGTGTTTCTCTTATTTTTTTTTTCTGTAATTCATTTTTAATAATTTAAGTACAAAAAGGTTCTTAATGTTCAAGGTAAAGAATACTATTCTTTACCCTCACCGTAAAGCATTCTGTATGAAATGCTTTCATTACATGTTAAGAATTGATTTAATATAAGTGGCACATCCCTGTTTGTCACTATCACATATTTGTCACCACACCTAACTTAAAGGTTTCGATCAGTTATAGATACCAAAAGTATGAGAGAAATCCATGCTTTATCGAATAAAACTTCAATTATAATTAAAAAAAAAATTACGAGTATACAAACTATTAAATTCAAGGGTGTTAAAAGTCAAAATAGAGGTCAGGCTTACAAGCTGAAATCGTGTAGTCCTACTTCCTTCTCAGAAATATCAGACAAAAACGAAAGTTTCGGCTTGGCCGAAGATTCAGCCGGACAAAACTGAAACCGAAACTTCGATCGGCCTCTACTTCAGCCCTTGTCTTCCCTAACATTTTAGTCAGTAGTAGCATGGTTCCTAAACCACTTAGGAACATAAATCTTTTTTTATTTTGCCAGAGATTTACATGCCCTAAATCGATTGTGTAGGGTTACATTCTTTTAAAAGAACACAAGTTACATTTTTATGCTGGGACATCATGGAGGTTCAATTAGTTAAAATTGTTCTCCTGTAAAGTCATGGATATATAATTTACTGTGAAAGTACTTCAGTGACATGTGGAAGTTGAACAAAATGGAAAAAATATCATAAATTATAAAGAAAAATAAAATATTCAGACAAACCTGATACATTTGGTTCAGTAAAAACTCCTTCGACAATTTTACATTCGGTACCGTTTCCATGGCATTTGCCACAACCATCTTCTTTACTCTCTGAATCTATGACGTAATCACAACCTACTCTCTGAAATAATATTAGATATATTAGGAGATAGATAAATAGAAGATACATAGAGGAGAGATAAATAAATAGGAGATACATTAGTAATTGAGCAGCTTAATTTAGATAACTTACTATAATGAAAGAAGATGAATGAAAACTCAACAAAATTAAATTATGATCATGAGCTTCCTCACTTAAAAGTCGAGACTCATTACAAAATTTTTGTGACCCTCCAAAGCAATAGGCAAAAGAAATAAAAGCAATGAAATAAAAACTAATAGTGAATTTAAAAATCAGATCTAGATTTTTGTTTATTATACTAGTAGTTAAATTATTTTTACGGTTAAACTGAGAAACAAAAACCTTAAGATAATTATGTAGTTGTGTAGTTAATTACCCGGCAATTTCCTTGAATACAAACATTGTTAGTACCCGGGGTGCATGGTGTACCATCAATGACAACTGGTGAACGGATGCTTACTTGTTTTAGTTCATTTATACAAACTAATGAACACTTCATTTCTGTAATAAAAAGTGATAATAAACTATATTTCTTTTATTATTAATTTAGAACTTTATAAGAATTTTAAAAAATCCTAAGATATTGTAAATAAGTTAAGATAAGGGAAAATAAATAATATAAAAAATTCATTTTAACAAATAAACGTGGAAATAATTTTTTTTTTTTTTGAAGCATTTGGCTAAATAATGATTACTTACTATGTTTTTGCAAATAATTTTCATGAGACCTCATAGAGATTTAACGACTTCAATATTAGATTATGTAATATTTTATCCTTAAATTGATTTTAGTCGATTAAGCTTATCAGGTTTTTTAGTTTATTAATAATATAAGATTAATAAATAACATGATAATTACCTTCAAAAAAAGAATTGAAACTATCCCACATATAATAATGTCCTCTGTATGATCTTTTATCTGTCATTTTACATTGCACTTGACGAAAACTAGTTGCATAACCACTGCACATCTGTTAAAAATAATATTCTTGATTTTAATTACTTTTATGGTAAAGAGAAATATTAGTCATACAAAAATAAAGTTCGTATGTCTTTGAATCTAATATTTTTCCAAAATATGCCTTTTTCAATATGTTTAATGGCATCGCATAATGAAAAGTTCACGGTCAGCTTTATAACGGAAGAACTAGATTATTCTAGTTTTATTCAAGTATGCTGTTAACTTATAATAGGAGAAGGAATGAAGGATACATTCAACAAGTCAAAGACTAAGTACGTGCATGCAAACCCAGTCGTGGCCTAGTTTAAATTAATTGATTTAAAGAGAGTTGTGGAGAAATTCTATCTGGGAACCCAGTTAAACTCGAGCAACAAAATTAAACCTGAAAATCAGTGTCGAATAATGGCGACAAAAATTTTCTCCTTGGGACAACAGGGGCATTTCAAGAGTCATTTTCAAGTCAATTTTTACTTTCAATTACCTATATATGAAATATGGAAGTATTGGTGGAAGTATTGCGATTGTGAAAAATTTATTTCGACTTCCGGTTTCAACGGAAATACATGTTTTGGGCTCCCCCGAGTCCAAATAACCAAGTCCCGCGAAATGGTCTGTGTGTGTGTCTGTCTGTATGTGAACAGACTAGATCAAAAACTATAAACCGTGTGAACATGAAATTGGGTATTTAGTGTATGCATATGCCCGCGACGTGACAGCAAAAATTTCATCAAAATTGCTCAAAGGGAGGGGGTACTTTATTTAATAACTTTTTAAGTTTTTTTCGATTTTCTCAAAAACGGCTCAAACGATTTTGATTAAACTGAGTATTTGATGTCTTAATATTACCGAGATATGACTGTAAAAATTTCATCAAAATTGATCAACCGGAGGGGGGACTTTACTTAATAAATTTTGTATCATTTTCACGTGTTTTTTTTATTTACTAAAAAACGGTTTTAACGATTTTGATCAAACTGGTTTGATTTGATGTATGTATATGCCAAAGATGTGATAGCCAATATTTCATCAAAATTGGTCAAACGTAGGGGGCACTTTATTTCAAAAATTTTTTCCAATTTTTACCTTTTTTTCGATGATCTCAAAAACGGCTTTGACGATTTATATCAAATTCGTCATGTTTAATGAAAATTAGGTGTTCTTTAATATCAGGTAAGCTTTATCATTATTAGAATGTTCTGAGGGGGCTTAATTGGGGTAGGGGTCTTTTATGTTTGTTTGTTTTTTTGTTTCCTATAAAGTACCTTTGTTTTTGTTTATATGGAGAAATTAACTCTCTCTCGTTACACCTAAAAATAAGAAATGGCTAAATATGAGATATGATAAAAATTAAGAAAACATATAGAGGAGAAAAAAAGAAAAATATTCAGTCAACTCATAAAACTCGTTGAGCCCACGCACGCGGAGAACGCCTTTAATGACAGAACATTGTTCATAATTAAAGCCGTTCTGTTCATTTGAGAAGTGGCAATTAACAAAACGCATTAATTTCTAATCTAAGTAAGTTGGTAAGTGAAAGTTTTGTGTTGCGAGCACACACTAGATTTTTTAGAGGACTAATCGAGGTATGCATCTACAAAATGCATAAAGCCCATGCTCACCTATAGCTCAGAATGTTGGACCCTTACTAACGCCCAGGAGCTTGCTGATTCTGGAGATCTTTGAACCCTTGTATCAAGATTGGTCAACTGTCATTTGTGAAAATGACCAAGGTCCAAGTCACATGAAAAATGCTGGAAAAGGATCTTTGTATGGACAAAGACAGGTAGGCAGACCTAGATTCCACAAGGCTGATGGTATGACAGATGTCATTTGGTCCATCCTTGGCACTCGCAACTGGAGAGCAGTCACCCATAATAGAGATGAGTGGCGGTCAATGCAACAGGCAGCTTTGTTCCCTCAAGAAATGTAAGAAAGAAAAAGTTGCCACATAGATGACAGCCACTTACAGACTTAGATGTTTCATAAAAATGTCAGTCATCGGTTAATTTTTATTTTCAATCCTCTTGTGATGAAGCCATTATTAGCAATAACTTTCTTCAAAAACTAAAGATTCTTCTTTAATAACATTTTTGTTTTACTTCCTTTTTTATTTATGCAATATAAAATATGGATTAATTAAATTAATGAAATAATTACACTCAAAAAAACTAAAAAAAAAAAAATTGATAAATAATAGCATTGAAATTTATTCCTGCTCCAAATTATGACAAACAGACCAATTGATTGTTAATATTTGTTATAGAAAGTCTAAATCTGTAAGATCATAGTAATTACCCTGTTGTTACACATTCTATAAGACACCCATTCTCCAACACAGTCGCTTCCTCCACGATAAGGAACAGGTGCATCACATGCTCTGTATCGAGACTGGATTCCACCTCCACAAGACCTGGTACAAGTACTCCAAGGAGTCCAAGGGCCCCATTCACCATTGATAGCACCTGGTCGTTGCCCCCTATGCACGCACCTCTTGTTGAAGCACCACTGCAAATAAAAAAAATTATATATTTTTATAGGCAGAAAAATTTACCATCACAATGAT
Organism: Aelia acuminata; assembly: GCA_911387785.2. Lineage (NCBI taxonomy): Eukaryota > Metazoa > Arthropoda > Insecta > Hemiptera > Pentatomidae > Aelia > Aelia acuminata. The sequence goes on from OU426984.1 coordinate 58,636,014, forward strand.
CATAATTTAATTTAGTCAATATGAATAGATGTATTTTATTTTATTTTTTTGCATTTCTAACATATTCAGCTCCAGAAATTTTTGATATTTTTCTCTTACGACCATAGTTTTTCGTTTTGATTTTATACATAGATTATTACTACAATCTTTAAATCTGTCACCCCAGTGAATATGTCAAATTTAGCTCAAAATGGGTTAAATAGCTGAAATGAAGCTTGGATGCAGTTTCTTCGTGGTGAATAAGACAGGCGTTTACTTGAAACGTAGTTATTAAAATTTGCATTTTATCTGCTATATCAATCGGTGAACAATTAGTCAGTTCTAATATCTCATTTTTAATTAGATCAAGTCAGTTTGTTAAGTAGCCATAGGTTAATTAGCACTATTTTTCCTATCTTATATTTTTCCAAATCCGTGATAATATTTTAAATATAATAATAGCTTAGAGTTGTCATGGAGAACCACATGTGTAATCAAGCAATCAAAATTAAGCTATGCAGAGCATGATATCTAGTTGGATAGATCACCATCAACAAAGAAAAGCCTCTCAGCTAAGGTGAGGCTTGTCAGTCTACTTTACTGGAGGCATTCATACAGACCAAGTTAACAGATATTACTTATCCTGTTTACTTAAATTGGAAAATCAGACGGGGTCTTTCCAGGAATCATTAGTAACCTCCTGGAAATTTGGAGTCCATGGACAGTGGATTTCAGGAAAGGTAATATAGGTTTTTAAGCACCTGCTTGGCCTACCCAGCAACTAGGTATGGAAGTTGACCAATTCATTACAGTCCTTGGGCTCTTTAACCAAGTCAGTGAAAATTGGAGACTGGAAAAATTGGATTGCCATTTGATATCTAAGGGATCCCCATAGCACCGATGTTCCTGGCACTGTGGTGAAGGGTGACACCTTCAGGCTACCTATGATACTAAGAGCAATATAGGTCTACCTGGTCTTTACTACTAAACTCTATATGGCTTATATAGTTAAATTAAAAAAATATAAAAATAACAACCAAAACTTTAATATAAAAAACAATTATTTTTAACTACTGACTACAAAAAAAAGAAGATATTTCAAACCATATCCTTTGCGCAAGGGGTTCCAGGTGCTGGCGGATCTCCAGTTGAAGCACATTTTTTAGGTGTAATTTGGCAAAAAAGTTCAGAGCAAAACTGGAAAAAATAAAAAAAGAGTTTTAAAAATATCAGGAGAAAAAAGATAATGATTGAAGGGACAACTTTATTTTTACATACTTCTTGCATGTTTTAATTGTGAAATTTAATACTAAAATAAGCAGAAAGCAATCAATTTACCTGTCATTTTGATTAACTCTTTAAAGTTTCGAAAGAATTCAGAGCAATTTTTTTTAACTAATTAAATTGATGTTTCTAAATAAATTTCAATATTAATTATTAATTTTAATATTTTCTTGTTGTTTATTTAACATCACTTTAGGCCACTAAGGCTGATAAGTGACCTTATCGGACGATACTATAGCAGGAGTCCTAAATTTTGCCTATCCAGGTATATTTAGGATAGGGATCTTTAACGAGTGCCTGACATTGTACAGGCTCGGGACCTCCATTTTATGTCCTATCCGAGGGATGGCATGGCCAAGGATTTTTTTACTCTCGTTAAAAAATCCTATGGCCACCTTCGGACGCGAACGCGCAACCTTTAGTATGGCCTAATATTTAAAGTTTGTAAAAAATTAATTATCTTACTTCACCAGTTCTACAAGCTAGTGTCCTCATTCTGAAGTTTATTGAACACTGATGAATGGCATCATACACTTGTCCAGGCAATATGTCTGGTAATTTAAAATCATGCTCATCAGGGGGGTCTGCTAGACACCATCCTATTCTTGTGCTGTAATGTTGTAAACATAAAATATACCGATACGTTATTCAGAATTTAAAAGAAACTAAAGTTAAGACTATTTCAAGAGTTCAGTTCCTAGATATGCAACAATAAGTGGAAGACATTTGGTTTCGGTTACAGTTAGTGATGATTCCATTCAAGGCAATAAATTAAAGGATAAACCAATTTGTCTGGCCTTCTTAGTAGAAATAACTAAACTGAATTATATTAATTTTGTAACCAAGTAAGGTATTATCATGTTTATCATAAGTTACAAAAAATTCGCAAGACTTGCATCTTTCAAACTTCGTTTCTGACTTAAGATATAACAGATTGCTATCTAGTAGTCATATACTTACTGAAGGAATTGTCTCAAACAATGTTGACTACAAATCGACCACTCGGTGGATGAAAGAGACATGACAGGATTCATATGGTACCTTGTGCCATCAGGTTCTTCTCCTGCACAACCACCAACCTCACCATCATCATGATCTGCTCCTAAACTGTTAACATGTAACTGCCATTGAAAACATGAATGTTAATTATTATATTACAAATGAATGATGTGCCTCATAAAATAATGTATTATAACCTGTGACCTATCTGATGAGTGATTATGTTTGCTAAGAGTAATCCTTCTTCACTCACAACAGCGCATGTTTTATCCATACGACAAAGGCTTGCCATATTAGCAACACCTAAAATTTTTTCTTGACATGGAGAGAACCTATAATAAAATATTAAATTTAATACCTTCCAACTTAAAAAAATATTTCTGCTTTTAAAATGTGTATATTTATTTAAACATTTAAAGAATATAAATAGAAAGTTAAAATAATTTACCTGGTAATAAAGATAGCGAAGTCGTGATGATTTGGATGACTTTCCATGTAAGGATTCATTTCAAGTTGCCAATCACAGAAGTTTCCAAGAAGTACGGAAGGAGCATATCTAGCCACATCTAACTAAACAAAAATAGAACCTAACAATACTCTAGTGATGTGTGAAATTAAACTAGATTATTAATCTAGATAAAATTATACCTACCCTTGGTAAAGTGTAGGACAAATATATTAGTCTCACCATCTTCAAATGAATTGGTGTTCCTATGGACCTGTCATGAAACTTCACAACAACCTAAAAGAACATTATTAATATCAGTAAAAATTCATAAATAATTTACAATTGAAACCGATGAATCAATTAATTTGCTAATAAAATAAGTTAGCTATCATGAATTTAGTTCCTACTTTCCTATTGAATAATAATGAATTCTCACAACCTCAGTTCCTGGACTATCTCTGTGACAGCCTGTGTTTCCCGACTTCCATATTTCACTTAAATTCCACTGGATACTATTAATATCAAGTTTGAGACCTACGACACTCCAAATTGTTCCTAGGGAGTCCTTCTGCCAAGAGGAGTGGCAAAATTCTAAATCTTGACAGGAATGCTAATAAAAGACTTTCAGCTATATACACCGGACACTGTAAGCTTAGAAGTCATATGTACAGGCTCAAACTGGCGGCATCACCAATTTGTCGATACTGCGAGAAAGAGCGTGAAAACCTCCTTCCACATAGTCTGCCTCTGTGACAGACTCACAGCACTTAGATTCAGGTTGTTTGGCCTGGACCGCATCACTGACCCTAAGGCGCATGAGGTAATCAACCTAAGCAGCCTACTTAAGTTCACTGAGATTCTAAAAATTAGCCTCTAGGGCAGCTTGAAACCCAGGCAAGAATTTAGGCGCACAATAGGCCCATATGGGCCGCGGTGCACTTGCCTCTAAAAGGAAAAAAAAAAAAAAAAAAAATAGTTTGAGACCTTGATGGCCTATCACATTGACAGGCCTCCTGGTTCTGAATTATCTGAGTTCTATTCCTAACTAGCTAAGTTAATATTTATTTCTCAATGGTACAAATAATGAATTAGTACTAACTAATTTTATCACTGAGGGGGAATCCATAGGTAGCTGACTGAACTTGATAGAAAGGACCTTCTCAGAACATTCAGAGCCCCTGAGCCCACAGTCCATTTAGTAGCACTACTCCAGCTATTCCCACAGTGCCATATTTTTTGCATTCCTCAAGGAATGGAAAGAATAGAAAGGGTGAAAACTGGTAAACAACATTTCCTGACATGTTTACGGTTGGACAGTATATAATATTTATCCTAGACCAACGTTGTCCTAAATATTTGATTATCTTCTTTAATTTTCCCTTAAAAACCATCACAAATACCTTTCGACCTACTGGTGAGGCAATTTTATCATTTCTTTTTAGGCCTTCTGTCAGCGCTGATGACAATCTACAACGTAGGTCCAAAGATTGGCAATTCATTAATATCTTAAATTTATTCTTCCATTATTAAATAACTCTTTTTTTTTTTTTTTTTTTTTTTTTTGGGACTTTAAGGCTTCCACTGAAGCCCTATACTGCCCATACTAACACCCATGGCACTGGGTGATACTTCTCCTACGAAAGAAAAGCACCACCCAGGGCGGGACTCGAACCCGCAGCTCCGGCATGGGAGTACGGCGCTTTACCGCACAGCCACACCGGGCCCCAACTCTTTAAATATCATGAATAATAATTTCCTATATTGCTAAGTCTAAAAAAAAATAGAGTTAATTAATTTAATATATAGTATGGCTAAATAGTATTCACTCATCCAGAAAATGATGGGCTATTGAAATCATAAGCAATAATTATTTAGATTACCATATTAAAAACAGTAAAGAGAAAGGTTTCCAAGTCGTGGTCGAAGAACTTCTCGAGGCGGTGGTCTATGACAAAGAGTACCTCCATGAAGCGGGCGGCCGGGGCGCCGTGCTTCTGCTCGCTCGGGGGGCACGTGTCATCCTCGTTCTCTTCCTTGTCCTTGTCGTCCTTGTTTTTGTCTCTTTTCGGTCTTCCGTCTGTCGTATCCATTTGCATCATACTATTAATTGAATTTTTTATTGATCCTTCAATCTTACGACCGTATTTTAATTCGTATTCCATTCTTTCTTTGAGAGCGTCCTGAAGTTTTCCTGTCAAAAAGACAAATGTCAATTTAATTAAAGAGAACAATTAATTACTATTCTAAATTAAAAATTGTCAAGATCATTTACCTAAGCCCATCCCCGTGCTATGATTACGGGTTTTTTTTTTGTTCTCACCTAATTCCTGACTGGAATCCAAGAGAAGAAATTAATTTTTAAGAAACATATTAATATTGAATTCTGCCATGAGTAACAACAAATTAATATTTTACTGCCTCGCGAAAGGTCCCATATTTTTTTCCTGTTAAAACATTCGTGGATTCGCGGTCGCAAGCGACGGTGCTGCTTCTTGACTGGAACTAGAGGAAAGGGGATAGAAGCCGGGCCAGTAACTAGGATTCATAGGTTTTTTTAGGAGTTTTTAATTTATTTGTCCATAATTAAAGCCCAATAGAGCAAAAAATTATTTGAATAATGTATAATAGGTATTGCTCGGACCCTCAGTGTTCAATCAGAAAATTAAAAGTTTAATTCCATTTGTTTCTAAAAAATAAAAAGCTTCTTAAAGTGTGGATTGTAAAATTAATAATAGATAAGCCTTTTTCGAAACATATGACGACATGTAGTCTTAATTTTAAAGAAAGTGACTGTATTTATCCAAGTAAATATTAGTATTTGACATTTTATCGATTTGATGATCGGATTTGACATAGAGTCATAGATTTGTTTTTCTTTTTTTAATTTTCCCCATATTTGTCCTACATCCATTGTGCTTAATTCTTCCAAATTTTCAATGTGATGCCTTGAAAGTATTAACAAATAAATAAATAATATGACAAAGAAACTAACAATGATTGTATGAATAGGTAATGAATATTATTACTAACCGAAGAACGTAGTATAAAGTTGCAAAGATGTGTTTGCATTTACCATTACTACCAGCTTTCATTGGCGGATCCAGGGGGGGGGGGGTGGGGGCTGCAGCCCCTCCCTTTGGAAAATTTTTCGTCATTTAAAGATAGAATTTGACTTTTCTTAATGTGAGGAAGCAAGTTAAAAAACAAATAATGTGCAGAACAAGTAGTATTTTAGTTGTAGAAAAGGAATATAAAGGTAAAAAAGCTGATTGGCAGATCCAAATGAAGGGATGTGGGGCTGCAGCCCCCCCCCCTTTACGATCGGCTGGATCCGCCCATGCCAGCTTTACACGTACAATTACAAGAAAATTGCTTATTATTATTAATAAATTTAATTTCCACTTTAGTTTGATGGGGCAGGCCTTTAAGATCGCTTGTTTGAAGGCAAAAGGCTTGTAAAATGACTACTTTTTCTCTTCTAGATACTATTCCACTTGTAATTATGTGGTTTTCATCAAGGATAGCTTGCCCTTAAGTTAATGGTCTTTTGAAATCACCAATTATGTCTATCACATTAAATGTCTATCCCCGTTCCTTCCGACCTTTTGCAAAACTATTAGCGCACCCTACAGTCGATTGCGACTACGAATCGACTCTGGGCAGGGAGACATTCGATGAGACCAAATGACGATTTTTATCAACCAGATGTCGTCGGCCTAAAAGTACCTTTACACTCTACGAACTTTACCTTCGAACACAACCCTCGAGCAGCCTTCACGTCGACTGTTCGGGTGTTCTAAGTACTTCATCTGTTCGCCTGTGTTCGGGGGTAGCGCTAGTGTCACTTTTGATTTAGTTTTTCCCGAGTGACCGGAGTTGTTTGTAATATTAGTGAGCCGTTCTAATTCGTCTCCTACTTTTTTATTTTACAGGTAATATAAAATATATTGATAATGGAAATTTTTTCTTCATCATAAACTAGCGTTGGGTGCGTCAGCCATATTGGTTCGCTTAACGTCACGTCAAGTATAAATGGCTGTTCGTTTAACGCCGGTACGGCAAGATTTGAGGGTGAAGTTCGTAGAGCGTAAAGGCACCTTAACAGTGACACCTCATAAGCAACATTATTTTTTAAATTATTATTTTAGTAAGTATTATTAAGAAGAAAAATTCTATATTGATCTATTGGGATCGCTTCTATCACTTCTTAATCTGTTTTTATGGTGCTATATTTTTGTCAAGCACAGGGTTTACTATATCCATAAAGAATATTTTTCTAAATTTTTTTAACACGTTGAGCGCCAGGGAAAATATGATGTATTTTTGCATGGGGCCAAAGCATTTTTTCCTAATTTATAACTTTAATATGATTAGAATGATACAAAAATTGCAAAATAAATAAATAAAAAGTTTAATTTTGGCAATTAAACAATAATTTTGTGAGCGGTACGTATGTACCGCCCGGCCCTAGGGTAAAGCCCGCTACCTATATAGTAGTACGGGGGCTGCCCGGTTATGACCGCGACGTCAACCCTTGTCAACCCCTTCACACCTCTCCCTGTCCCTTGCATCTCTATCCCTCAGTTTAGCTCTTGTCTACTTGGCGTTCAGACCTATTCTTACTAGTGCTTGTTTGAAAATGTTTCCAACAGCTTCTTCCAGAACCAGGAAAAGCATGGATTTGGTTAGAGAAAATTATCCGTCGTCATCTGGTGAGTAGTATTTTACAATTCTTAGTTGTTGTTTTGTTGAACGGGGGATTTATTAGTTTGTTGTTTTTTGTTTCTTTAGAATCTGAAAGTGATATCTTCTCTACCGGAGACAATTTTTCGGAGGATCCTGACCTCTCCTCTGGCAGTGTAACAACAGATTCTGAGGAATATTTGCCAGAAAAACAAACTAGATTTGAGTTTTCTGATCCCACTAATCCTACTCCAGGGCCATCAACTTCCTCAGATCCACAACTCTTTTACCCACTGCCTCCCTATGATGACTCACCATTGATATCTGAACCATTTGATGTTATTTGGTCCGACCCGGTTGGAAGAAATCAAGTTTTCACTTATACCCTTCAACCTACTCTACAACCTGATATAATCTCGAGTATGACAGGGGCTTCACCTCAAGATTTCTACGATTTATTTGTTGGGGCGGACTTACTCGATCTTATGGTGTGTGAAACCAACCGATATGCTGAACAAGTAATAATTTCTGGTATGGTAGAAGAAAAAATTGGACCTTCCAGCAGACTAAATGATTGGTTTCCAACCGACAGAGAGGAAATGGTAAAATTTTTGGGAATATTAGGATTTATGGGTCTTGTTACTTTACCAAATATTCGAGATTATTGGAGCAATGGTTACCTATACAAAAGCCATGTTTGTCGCAATGCCATGCCCCGGAATCGATTTGAAATACTGCTAAAAATGTGGCACTTTTCAAACAATGAAGAAGTTTCAGGAAGCAGAGTTGCAAAATTGAAACCGATTATTAACTATTTGACAGGAAAATTCAGCAAGATATGCAAGCCCGGGGAGAATATCTGCATTGACGAATCAATGATTCCGTTCCGTGGGCGGCTGAATATTAGGCAGTACTTGCCAAATAAAGCTCATAAATACGACGTGAAAATTTTTAAGTTGTGCTGCAATAAAGGGTTTACATGGAACTTCAAAGTTTATGAGGGGAAGGAAAAATCAAATAAAGGTGGAGCAGTACCCACAAATGTTGTTTTGGAATTGGCAGATCAATTTTTGGGGGAAGGCAGGACAATTGTCACTGACAATTATTATACGAGCGTAGATTTAGCCCTAAAGCTCCTGAAAAATAAAACTCACCTATTGGGCACCCTAAGAAAAAATAGAAAATTTCTACCTCAGGAAGTTGTGAATGCAAAGTTGAAGAAAGGGGAAATTTCAGCGAAGGAAAGTCAAGAAGGGATTCTTGTACTAAAGTGGAAGGACAAGAGAGATGTCCTGGCACTTTCAACAAAACATGGACCAGGAATTGTTCCGGTGAAGACTAAACAGGGAATTGTTCATAAACCAAAAGTAATCGTCGATTATAATGAAGGCAAGGCTCCAATAGACTTATCAGACCAAATGAGTTTCTATAATACCTCCTTAAGACGAAGTACAAGATGGTACAAGAAAATTGCAGTAGAATTATTATTTGGTACCACATTGGTGAATGCACATATGGTATACCAAACTGTAACAGGCAAAAGCATAACTATAACGAGATTCAAAGAGATTATTGTTGAAGACATGTTGAGAAAATATGAAATTTCGGCATCTGTAGAGCAATTACAAGCACCACGACCCCGCCACAGCATTTGCATAAAAGAAGGCGACAGTAGAAAAACACGCAGAGGATGCAAAAACTGCAAGCAAAAATGCAAAGACCGCCTCTTGCATAAGAACAAAATCAAAAAAGTGACAACGTACTGCCCTCATTGCCCGGGAGAACCATATTATTGCCGCCCGTGCTTCATGGAAGCCCACAAATAAATTAAAAAAATTATGAATATTTTAGTGCCTCTATAGCTTTTTTTGTATAAATGTGTTGTGATGTTATTTTAATAAATAAGATATTTTGTTTTGTAAAAAAATAAATAAAACTAAATAAAGTATCACAAAAAAAAAAAAAAAAAAAAAAAAAACCTAAAAGAAGTAAAAATAAAAACATTCTAATATGTAATCTTAAATATACTATATGTGCTGGAAGATCTAAATATTGTAAATGAAGAATGGTGAAATACTTCTTCCAAATTTCTTTTATTAAAAATTTATAACATATACATTAATTTGCCAACGTTTCGGACTATTCGTCCCTCTTCAGGGCAAATTTCTTCTGCCAAGAACTAGTAATCCTTACACCTAATACAAAATGTGTCTATTAAATAACATAACATATTTGATCAATTCAACAATCCATATATTGAATAGTACCTGACAATTTTTGGTGGCTAGGTCCATCTATTTCTATATTACAGTTATATTCCATTACCTAAGTAAATTGGTCATTTTAGTATATTTAAGATTACATATTATAATTATTAATATGGACCTTGGTGAAGACCATATTTGGAGTGGTAGGAGAAAACTGTTAGACGAGTTAATCAATACCTGAAAATGTGTTTATACAGGTAAAAAAATATATAAAGTTTGTAAATCCTTGTCACATAACAAAATAAGAATATATTATTTAAAACAACATAAACTTAAAGAAAACATACCTCCCCATATATATTTTAAATTACAAAACTTTGATAATTTATTCAACAATGATTTCCTTATAGCAACCAAAAACATAGATTACTTCAATAATATAGGCAAAAAAATTATAGATTTAGAATTAAAACAAGCATATTGGTTTTTTAAAAAAAGTTATAAAAAGATAAAATGTATCATTGAAGTTGCAGTAAAAAACAATAATTTACAAAAAGACATTTTAGTTAAAACAATATATAAAATCATCAATACATTTTTAAATAACGAGACAAAAATTAAAATTAAAACAATTAATAAAAAAATTGAAAAGATAATTAACAAACCAAACATTAAAAAAATCTGGTGCGTGCGCGCAACACACAACTTTCACTTACCAACTTACTTAGATTAGAAATTGACGTTTTTTGCTAAATATTATTTCCCAAAGTCACACATTTTTCTACATTCATATCTTATTTTTGTTAATGGTTAAAGCCGTTTTTGAGTAAATAAAAAAACCCCGTGAAAATGATACAAAATTTATTAAGTGAAGTCCCCCCTCCTGTAGATCAATTTTGATGAAATTTTTACAGTCATATCTCGGGCATATAAATACATCAAATACCAAGTTTGATCAAAATCGTTAAAACCGTTTTTGAGTAAATAAAAAAAACACGTGAAAATGATACAAAATTTATTAAGTGAAGTCCCCCCTCCGGTTGATCAATTATGATGAAATGTTGGTTATCACATCTTTGGCATACAAATACCAAGTTTGATCAAAATCGTTAAAACCGTTTTTGAGTAAATAAAAAAAACATGTGAAAATGATACAAAATTTATTAAGTAAAGTCCCCCCTCCGGTTGATCAATTTTGATGAAATTTTTACAGTCATATCTCGGGCATGTTAATACATCAAACATTCAGTTTAATCAAAATCGTTAGAGCCGTTTTTGAGAAAATCGAAAAAAAACTTAAAAATTTATTAAATAAAGTACCCCCTCCCTTTGAGCAAATTTGATGAAATTTTTGCTGTCACATCGCGGGCTTATACATACTCTAAATACCCAATTTCAGGTTCGCACGGTTTATAGTTTTTGAGCTAGTCTGTTCACACACACACACAGACCATTTCGTGGGACTTGGTTATTTTGACTCAGGGGACCCCAAAACGTGTATTTCCGTTGAAAACCGGAAGTCGAAAATTTTCACGATCGCAATACTTCCACTTACTATTTATTTCATATATAGGTAAGTGAAAGTAAAAAATAAAATAAATGAACTTATATCAAATAATCATAACTTCAACCTAACCTCAATTAACGCTAATAATATTTAAAAAAAATATAGGATTACACAAAAAGAACATTTTGAAGATAATAATATGGATTTTTTAAAAAAATACAATGATTTGCATAAGTTAAATAATAGAGTAGAAAATAGAACAAGACTAAATATATCCAATAATATAAATCTTCTATCCTTGGGAGAAAAATTTAACCTTGAGTGCATAAATAATGACAAAGAGATAGTAAAATTGATAGCAGATTTAGAATATATGTATGAAAATATATAAACGTCAGACAATCATATAAATGCCATTAGAAACAAAATATGTACATTAATTAATAATTACATCCATAAAAATAAAGATAAAAACAAAAATAAATTATCCCCAATTAACAGACAAATAAACCAAGATTTTAATGAACTAAAGAAATGTATGAACAATATCAAAGATATAATTATAACTAAGTCAGATAAAACGAAAAAAATGGTTATAATGTACCAAAAAGAATACGGAGAAAAAATGGAAGCCTTATTAAATGATAAAACTACATACAAAAAAATCAGACATAACCCATTCAAAGATATTACGGATAAAATAAACACATATGTGACTAAATTATATAAAATGGGATACATAAATAAAGTTATAAAAAATAAACTACAAGTTACAGACTATACAACACCCAGAATGTATGGGTTGATTAAGCTGCATAAAGATGATAAAAATATGAGACCTATAATAAGTAATATCGAAGGACCTACAGAAGCTTTAGCCAAATATTTAAATAACTCTTTGAATGAACTTAACAGAGATAACCCGTACGATATAAAAAATTCACTATGTTTAAAAAAATTACTCAACAACATAAAATTAAATAATAATAAAACAAAAATAGTAAGCCTGGATGTAGAATCACTTTTCACCAACATACACACAGAAGGCTGCATAAAAATATTAGAAGAAAATTGGGATAAAATAAAAGATAACACACAAATAAAAGATAAAAAGTTATTTATAGAAGGCATTAATTTATGTATTAATTACAATTATTTCAAGTATAATGGAGAATTCTATAAACAAGTAAGAGGATTACCTATGGGTGGGTCACTCTCTGTTAACATGAGCGGGATTTATTTAAATAAATTATTAAATAAAACCATGGAACAAATAAACAATAAACCAATACTAATAAAAAAATACATAGACGATATTCTACTAATTACTAATGACAATAATTATACTGAAATATTAAATATATTAAACAATTATTATAATAAACTAAAATTCACAATAGAAATACCGGATAATAACGAAATAAGGTTTTTAGACATGCTCATAATCTTGAGAAATAATAAGATTACAACAAAATGGACCAAAAAGAAAAACAATAGTGACATGATGTTAAATTACCTTTCCAATCATCCCACACCACAAAAGATTAATGTCGTAAAAAACTTCATTAAAAAAGCGAAAGAAATAACAGACCAAATATACATTTTAGAAATTAAAGATAAAATTTATAATATATTAAGGGAAAATTTCTATCCTAAAAGATTAATTAACAAAATTTGGTATAATAATACAAAGAATATAATAGTAAGAAAAGAAGAAAACAATAGTGAACAAAAGAATGGGGTTTCAGAAAATAAAGTATCGAAACAAAATAAAGATATAAACATAAAAAAACAACAAAAACAAAAAACAATTAAAGACTTTTATAAAAATACAAATAAAGATAATCTAGAAAAGATACAAGGAGAGGATAAAAAAGAAAAAATAGAGAATAAAAACATAAAAAAACAATACTTCAAAATGAACTATATCCCAAAATTGACAAATAATATTAAAACAATACGACCTAGAAGATATAAAATTAGGTACCTATAATAACAATAAAATAGAAAATTTCCTTAGTAATACTAAAGATAAAATAGAATGCATGCAAAGGAGGAATACTATATATAAGATTGAATGTGGTGAATGTGATGGTATTTATATAGGAGAAACGTCTAAAAAATTAGATACAAGAATAAAACAGCACACAGCAAATTGTAATAATATTAAAAACATTAATGTCACAGCCCTAGCCCAACATAGTATTGTAAAAAAACATAAATTTAATTTCAAAGATGTAAAAATTTTAGGAGTAGAAAAAAATACAAAAAACAGAAAATTAATAGAAACCATACACATAACAAAAAACATTGAAAATGCAGTCAATTATAAAACTGATTCCATAAAAGTAAGCAGCCATTACGCAGATATTATAAAAAATTTAAATATAAAAAAGTGAATAAGATGAAAAAAATTATATATAAAAATTAACTACAATAACAATTGGTTGGATAAGGAACATTGAGGTAAATAAGACAAAGTTCAGTCAGTGATAGATAGTGTGATAAGAATATTGAAGTAAATGTAGGTGGTAGAAAAAAGTGTTAGTCATGTGAATATATATATTTTTTTTTATAAAATGACCAATTTACTTAGGTAATGGAATATAACTGTAATATAGAACTAGATGGACCTAGCCACCAAAAATTGTCAGGTACTATTCAATATATGGATTGTTGAATTGATCAAATATGTTATGTTATTTAATAGACACATTTTGTAATAGGTGTAAGGATTACTAGTTCTTGGCAGAAGAAATTTGCCCTGAAGAGGGATGAATAGTCCGAAACGTTGGCAAATTAATGTATATGTTATAAATTTTTAATAAAAGAAATTTGGAAGAAGTATTTCACCATTCTTCATTTAAAACATTCTAAAGGAGGTGGCTGAGATCATGGTTGGCGATCACTGCTTGGAACGAGGTTGGGGCTCCACGCACCCCCAAATTAAAAAAAAAAAAAAATTTGGGCCAATTGCATTGGCGAATTGTTTGGGCCGGAGCGGTCCCATATGCCTTGAAATCGCGCTCGGCAGGCGGTCCCCTGGCCTCGAACAACCTTTTAGCTGGCGGGAGCGGGCGGTACCTGGGGACCGCCTCGGCCCCAGCCAATAGTCCAACAGCGGTACGATCGTACCGCTTGGCGCTCAACGTGTTAAAATGAAAATATCGTTTTCGAAGTGTAACGTATGAATATTAATAAACAGCAATGAATATTTTACGACAATGTCAACGCTCAAAGTATTTTGCTGTGTAATTTGTATATCGGAAAAAGTATACCCACCAGAAATAGGTATCTCCCTAATGTTTCTAATTTAGATAATACCTAATATGTACTTTAGCATTAACGTAGTTGTTATCGGTGGTAAGATCCATAACAACTTTCGCTCGCTCCCTCTCTTACTAACAGACCGCGTTATATAAAATATTAAAACTTTTGCTAAAGGGTGGGAACATTTTGTATTTATATAATTTATAAACAATGAACAACAAATGTTCTGACGATGAGTGGAGGTCCTAAAAAGTAAAGTTGTGATGTGTTGTTTATAGCAAGTGAAAAGTGCCTTGAATAGGAATTGGTAGAAATAAGTTTTCCTTTATGTCACACGAAATTTCTGCTCTTACTCATTTTAAGTTAATTTTCTTTTCATTACTAATACATTGTGTGGTTACCATATAAATCTTCCAATCGTTTTTTCCAATTAAAAATAACAGTAAGTTTTTTTTTCGTTCAATTGATCTCTAAAACCTGCAATTACTGGCATTTTAACGTATTCTTAAACGAGCATGTGATAATCAATTTTACTTTACCTAATGTGCGCCCAAATTTGTGCTTGTATCCATTGGCGGATCCAGGGGAGAGGCTGTGGGGGCTGCACCCCCTCCCTTTGGAAAATTTTTCGTCATTTTAATGTAGAATTTGACTTTCCTTAATGTAAGGATGCAAGTTAAAGAACAAATAATATGCAGAACTAGTAGAATTTTAGTTGGGAGAAAGGAACATAAAGGTAAAAAAGCTGATTAGCAGATCCAAATGAAGGGATGTAGGGCTACAGCCCCCCCTTTAGGACTGCAGCCCCCCCCTTTACGATCGGCTGGATCCGCCCATACTTGTATCCCTATTACGGACGGGTTGTTTATTACAGATCAAGTTATGAGATCGGATGTATACTATATTTTAATCATATAATTAAACAATGATTTTTAATCGGTAATATAAGCAAATACAGCATACCCTTAGTTCCACAGTTCGTTACGTTTGACGTTGGCTTCATGTCACTCCTTTTGTAAACATAATGCACGTGATATTCGCTACCATCGTTTTCGTCCAGTGAAGGTTCTATTAAGTATTCTTCACCGGGTACGACTATGTTTCCTGCCTATGAAGTGATAAATGATCATTTCAGTAGGCATTGATTGGTAATTATGAACAACAAACAGAAATACCGTTTTAAGTCTATATTCGGGTTGACCAATTTTTGTTTTATACATTCTAGGTTACAACAATGCTGTTTGAAACTATGATCATTCACATGGAACTAGGATCGAAAACGATTACGTACTTGAAACATTATCCACGTATTAATTATTCAGCTTGTTTTGATAATTTTAAATATTCGTTATTTCGCTTGCAAATGCTGCAACTATTTCAACTTTTCATAGTTGCAGGATTTCCAGCATTTACGTAAATAGAAAATTCGGAGGATGTTTTTGACATCTTTTATTTAACCGTAGTTCTAATGCATAAAATCCTGATATTTGGAAAGATAAAATCCAAATGTAAAGTTGAAATTCAGTGAAAAAATAGAGGCATGCTTGATCGAGTTGATAAGTTCTAAAGACTTCATTCTGTGTAAACTTCTAGCACCCTATAGAAAGATCCAATGAAAAAATTAAGACCACATCTTCAATTTGAAAAAATTATTTAGTAACATTTCTGAACAATAAATAACAGCTGGGATAACAGGGAGGATTTTCACCTTTTTTCCAAGTTTGGTGGGCACCAAATCACTCAGCTTTATTTTTATTTTTATTATTTTTGTTAACACCAAATTTTCTTTGTAACCATATACCATTTATTTTGGAAATATAAGTTATTTTTGTCATAATGCGGACCATATAATGATATCAACGTAGCGAAAAGAAAAATAATATGATCGAAAGGGGTGAAGTCATCCCCCAATTTAAGAGCTTATCGCTGATTTTTTTTTTCTTGTCGCATTGCTGTAAATAATGATATCTAGTAGTTTATTATTTTCATTTCCTGCCCACTTCTGTACAAAACATCTGGTGCGATGCGCGCAACCCACAACTTTCACTAAATGCCATTTCTCAAAGTCACACAATTTTCCTCATTCATTTACTTATTTTGGTTTGTATTTGCCCTTTAAACTACACTATTATTAAATAAAAGTTTTTACTTGTGATAATTCGGCAATGCAAGCATAATACTCCAAGTCGTCTGATTTTATAATACTCTATGTAGTGGTTGAAAACTTCTTATAGTCCCCATGAAACAAATAATTTCCATTAAATGAACAGAACATCTTTAATTATAAAGCATTGGTCTGTCATTAAAGGCGTACTGCGCATGCGTGAGCTCAACGTGTTTTATCAGTTGACGGATTTTTTTCTTTTTTTCTCCTGTATATGATTACTTGATTTTTTTTTATATTTCATATTTAGCCATTCCTTATTTTTAGGCGAAACGAGAGACAGATAATTTCTCCATATTAACAAAAACAAGGTACTTTATAGGAAAACAAAAAAAGGCCCCTTCACCATTTAAGCCCCCTCAGAACATTTTAATAATGATAAAGCCTACCTGATATTAAAGAAAACTTGATTCTCATTAAACATGACGAGTTTAATCAAAATCGTAAAAAATTTTTTTGAGAAAATCGAACAAACGTACAAATGGGAAAAAAAGTTATGAAATAAAGTGCCCCCTCCGTTTGACCAATTTTGATGAAATTTTCGCTGTCACATCACGGGCATATATTTACACCAAATATCCAATTTCAGGTAAGTACGGTTTATAGTTTTTGAGCTAGTCTGTTCACAAACATACACTCACACAGACCATTTCGCGGGACATGGTTATTTGGACTCAGAGGACCCCAAAACGTGTATTTCCGTTGAAAACTGGAAGTCGAAATTTTTCACGATAGCAATACTTTCCCTTACTATATATTTCATATATAGGTAAGTGAAAGTAAAAAAATTGACTGATTATTATTATAGAAGAACTAAATGACCCCTTACTTTTTCGGATGTGTGTGATGTCTCTGTTTGAACAACTTTATCCTTCTTTCGACTCTCAAATTTTAAGCTCAGCCACCATCGTTGGTCTATCTAAGAGGTCACTGAAGCTATCGATATTACAATCTTATTATCGTCATGATTATCATGAGTCACGAAAGAACTTAGGGAATTATTTTAAATGGAATAAGTTAAAAAATTAAATTTTTATTATTTCATTTGTGGTATAATTAAGATTGACTTACTAAACCATAGCATGTTGACAGAGCGGCTCTCGACTTATCTACCCCTTTGACGATGCCATTGTAATGGCACTGAGTGGGCTTGACCTGCCTCACAGCTATCTTGCTCTTGTTGTCCCTCATGTAATGGGTCTCCACCACCATCCCGGGGGACAGGAAGTCGCTGTTCGGCCATAGGGTAACGTGGTGGTCGACCCCGTCCAGGGGGACGATGTAGTGCAGCTTGTCACTTTTGGTATCCCTCTTCTTTCTTCCGGTCTCGTGGAAATGTGGGATATAATGAGACAAGAATACTCCATCTTCGTTAACTTTTCGTGGAACAGTTGTTTTGAATTTGTCCAAAGTCGAAGTATACCTGTCTGAAACGACATATGTGTATATAGAAAGCCGCACCTTAACTGCTTTACACCAAAACATCAAAAAACAGAAATTCACCTCCTAAGCTATAGCACAATATAAGTAAATTTAAAAAATATATTAAGAAGGTTACATTACGACCCAAATTTAGACCAACATTTGTAACATTTGTCATTACTTTTTTTTTTGTTTAATAAAGATTATGTAGTTGTTTTACATGAATTGCAATCATGTTAGGTAACATGGGAAACGAGGGGGTATTATTGTACCTTATTACTAATCTGTATTATATATAATTCAAGATCATAATCATGTGTTTTTATTTAAGTATAAAAAGTTGTATTGAATGAGGTAGGAATTTCCTAATCATAGATAGATCTTACGTGTTCTCTGAAATATAGTAAAATCTATACTTACATGAATAAGTAATTAAATTACAAAAAAATTTACAGATTGATAATTTAATACCGTTTTATCAGACCGTTAATAGTCTGTTCTTGCTTCATGGTGGCAACCTTTAAACTTTACGCACTTTTTTTTTTTTTAAACTTTCCAAACTAATTTTTTTCCGATAATGATGACCATTACTCTGCTAAACCGAAAAAATCGAAAAGAAGAGAAAGTAACAAAATAGGAAAGGGATCTTTAGAAAAGATCAACCTAGATCAGATCTTTACCCTTATCGATTTTAAAACAGCATGTGACTTCGTTGATAGTGCTTTTCTTTTGGGTTTTATAATTGATATAGGAGCCCACGGGATATTAGTAAATTGCCGGAAACATCTAAACATGATCAGAAATTGAGAGTGCTAATAGAAGGAGAAACATCCAGTGTATGTTCTAGGTATGGGAATTGACTCTTTCCAATGTTGTTTAGCTTAGCACTAAAGATATCACATTCATTAGAAAGAATTACGTGAAAATGGAATGATGGTTTATTCAAAAAGTCCAGGTGTATGCAGATAAGATTATTATCATTGGAAGCAGTCAAGAATCGTTACCAGACTCGTTATGGCTCTGATAAGAAAAGGGCAAATTTGCCTTCTTTTTTTTCTTCAGTCCTTGCGTGGCGTTGGCCTTCTCGACCATGACTCTCCAATCCTCTCTTTCAGCAACCCGATTTCTCAATCGACCGATTCCCATCTTCTCCAGATCATACTTTTTATTTTTTTCGGGAAATTGTCTAAGGCAATCTTAGGTATGCAACAGCGATATTGTATTCAATGAACTTATCTTTGTTTAAGGATGAGGACCTGGTTAGTGTCCATGTTTCACATTCTTGTATCGAAACTTATCATAATATTGTACACCCTTAATTTAAGACTTCTAGACGTTTTTAGGGGATTTCCGTACATTCAATACCAAATAATAAAAAGCCTCTTTTTGAGCTGGTTATATACGTTGCTTATTAGGTTACATTATAGACGAGATATTTTAAAACAGTCTCTTGGAAAGAATTGCTTTTCTAGGCAGATACTATTGTCAGTGTGGATTTTTCGGCTTAATATCATGTATCTTTGGGGACCCAGAAATGTCATGGATTACATAACTAATACATACATTTAAGCCTTCCTAGTAAGCTTTAAAATTATAAAGAAAGAAGTAAAGCCCAGGAGAACCTCCAGTCGGAGATGTAGTGAGGATGTCGCTTTGACAAGACTGAGAATAGGACACACCAGCCTGACTCGCTCTTTCTTTATCACTAAAGAAATTCCACCAACATTTTAGTAACGCATTTACGTTTTAATATGTCTCATTTTCCAAGAATGTCCCATTTACATGCCACAAATCAATAGGTTAGGGCTAAAATCGAATTTGAACAAAATTTTAAATAATGTCATAAAAAAGATAGAATTGGTCCCAACAGTTTAGTAGTAATGTAAAATAGAAAACTGGAACGAATAAGTAAGAATATTACGAATGGCCGGGAGTGCAAACGCGTTAGAAAATAGGCGTTGCCCATGACAACGTATGTTTGGGAACCCGAAGATAGCAATTTCAAAACCGGAGGGGACATTTAATAATATTCGGTCTTAGTAACCTACCCTCTCCCATGGGAAAACCCATATAGCCTAAAAGGCGAGGAGGGGGAGAAACCAAAAAAAAAAAATTATATCTGAAAATTCAAAAGTCTTATATTTAGGGCATAGTAACTACCTAACTTCATTATTCGTTTGAAAATACAAAAACATTGAAAAAGTCTAATATTTAAACGAGGTCATGACCCCTGTTATCCCCTCCCTGGATTCGCCCATAAATCCCATCGCCTTTTCAGTTACAAAGGGACTTATTCAGCTTTCTCCATTCTTCTTATTTTAGTTCTTTCATTGTTTATATATAGCCATTTCTTATTCTAAAAACTGGAAGAAAACTTGTAAAAACGAATTTTAAACATGATCCAATATATGTATATATTGTAACACTTATGTGGGTTAAAGTTTGGTACTTCTAATTGCACCAATCAATATATTCTTAGTACACCAAGGAACAACACATTTACTGGAAATTACTATTTTATTTATTCCACATAAGGTCAACGATTTTCATATATTTTCACAGGTATTTTTCAACACTCACTAATTAAAACAGATGATTTTTATAATTTATAAATAATTGACAGTGTTGCCATATGGTTGCTCAAATTAAGAAAAAAAATATTTACACCATTTTTTACTACATTAATATTATACTAGTTATTTTCTAATAACATAATTAATAATATTTTACAAATAGAATGTTATTAAATATAAATAACTTTTAAAAAATTTATATACATGGGCAACACTACTACATCGATATACATGGGCAACACTGCTACATCGACATACATGGGCAACACTGCTACATCGATATACATGGGCAACACTGCTACATCGACATACATGGGCAACACTGCTACATCACTCCCCCAAAAGTAACAGAGTTACGTTACAATTGTCAATAAAGAACTGAAAAGATTAGTGTTTAAACCTAATAGGTCGCCTTGTTTGTCGACCAGATCTGGTGGTATATTCTGGCTGTGCTGCGTTGTCCTTAGCTTGGGTTGTTGTAGGGTCTCCTTGGGACACATCTTGTGGCAAGTTCTTCTTGGAATCCTCGAGCTGGCAATTAGGTTGGGATTGATCTTTGTCAGGTTCAACATCATTGGAAGATAGTATATACGCCGGTTTTAAGCGGTCAATGGAGACATTAACTTCCTTACTTTTAATGAGAACCGTGAAATATTTTTCACAACGGCTTATAACTTGGAATTGACCTTCGTATGGTGGCTCTAAACCTTTTTTTACTCGATCAATCCGAATTAATACATGAGTGCAATTATCCAGATGCTTATGAACATAAATATGTTGTCTTGCTTTATGGTGAACTTTGGTAGGCTTCAGCTGGTCCATTTGCCGCATTAAATTTGTGGTGAAATCTTCAGGTCCTATAGATCTAAAGCTGGTATCAACAAAGAATTCGCCTGGTAAACGCAAGGATTTTCCATACACCATTTGACTGATGGTATAATGGGCGTGTTCCCGGAGCGCTGTTCGAAGTCCCAAGAGTATTGTAGGTAAAGCTTCGGTCCACTTGACATTATTACGTGCTCTGAGCGCTGCTTTAACTGTCCTGTGGAGCCTTTCGATCTTGCCATTCGCCTGCGGGTGATAAGCAGTTGTAAAGGTTAACTTAATACCAAAAGCTGCGGCTAAATTTATAAATAGTGAAGATTTAAATTGAGCACCCTGATCTGTAATTAATTGAGTCGGAGTTCCAAAACGAACAACCCAGTTCGCATAAAAAACTTTGGCTACAGTCTCTGCCATGATATCTGCCGTAGGTACAACTTCCATCCAGTTCATGAAACGATCAATGAATGTAACGCAGTAGGAATTACCATCTGACGGTGGTAGTGGACCTACGATGTCCATATGTACAACTTGAAAACGGTCGTCCGGTTCATTATAAAATTTTACCTCCGATTTGGTATGGCGGTGCACCTTACTCTTCTGGCATGGTATACAGGCTTGTGTCCATCTTCGAATATCTTCTTTAACACTAGGCCAAATAAAAAGAGAAGTCGCCTGTTTTACAGTAGATTTCACTCCAGGGTGAGCTAAGTTGTGAACCATTTTGAAGCAGTCATCCTCAGAGATTTAGGAACATAAGGACGAATATGATCTGTCGACGTATCACATCATAAGAATTTACCTGAACATAAAGGATACCTCTTAAGTGACAAGTTCGTTTTGCCGGGTTCCAACAGTTGTAGTAATTCGGCGTCTCGATCTTGTGCATCTGCCAGTTTCTCGTGATCGATGGTCGGTACACCTATTTCCTCAATTCTCGATAAAGTATCTGCAACCACATTTTCTTCCCCTTTGATGTGCATAATCTTTGTAGAAAATTGAGAAATGTATTGTAATTGTCTTTGTTGACGAGGGGACGCTTTATCATTTTTCTGCTTAAAAGCATAAATTAAAGGTTTGTGGTCGGTAGTTATGGAAAAATCTCGACCCTCCAGCAGATGTTTATATTTTTTAATTGTGAGGTAAATTGCTAGGAGTTCCCTATCATATGCACTATATGATTTCTCTGCGTCAGTCAACTTTTTTGAATAAAATGCGATTGGTTTCCACACCCCATTCTCAAATTGCTGCACTACACCACCAATCGATGTATCCGAAGCATCTGTGGTGACATTTAGAGGTAATTCATTGTTAGGATATGTTAGAAGAGTGGCATTGGCAAGATCCGCCTTACATTTTTCAAACATTTGAATCGCCTCCTCGGTCCAATTGATCTTTGTTTTGTCCTTTTTCTTGGACCCTTTAATATAATCATGGAGTATAGACTGGGTTTTAGCAGTATCCTTGAGGTAACGCCTGTAGAAATTTATTAGCCCCAAAAATCGTCGCAAGTCCATTACGGATTCTGGAAGTTTGAAATCAAGAATCGCTCTGACTTTATCATCCATGGATCTTGATCCTGAAGCTGAAATGTGGTAACCTAAAAAATCTACCTCATTGACTCCAAAGGTGGACTTAGACACATTAATACGAAAACCATACTCAGTTAATCTATCAAATACTAATTTTAAGTGTTTCAAGTGCTCCTCGAGAGATGATGATGCTACCAAGATATCAT
This sequence comes from Aelia acuminata, assembly GCA_911387785.2. Classification (NCBI taxonomy): domain Eukaryota; kingdom Metazoa; phylum Arthropoda; class Insecta; order Hemiptera; family Pentatomidae; genus Aelia; species Aelia acuminata. The sequence continues at coordinate 58,659,110 of OU426984.1, forward strand.
CAAGAAACACAAATATGAACGATAAGCCTGAGAGGACAGTATTAATTAGGCGTTGGAAAGTAGGTGGTGCGTTCCGCAGGCCAAAACTCATTACATTGAATCCAAATAAACCAAAAGGTGTTATAATTGCAGTCCTTTTCTTGTCTTCTTCGGCTATTGGAACTTGGTAATAAGCCTTATACTGGTCAATTTTAGAAAAAATAGTTTTACCTGGCAATATATGGTGGAAATCTTCTATTCTGGGTACTGGGTAACGATCGGGTACAGTTTGAGCATTTAATCTTCGGTAATCTCCGCATGCTCTTACGGTCCCGTCCTTTTTGGAGACCAGATGAAGTGGACTTGACCACGGCGAACTCGATGGGCGAATTATACCGTTGTCCAGCATAAACTGAAATTCCTGCTTAGCAATCTTCAGCTTTTGAGGATCCAGCTGTCGAACTTTACAATAAACAGGTGGCCCTTCAGTTACAATGTGATGTTTAACATCGTGTTTTATTTCGCTGGGTGTTATAGAAGGTACCATAATATTTGGATATAAAGAAAGTAAGTCCATAAAAGGATTTTTCCTGTTGACAAGACTGATCATTTCTTCCTCTGAAACCATACCAACTTCCCCATAAGTACATAATTTGGTAACATTATCAATTAACCTATGTCTATTTAGATCTACCATTAAATCAAACTTTTTGAGAAAATCTGCACCCAATATACCTTTCCCAACTTTATCAATAATAAAAGGCCATTGAAACACTCTTCTAAGACCTAAATTTACTGTTAAAATTTGTATTCCATAAGTGGGTATCTCCGTATTATTGGCTACATATAGTTTAACATCACAATTTTCATATCTGTTCATGTGTTTGCTGTGGTAAGGAACTATTGAAACGTCCGCCCCACTATCTACAAGGAATCGCAACCCCGTTTTTTGTCTGTTACAAATAGGCGAGATCTGCGGCTTCCAGGGGTACCAGCAGCAGAGGTTGCCGCTAATTCTGCTGCTGGCTGGAGTTTTCCGCCTTCCACTGGCAAGGTGGCTTACATTTCTCTGGGTAGCACTTATTTCCAAATCGAAAATGGTAAAAACAGTACTTACCCTTGCTCTCAAAGCGTTTCCTGCTTCTATTTGAACTATTGCTTCTGCTTCGACCTCGGCTTCGGAGTCTAACATGAAGTGACTGTACTTCCTTTTCCAATTCTTCTATCCGCTTTTCCATGTCGTTTTGCGGTTTAACGGAATAAACAGAATGAGAAGAGTTCATTTCAACGATTTTGTCAGCCATTTCGGCAAGCTTGTCTAGCTTTTCTTCACTAATTAATAATATATTCTTGACATAATCAGGCATTTTATCAATAATTAATGTACGAAGTACTTTTTCCGTGACGTCATCCCCAGCATATGATTTCATTCGGCGCAGAAATTGGCTAGGTTTTTGGTCGCCTAACTCAAAAGCGGTCACCAGGCGTTTAATACGTTTGTTTTCACTTTCACGAAAAATGTCCAGAAGCCTCTTTTTAGCGGTAGTATATTTATTTTCTTCCTCTTCGGAGTTAATGATGTCCCAAATGTTCTCAACGTACTTTGGTTCCAATTGGGACACTAAATAATTAAATTTTGTTTCTTCCCTAACTATACCGTTGATACTAAACTGGGCTTCAACTTGGTAAAACCATATCTCTGGTTTTTCAGTCCAAAAGGGTGGAATTTTTATGTTGACCCTATCAACAAAACTTACGGGATTAGGATTTACCATTCCCACTGCTCCTTGGTCTTGTGAAGATTCTTTCTGTTGTTCTCCCAAATATTTATCTTCATTAGGCATCGTGCTCACGATTAAATAAAATAATAATTAAATTATTTACTCACGATCACGTCGGGGTCACCAGTTTTTGGTACTTCTAATTGCACCAATCAATATATTCTTAGTACACCAAGGAACAACACATTTACTGGAAATTACTATTTTATTTATTCCACATAAGGTCAACGATTTTCATATATTTTCACAGGTATTTTTCAACACTCACTAATTAAAACAGATGATTTTTATAATTTATAAATAATTGACAGTGTTGCCATATGGTTGCACAAATTAAGAAAAAAAATATTTACACCATTTTTTACTATATTAATATTATACTAGTTATTTTCTAATAACATAATTAATAATATTTTACAAATAGAATGTTATTAAATATAAATAACTTTTAAAAAGTTTATATAAAAATTTATATACATGGGCAACACTGCTACATCGATATACATGGGCAACACTGCTGCATCGACATACATGGGCAACACTGCTACAAAAGAATATTTATTAACAGAAATATTCAGTTATCACAATGCCAACGAATTATTAAAACTTAAATATATGAGCAGGTTACAAAATTGATAACTTTATCACACACAATCATATGACTTGAGCAACACAGTCAAGACACAGACTTCAACTAACTAACTCGTTCAGTCTCTGCCCCTTATATATCGTAAATAGTGGGGCCTGGAATATTCTAGAACAATGTCGGCAGTTCTCCGCCATCATGGAATGATCTAGACAAAAACAGTTCCAACAAGCGGTCCGGGAGGTTACGCCATATGTTTTGTTTATTTACTTATCTGTTTAACGTTACAATATTATTAACATCAAATACTACGAAATAAGTAGAAAAAAATTTCAAAGCATTTACAACAATAAAGTACAAAATCCTGAAGTCTTACCAAACAAGTACTGTCAAATTATCCCATTCAGGTTGACTATTCCTCTGGGCTCTTAATATGTAGACTTATCCTCTAACAAACTCCTTGAAGCGTCCCTCGCTCAGAGAGCTATCATACTTCATCTCAAGGAACCGAGTCAAAACAGATTTTAAATCAAGAAACGCAATTGTCAGCATTGTTGGAAGTGCAAGGTACATATTCTTTCTTAAGGAAATAGAGGTGGCCTCAATAAAACAGCTCCTAGAAACCCGTCGGCTGAAGTGGTTCGGCCATTTTGTCAGGAAGGACAACTGAGATTATCTTATTACCGCGGAATATGCCCTGAGATGGTAGAAGGCCACGAAGGCGTCCAGGAATGTCTTATCTTGATTGTATTGATCGGTTTTACAGAGAGAGAAGGAAGAATCTCCGAAAAGCCAGTTTCAATGTTAAAATAAAGATAAATTTATCGTTTTCAAAGATTACTCATTTATCTTATTTGTTGGAAATCTTCTTCCCACTCCGTTAGGGTTCGTGCCAACATTTTGAAACCACAAATTCGAGTCATCATTTAAGAAACTAAATAACTACTTTGTAGGGGTTTCCCTACAAACCATCCTCGGACTATTAGGAACATTTTAAAAGAAAAATCAGCGAAATCCGTCCAGCCTTTCTCAAGTGATGCGGTTACCAATGAACATCATTTCATTTTTATTATACATAATCGATACATCCATTATCATTCTAAATACCAAAGAGAGGATTCGCGGGCGGAAGCAACGGTGCTTCTTCTTGACTGGAACTAGAGAAACGGAGATAGAAGCCGGGCCAGTACCTGGGATTCATAGGGTTTTTTGGCGTTTTTAATTTATTTTTCCATAATTAAAACACGATTGATCAAAATATTTGAAAAATGTCTAATAGGTATTGCTTGGTCCCTTAGGGTTCAATTAGAAAATCAAAAGCCGTGTCATTCCATTTATTTCCAAAAAATAAAAAGCTTCTTAAATAGTGTATTGTAAAATTAAGAATAAATTTCGAAACATATGACGATATGTTGTCTTAATTTTAAAGTAAGCGACTATATTTATCCAGTTAAATATTAGTATTTGACATTTCATTATTCCAAAATGTTAGTTTTACGCAAATAACATTGGGACCATAGTGTCATAGAATTATTTTTCCCATTTTTGTCTTACTGAAATAAAATACCTTTTAGAATTGAAGGCTTTAATTGACATTATATGAACACATGTTTAAATAAATAGTAAGGTAACATTGTATAAAACATTAGAACAAGGAGGTTACAAATATACATTATAGTATAGATAATAAATGATATCATCTCATTCATCCCCCCTAAGAAATAGCAGAAGTGACATAATCATTCAGATATCCAGGTCGGGTCTTGAGTCTGCTGGATCTTCGAAGAGATTGTACTTCAGTCTCCGCCTCAGTAGAACTTCGAAGAGATGTTTCAGCCACCTCCTGTCCTTCGCAGTTTCTTATAGCATGGGTCAGTTCCTCTTGAATAGCGAAGTTGGGTTGACTTTTATTAAGGTTTGGATCTTGATTTGACGGATGAACTGATCTTGCCTCCGTCACTGCAGGAGCTAGATTTCTGAGGGATACCGTATCTTCTCGTCCGTCTGGAAATCGAATATGTGCATACGAGGGGTTAGCTTCAAGGAGTTCGACCTCTTCAACTAATGGATCGTACTTGCTTCTTCGGCTAGAGGATCTTAGGAGAGCCTTCCCAGAATTCATAAGCCAAGTCGGTAGGGATACTCCATTAGGTGATTTTCTTTGATAATTAAAAAGTCTTTCGTGTGGAGTGGAGTTAGTAGCTGTGCATAACAGAGACCTGATAGAATAAAGAGCATCGTCAAGCACTATCTCCCAATGAGCTTCACTTAGGCCTCTTGAGTGAACAGCAAGCATAGCAGTTTGCCAAATAATACCGTTGTAACGCTCACATTGGCCATTTCCTCGTGGATTGTACGGTGTTGTCCTGCTGGTCGCTACGCCAAGACACTCCAAGAAATCCTTCACTTCAAGGGATATCAGAGACGCACCTCTATCAGAATGAATGTAGCTTGGGGTACCGAATACACTGAAGATATTCTTTAAACATTTGATGACAGTAGATGATGTCATATCAGGACACGGGAACGCAAACGGGAATCGGCTGTACTCATCCACAATTGTTAGAATATATTTGTTCCTAGTTTTGGAAGGTAGTGTACCTTTGAAATCTACACTCAGTCTTTCAAACGGCTGTGTGGCTTTTATTAATGTGCCTTCAAACTTGGTAAATCTGGGCTTGACACGATTGCAGACATTACAAGTGGATGTGATGCGCCTGATTTCTTCAACAGAATAGGGAAGGTTCTTACTCCTGACCCAATGATTCATCCTTGTCACACCTGAAGTTTGCTATGGAGGTCTTGAAGATTACTCAGGCTCTAGGAAGAAGAGCAGTAGCGGGAGATCGCATCAGCGTCAGTATTCGCAAGCCCAGGTCGATAAATAATGTCGAAGGAATAATTAGATAATTCCAAACGCCAACGCATTATTTTATCGTTTTTTATTTTGGAAGTCAGGGTTGAGCTGAACATGTAAGAAACCGATTTCTGATCGGTTAAAACAGTGAAGTGCCGAGCAACGAGGTATTGCCTCCAGTAACGAATGGCCTCTATCATAGCTTGGGCCTCTTTTTCAATTGACGAATGTTTACGCTCTGAAGTGGACAATGTTCGAGAGAAAAAGGCGACAGGCTTTGAGTTTTGTGAAAGAATAGCTCCAATAGCTACTTCGGAGGAGTCTGTTTCTACAATAAATGGAACATCATCAAGTACAGGCGTCATGGTGGCGTTTGCAATCTCTGATTTTAGAGTTTCAAAAGCGCTGATAGCTTCAGGAGACAACGGGAAACGGCTTGTTGAGCTCAGTGGGTGAATTTTCTCAGAAAAAGACCTTACCCATTTGGAAAAATGAGAAAAAAGCCCTACTGTTCGCTTCAAAGCTTGGCTGTTTGTCGGGACTGGAATTTTAAGCAGTGACTCGATTCTGTCGGGGTTTGGTCTTACAGTATTATTTTCAATCAAATAACCAAGAATTTTGATTGAAGTTTGACAAAATTTAGACTTTTCTTTATTAATAGTTAATTTATACTTACGAACCGCAGCCATGAAGCGCACGAGGTGTCTGTCGTGTTCTTCTTTAGTCTTTCCTCCGATAGTTACATCATCCAGATAAGCTTCTGTATTTTCCAGTTTTTCTAGTTCCCTTATCTCATCAATTTTCTTTGAAAAGCAGCAACACCGTTCGTTGGGCAAAAGGAGATTCTGCAAGACTGCCAAAGTTTACCCACAGCTTCGAATGCTGTGTAAGGTCTATCTTCAACTGGAATAGGAATCTGGTTATAAGCGCTTTTCAAATCTATGGTGCTGAAATAATTCCAAGATGCCACTCTGTTGACTAATTCATCTATACGAGGGAGCGGATATGCATCTAGTTGTGTGAATCTGTTTATTGTTTGGGAATAATCAACCACCATTCGCTTCCTATGATTCTCGTTGCGAATCACAAGAACTTGAGCTCTCCAAGGTGACTGACTAGGTTCGATAACTCCTTCTTCCTGGAGCTTTTGTATTTAATTTTTTATAAAAATGTAATCCTCTCTCGAATGCTTTCGAGATTTTACAGCAATAGGCTTGATATTGGGAGTGAGATGGGAGAACAGACGAGCTGGAGTCACTTCAGCTGCAGAAACAGAGCATATTTTTATAGGATCTTTTTCCCCACCAAATTTTACTTCGAGACTGGAATGATTTTGAAGGACGTCATGGCCGACAATAACATCAGCACATAGCTCCGGGAGGACTAGTAGCTTTACTGATTCATATCCATGGCCGAGAATATCGAGTGAGCATACGCAGCAATGTTTGACAGTAGACCGGTGAAAGGTTGAAGCCATTGCAATATTGCTTATTGTAGGTTGAACTTCAAAATTATTACTCTTGACAGCCTTAGAACTAATGAAGTTCTCTGAACTCCCAGTATCAACTAATAGCGTCCATTTCGACTCCGTTAACAAGTACGCGAATGACAGATTTAAAGAGGCAAGAAGGAGCGGATGCGACAAATGATTGTTTACTAAGAGCAGCTGTTGTTATTGAAGAGTTGTGCGAAACCTTTCTCTGCTTCCCCAAGCACACCTTAGCATAGTGACCAAGTTTGGAACAGAATTTACAAGTAACGTTTCGAGCTGGACACTTCTCCCTGGGATGCCTCTGGCCTCCACAGAAATAGCATCGGGAAGAAGAAGCACACAATGCCTGATCATCTGAATTCGACTCCGATGCATCCTTTAAAGTTTCAACGGAATGCGGCTGACTATTAGTCCGAGCAACAGAATTTAAATTGGAAGTCTGATATGAAGCTGAGTAACGAGCCGCTGATTCTAAGACTAAAGATAGGTTAAAAACCTCACCTAATTCTAGAGTTTTACTCTCAAGTAATCTCTGGCGTATTTCACTTGAAGAGAGTCCAGTAATAAAGGCATCACGGATGGCATCATCTCTATTTTTCTCTGCTGTGACAGCCTTAAAATCGCATGGTTTACTAAGATCGTTTAAAGCCTGTAAAAACGATTCAAGATTTTCATGAGGTAGCTGACGACGATTAGCTAGAGTGTAGCGGGCAAAAACCTCGTTCTTAGGTTTCTCGTAAATCCTTTGTAAAGCTTTAATTGCTTCCTCGTATTTAGTACAGTCAGAGATATATCTAAATACAGATGGAGCTACATAATTAATTAGAAGATTAAGTTTTACCTCGTTTTCAGGAGATTTGTCTCCCTCCTCTCTCTTAGCAAGAACAGCCTTCAAAAAGTTAGAAAATGTTTTGAACCAGTGCGTCCATTCATCTGTGGCGTTAGTAGATGTCGGTTCTACATCGAGTCTAGCTGGTTCTAGGAATTTGTTCATTTCTTCGATTGTAAATGTACCAGCACTTTGTAGTCATAAACTTTCGATATAAGACTGATATATATAATGTCAATTAAATTGAAATAAAATACCTTTTAGAATTGAAGGCTTTAATTGACATTATATGAACACATGTTGTAATAAATAGTTAGGTAACATTGTATAAAACATTAGAACAAGGAGGTTACAAATATACAGTATAGTAGAGATAATAAATGATATGATCTCACTTACATCCGTTATGTTTAATTGTTCCAAGTTTTCAATATAATGCCTGATAGTTGTAACTATGTAGTTTTCATCAAGGATAGCCTGCCCTTCAATTAATGGTCTTTTAAAATTAACAATTATCTCTATCACATCAACTACATATGTCTATCCCCGTTCCTTCCGACATTTTGCAAAACTACTAGCGCACCATATAGTAGATTGCGCCCGCGAATACAACAGCCTTGAAAAAGACCTGCATCGTCGATTCGAAACTATGGCTACAATAAAATAGTTTAATACTATACGTAGATTGACTAAAAAATTGATGTAGATTGGCTAAAAGTGCCTTGATTGGCTTTAGTAGATTCCAGCTTTTGACTCCCGCTCGCTGCGCCTGCTCTTCAGAGATAAATAAACCCCCAAAAAGGCCCTTTTCAGTGGAGATCGGGCCTTACAGGCCTTAAAGGCGCATTTTTTTTTTTTTTTTTTTTTTTTTTTTGGTTCCTCCCCTTCCTCGCCTTGCAGGCTATACGGGGTTTCCCGGGCCAGGGGAGAGGTGGGGGATTGATGCCGAGATTAATTAAAATTTTCCCTGGCTCCGGGTTTTGAACTTGCTATCTTCCTGTTTCCAAACAGACGTTGCCATGGGTAACGCGTACTTTCTAACGCGTTTGCCCACTCGGCCGTCCCGCCACCCTGAAAGGCGCCTTAGTGAATGGCGCATAAGCCGCACTTCAGTAATTGTACCGATTTTAATACTATTTGGAACAGCCCCTACTTTTTGTACAGGTAGGCCTGATTGCGAGGCATTCAACACTAACATCAATTACCCGCCCTTCTAGCTCGGTAAAAAACCATATAATGGAACAGGCGAGTTTATTTTATTTATTTCAACCTTTCCCTGTCTTCAAGGCAATACGGGTGTTTGCAGTTGTGGGATGGTAGGCGTACCTGACAACCGACCGCTGTAATCGAAACAAGTTACATTAGGCACTTATTTCCTTCTTTACATCACTATATCGGCGTTCTCTAGGCTTAAGCCTCATTCAGGTGGTCTCCCATGTGCAAGTCCTCTCTTCCTTCCCAGAGTGAAGTTGGCTGGTCCAAGGAATTCCTTCCATCCGTAAATGAAGGACGTAAAATGAGGATATCTTCCCTTCGCCACGAGCTGAAGGATCGTTTTCTGTCATAGAGTAGATTTCTGTCTCCCTCATGAGCATTGCCCTCAGTATCTCATAAGCGCTACAAGAAATTAATATATGCTCATTTGCGAACAGGCGTGCTGGGGGTGACAAAAAAAAAAAAAAAAAAGACTTCAAACACACATTATGAAATAAAGATGGATATATTTCTGATTCCACCTCTCCCATTTTATAGCGTAAGCTTTAAATAATTAATATCTAGCGTTTATGAATAGTTAAAAAATTTCAAAATACCAAATAAATTGATGACTATTTTTAATTTTCATACTCCATTTTATTAAACAGTAAAGATCAACATTTTCATGTGATAAATAATCTTTAAACAAAAATAAATTACTAGATTAAGCATTGAAAAATTGAACGAAATGTTCCTAATTATTGAATGATGCTAATTTAATAGTTTGTAAATTATTTTAATTTTATTGTAAATTATTTTAATTTTATTTTTAGCATGTTTTGACATGCTGACTTTTCAATATGTTATCTACTCCACAGATGAATTGTTATCACATTAATTCATTCAGAAATCATTAATCCAAGACGAACAATTTCAACAAATAAAGTATTGTATAATGTTTGATATATTTATGGGCTGCACTGGAAGGTTAGTTCAAACCGTTTAACCGCCAAAGTTGTAACGGTTCCCTGCTTGTGCGGTCTTGTAGATAAAACAATTTTTCGCGATTTAGTTCTTATTTCGTATAACTGTGCTGAATTGGATATAAAATGGATAAATACAGTAAAATAGAAAAGATCGGAGAAGGAACTTATGGCGTAGTTTTCAAAGGTAAGAATAAGAAAACTGGACAGCTAGTAGCTATTAAGAAAATAAGGATGGAAAGTGATGATGAAGGTATACCATCTACTGCTTTGAGGGAAATTTCTTTATTAAGAGAACTAGAACATCCTAATGTAGTGGGTTTATTAGAAGTACTCATGGAAGAAAATAGATTATATCTCATTTTTGAATTTTTGTCTATGGATTTAAAAAAGTACTTGGACTCATTTGAAGCTGATAAATTCATGGATCCTAAGGAAGTGAAGTCTTATCTCTTCCAAATACTAGAAGCTATTTTATTTTGCCATAAGCGCCGTGTTTTGCATAGAGATTTAAAACCACAGAATTTATTAATTGATGGCAAAGGAGTGATTAAAATAGCAGATTTTGGTCTGGGAAGAGCATTTGGAATTCCTGTCAGAGTATATACACATGAAGTTGTCACATTGTGGTATAGATCTCCCGAAGTACTTTTAGGATCCACTCGTTATTCCTGTCCTGTTGATATATGGTCTATTGCTTGTATTTTTGCAGAAATGGCTACAAGGAAGCCTTTGTTTCAGGGAGACTCAGAGATTGATCAACTTTTCAGAATATTCAGAGTTCTCCGTACGCCTACAGAAAAGACATGGCCTGATGTAGTTAAACTACCAGATTACAAACCAACATTTCCTAACTGGACCAAATATACTCTGGATTCTCATGTAAAGAATCTAGACAAACATGGATTAAATTTGCTGAAAGAGATGCTCATTTACGATCCAGCTGTGAGGATTACTGCAGAAGAAGCGTTACAGCATCCATATTTTGATGATTTTGACAAAAAAACCATTCCTATTGATTATGATGCAGTATATTAGCATATCTTATCATTTATGAACTTAATAATTTTGGTTAGTGTGTAATTACTTCTTTAATTTTGTTGATTAAACTTTACAGTATTTTAACATTTTATGTTGTTTTCTCTTCAATGTTGATTTCTTTAAGAATGTTATGTAGTTTTTCTAGTCTTGCTTGATTACATTTTATACTTCTCTTTAATGTGTTACACATTTTATAATTGAATGGCTAATTGTAAATATATTGTATACAGATTATATCATATGATCCATGTAAAAGTGTATCATTTTGGAAAAACTCCATTATGTATAGGTAATATGTGTATATAGTAATATAAGTTTTATATAATAAATCTTTTATATTTACTTAAAAATTAATGATTATAAATATTCTCCTAATTTCCGCCTTTTTAATATTGCTGCTCGTTAAGTGAATTTTTGTTATAATTTTTTATTGTGAAATTTATGACTAATGGGTATGCATGCATACAATTATTATTTTTATTTATTTATTTTGTTTAATGCCGTAAAAACTCTTCTTTCATCAACGCTTATAAATGATTTTACTTCTTCATCTTCTATTCTGAAGTTTTTACAGGAATCACAGTTTCAATTACATATTATTATTATTTGAAATATCTGAAAAAAATATATTTAAAATTTTTTTTTATCTTATTGTTAAAAGTTCTTAAATTTTATTCAGTGAAATGATAGAAAACATAGAAATAGAAAAAAAAATTTATTCTATTTTTTTCTCTTTGATTTGATTGAGTCAGGGGTTGGAATCTTCGTATCAAACTTCCTAGTGGTCATTTTTTGCTGGTTATTGTAGAATAAAAATAGTCTAAATCAAATTTCAAATATGGAAAAACAGCAATTGATAATTAGGACCAACTTCTTTGTACTCTAATAAATAGTTTTAAAAACCAATGGATATTGTTTTATTGAGATGATAGGCAAACAAGCCCCTCACATTAATCAAAACCAAGTTCATGTGGTTTTTCAATTTTTTATTGATTTATAATTTTTTTTTTTTCAATCTCTAATAACTCGAGTTATTTTGGAGGAGGGAAACAGATGATATTGATGCACCTGGAAATGGAATAATCTTGTACAGCTATTGAATTCAATTTTTGCCGTTCATGAAAAAAATAACTTTCACAAATGATAAATGATCTAATGAATGTAATACTAATACTTAAGGCAAGCAATAACCAAAGTATTGGTCTCATTCATTCCCTTAGTTCGGAGCTTCTATCGAGTTTTATTCTTAATTAAGAATTTATAAAACTATATGCTGAATGTTTAGGCACATTGAAGTTTTGTTTAAAATTAATAGTATTTTATATCCATCATTGTCCTAGAACGAGCACAGAAAAAGGTTTAGTTAGATAGATTTAAAAACAATGAGCCACAGAGATTTCTATAGAGAATCAAGGTTTTCGGCACCTTTAAAGAAATATCATACCTGACATATTACATCACAAAAATCTTTATTTGTCATTTTATCAGAACTTCGAACTTGCCACATAACACCTTCAACCGCTCAGTTCAAATAACATGTGACTCGATAAATAATATGCATTTGCATATATATTTAGGATCATAAATCCCTTTTAAGGCTCTTAGGCCCGATATAATTACATAAAGGAGGGAATGGAAATTAAGAGAATTTCAACCTTAAAATTGATTGATACCAATAATCTAACTGTAGAAGGTTAGGATTACGATTTAGCTAAGTAGTACTGCTAATACTTAAATGTGGACATCAAATCCAGTTGATACATTAATAAGAAGTATAACAGGGCATACAATTTAAAGCGTGAAATGTACACTTTTCGAGATAAAATATATACTCTTTGACAGCCTCCAAGGTGCCATGGAGTAAATATACAATGTTAAAAAATTAATAGTTCTTTATTAATTCTATATTAATTCTTTCTTGGGTGTATATTTTAAGGTTACTTTAGCATGGTTTTTATTAAGGGTGAACTATGTCCAATGTTGTGCATTGAATAGACTTTCTTAATAATATTATATTATTTATATGAATCGGAATGTTTCCCATAATTTATTACATAACTTGTTAAACTAAGATGAGTTAGGAATAATTCTTAAGGACTGTCCTTCTTAAGAAGATTTGATATCAAATGCGAATTCTAGCACAAATATACTAGCCTTAATTTTTGTCTCTAGTTACCTTAGGTTGTATTTTTATTTATTGAAACATTTGTACTCTTATCAGATTATATTAAAATAAATTTATTTATATATGCATTATTATTTAAAATTGAAATTTAAGTAAATAGAAGTTATTTTAAAATTAAGTGATACCAATACTCCAATGAAGACATGGAAACTGTAAAATGAAATACAATCACGTGGATGACAGCTGGTAAAGAACTTGGCCTATAAATAAATAGGGATAAGACAAAATATATGGTCATTTAAAGGATAGGGACAATTATGTTAATATTTATGTAGCATGGAATATATTCAAAAACAGAGAAATTTAGATATTAAATGGCTATAATAACTAGAAAAAACGAATTGGAGAGGAAATCAAGGCTAGATTAAAGGGGAAATGGTAGCTACTTTTCAGTTACGAAGTTACTTAAGCTCATGTTTTCTTTCCCGAAACTTAAAAATTGGAATTTACAAAATTATTATAGTTCCTTCAGCCCTTTATAGATTTGAAACGTGGCCAATAATGTTGAGGGAGGAGCAACGGCTTAGGGTTTTTTAAAATAGGGTACTGCATAGAATATTTATACCAAAGAGGGACAAATTAACCGGAGAATTTAGACGCTTGCACAACGCCAAATTGAGTGAACTGTACCAGGTAAATATAATTGAGGTGATAGCAGCGAGACAAATAAAATGGGCATGTAAAATTTTGAAACTTAGTACTGAACGAATTCTGAGAAGATTAATTACGTGCCTTCTGTAAACCTGTTCTCCATAAAACAGATCTATTGAAATTCTGTTTGGACGGCAGACGCTGGATGGAGGTGTGTAGAGAGCTGTTAGTTATGTCAGTATCAAACCATCGGCTTTGCTAAACCTAAATAAACCATAATTATAATACCATAATCTAAAACCTAAATAAACCATATATTTATTTAGGCATTATTATTTTCAATATGCTCTGGATGTCATAGAGCTTTATGCTGCTAAATAGCTGTTTTAATCTGAGGAGTATTACAAATAAAAAGATAGGAAAAGTTAAATCATCTTAGATAAGGGTTAGAAAGATATAAATCAGTATATATTTTATCGCTTTATTATTTTATAAAAATATAACAATTATTACTTCAAGCATTTTTTTTTTTTTTAGATCATCAAAACATTTTATCTCTTCTTGACCACTATTTTTAACATTAAAAAAAAACAACAATAAATATTATTAGTTCTTTAGAAATTCCAATCTGTATCCAATTCATCAGAATTGTCTATGATAGAAAATACTGACAGAGAAAAATTATTCAATAACCTAAAGTATTTATAGGTCTTTAATATTATGAGTGCTTTAGAAATCCAAATTTATATCTAATGCTTCATCAGAGTTGTCTATGATAGAAAATACTTTTTGAGAAAAATTATTAAACTTATTAACTTCCAAGAAGAATAATTTTAACTTTTAACCCTTTTTTTTTTTTAAGATAATCAGAAAAATATATAATATCTTCTAGACCATTATTGTTAACATCTAACAAACAACAATAAATATAATGAATCTTTTAGAAATTCAAATCTGTATCCAATTCTTCATCAGAGTTGTCAATGATAGAAAATACTGTTTGAGAAAAATTATTCTTTTGTGTATTTATTTCGGGATTATATGATTTAGTTTCCTTGCTGAAACTTTGTGTTGCAGAAATAGAAGGTAAATTTGCAACTGTTTTATGATCTTTCTCCACAAAAGAAAACATTTTTAATTTGTTTTGAGTTTTAGGAGAAATTTTTGGAATATTCGTGCCTTCTGTAAACCTGTTCTCCATAAAAATTTCAGATTTATTTACTCCATTACCGTTTACAAAAGTAGATGTTTCACAAAGTTTAGCATCAATACTCTCTTCTTGACTGCAAGATATACTTTTATTGCCAAAAATGCTTTCATAAACTAAATTTTCTTCACTACTTTCAATCAAATCATATCTCCTCTTTTTATTTAGTTGTATTTTACCATTAATGGAATCAGGAGAACATATTTCACCATTCTCTTCAGAAATCTGCTTGGAATCTTCTGTTACACTAAGAATGTTTTCATAATTGAAGTCATCTTCTTTTACGTCACCATTTGATCTAAATTTTTTATTTTTTCCTCTATTCGTATCACAATGATCAATAGAAGTGGGAAGATTTTTTTTGCTACATTCTGTTTCTAGAATATCTGGGGATAAATTATTTGATATACCGGATTTGTTGAAAACACTTTCATAAACTGAGTCTTCTTCATTTGTAATTTTAAATAAATCACAGTTTTGTTTTTTATTTTCATTGCTTGTTTCATGGTTTACTTCTGGTGAATAGGGATCTTTAATTTTTTTTCTTTTCTTTTTCCTTTTATTAGATTTCAAATTTTCTATCTCTTTTATTTTATCTGCTTCAACTGATATCTGTTTACGACACAACATCTTTTCATTATTAACTTTGGATTGTTTTATATTATTCAATACTATATCCAATTTTTTGTTAATATTAGAAACAGATGGCTCTGGTATTGCATTATTATCTATTATTTTGTTTTGACAAAGTTCTGAATCAGAAGTTGCTACCTCTGATCTAAATTTGGCTAGTTCCTTTTCTAAAATGTCATTTAGTCCAAGTCTTGTCAAGATATCTTCAGCTGAAAAAATAAATAGGTATAAGGGCATAATCCAGAATGAATTGGCATAATATAATTCTTTGTTAAGAATGGATTAGTTATTATAAACAGCGTTTTAATGGATTTAACATCTGCATTGAATTTAAGTTAACATATATGAATATATTGTCGACACAATGGTAAAGTTGCGAATCTGTGAAAATTAAATTTTTCTGGAGAACTAATAGAAACTTTAAATATTAAGAGCTTTAAATTAAACAACTGGTTACACAAGTTTACATCGCGATTTATACATTAACAGGTCAAGATACAGAATCTCAGGTTTATCACATTGTACCATAGGCTCTAAGTGTAAGATTTAACCAAAAAACCAATTTTTGCGAAAAAAAAATCAGATTCCTGACTTTACCAGTGTGCCGACAACATGTTAAGTTCAAATTTTTGTTTTCCTAATGCAGTTGCATTTTTAATAGTTGTAAATATAAATAAATAGTAATAAAATAATTAATAAATAGTGTATTAGGGTGATTAATAAGCAGAATTTTCAGTCAAACTATCTTTATTTGGAGAGACTACATTTCGATTCAAACATGTGGATCTTTGTAAGGGCATGTTTGTCCAGAGTAATACAGAGACTAGTATTACTCTGGACTCAACAAGCTCTGACAAAGAACCACATTTTTGGATTGAAAAGAGGCTCACCAAATAAAGAATATTTTACTGAAATTTCTGATTAAAAATCACCCTTATCTTAAAAAAAAACCTGCACACCCATAAATAGTGTAGTAAATAAATAAAACTGCATGATCTACCAAAACAAAATTAGGTTTTATGCAATTCTTTCAGTAGAAGTTGAATAAACAAACATATAACTAATATTACAAATTTCATCTAGATTGAATGTCAACAAACTACGTTATCAAGATATCATTACCTTGCTGAATGTATTCCTCAGTTGGGTTCAGTGGAAACGTGGTCTGAACAGGATTAAAACACGCTAAATTAAATGTCGAACCATGAGCACTGCATTCCATAAGTGAAACGCTTACAATAGCATCTTGGACTATAACAGTATCCCTGTACATGATCCTCGCATGTGCCTGAGCCAATCTGAAAAACAAAACATAATTCATCCAGTATAAGTTGACATTTTTCCTTACTTTAGGATAAACATTACTAAAAGTTAATGACAGACTTTATTAATATATTAAATAAATAAAAAAAGGCCAATATTCACCAAAAACAATAGAAAATTTATTTTGGCAACGTTTCGGCGAGAGCCATTTTCGAGCCATGCATCATATTTGGGATTGTTCTTACAGTGATGGAATAAAACTATTGTTATGGTGTAAATAAAAAACTTGCTGTTTTTTTATTTATTTAATTATATTAATCACCAAACCTAAAAAAATGATGAGAGAATTCATTAATACAATTTTTTTATAATAATAGGATAATGTCAAAATATCAGTACTTGTTTATAATAACTATAGGTATATTGAAATTTGAATTCTATTATAGTATAAATTAGCTTCATACGAAATTCCTGATAAATACCATGGGGAGTCACACTGAGTTCACTTCATTTATTATGTGTTTATATTAAAAAAAAAAAAAAAAAAAAAAATACAAATTTTATCCATTTATTCCAAATATATTACTTGTTCGAATTTATCTTACCAAAATCCTAATAAATACCAAGGGCAGTCAAACTTGCTAATGCACACTGAGTTTAATTCATTATATTATGTGTCTATTTTATTTAAAAAAAATCCTAGTTTTTTTTCTACTACAACAATGAGAAATAAAAATAAAGTTATTTTATGGAAAGGTTATAAATAATTTATTTTTTGAAGAGAAAAGATTTGGCTCCGCCGGGAGTTGAACCCGGGTCTCCTGCGTTACATGCGAGGATGCTAACCGCTACACCACAGAGCTCGGCTCAAGGCAGAGCAAATCCTTCCTCTTCACTGATACCTACTCATGTATCTACTGAGGAAGGATTTGCTCTGCCTTGAGCCGAGCTCTGTGGTGTAGCGGTTAGCATCCTCGCATGTAACACAGGAGACCCGGGTTCGACTCCCGGCGGAGCCAAATCTTTTTTCTTCAAAAAATAAATTATTTAAAAATAATTTAAAATTGGTGGTCAGCCACAATTTAAGATTGGATTAATTAGAAAGGTTATAAGTTTGACATTTAAGCCCAGTCAGGCTACTTTGGTAGGAACAACTGATCAAGACCATTCAAATAAATATCAGTTAATTTTACATATTCAAGAATCATTCTAGAAGAAATTAGAAGAATGTAGTATAAATTTATCAGAATGAGGTGCCTTAAGATGTGCACAGCACAAAAATGTAACTAAACAAATAAATAAACTATAAAACAATTATTAAAATTGGTAGTAAACTAAATTTAATTTAGTCAATAAAATTATATTACAGTAAAATCCTGATTATTCACAAGTGTTTTATGCATGAGAATAAATTTTTTTCTGCTAATTTTAAATACACTCAATACTCATCCGTAGCGATCTTTTTGGTAGGTGAAGTTGCAAATCCAGGAAAAAGGCAAAAAAAAAAACGGGTGCATGGTAAACTAGCGAATCTCAACTAAAAAACTCAAATTTTCATGAGAGCCAAAAAAAAGTTACTGTAGTGTGCTTTGGTGCCTGCCTTTGTGATTTTTAGATGCTATTTTATATGTTTTTTGGTAAGGAATCAATTGTTACTAGTCTTAATAATATCAGAGTTTTGAATCACCTGGAAATTAACTACAAATATTGCAATTATATAAAATTAATACTTTTCAAAAATGAATTTTTTTATTTATTTACGAAGGAATAAAGACTGAATCGTAAAAAATTGGTATTAAAACACATTAAATACAACACATGTTACAAATATCTCAATAAAAAACATTTTATAAAAAAAATTAAACCGACTTCGAAACCTAGGAACCAGTAAAACTAAATTCACTGAAAAGTATGAAATAATTACCTTCTGATTTTTATGAATACACAGCAAAATTGAAAATGGTATAAAAAGTGGGAAAATGTAATAAGAGGAATAATTTTATTTTGATTTGTACAAATACGCACTAATTGTTAATTAAAATTATTAAATTAAAATATTAAATACTATGTTCAATAAAACACAATCTTTTCGGAGGCGGCGCAAAATAGAAATGACATGTTACGTCATGACGTCATGAAAAGATTTTCATAATGCCTAGTGTTAAAAATTTTAAATTTTGCGCCGCCTCCGAAAAGATTGTGTTTTACTGAACATAGTATTTAATATTTTAATTTAATAATTTTCATTAACAATTAGTGTGTATTTGTACAAATCAAAATAAAATAATTCCTCTTATTACATTTTTCCACTTTTTATACCATTTTCAATTTTGCTGTGTATTCATAAAAATCAGAAGGTAATTATTTCATACTTTTCAGTGAATTTAGTTTTACTGGTTCCTAGGTTTCGAAGTCGGTTTAATTTTTTTTTATAAAATGTTTTTTATTTCATACTTTTTAGTTGGAGAAGATAAAAAAGTAGAAAACGGTACGTTGGTTTAAAAAAAAATTTCGAAATCTTTTTACGCTCTACCACATTCGTCTTTCCCGGGCCTTTTTATTGTTATATATTATTACAATAAGATGTTATAAATAGTCTCAGATAGACTTATAGTATGCTGTGTATTAGCAACCCAATGTAGTTGGGTTGCATCTCTTTTATGATGAATAAAGTGTTTTTCTCTATATTTAAACAGTCACCTTTTTAATTTTATGAATACACACAAAAGTGGGAAAGCAGTGCGTGTATAATACAATTTTCAACATACTACGTTTTATGATTAAAAAGGGATTTTATTTTTTTAATGATCAATGTTCCATTGGGAAGGGAACACATAAAGTGTTTATCCTCAATGACAATATTTTTCCTTTGCTAAATATTGTCGTCAGTACTTGTCATTTACATACATCATCGGTTTTCCGAGATGTGATGAGTTAAATATACATAAATAAATAAATCCGGCCATTCCAAGATGAAGTCACTGAACAGTCGAGATTGTGGCCGGTTTTGGACAAGATATCGTTAATGGAGAATCGATGAGGATGGCAATATGACCTATATTACTCGTAAATTGGAAAGTAACTTTGGAATTATGATTGCTTGAATATTCTTTTGAGAACTATGGTGATATTATGCACTACTCCGGTAGGGACCGTTAATATTGCTTTATTTAAATCGATCACTGGAAAAGTGGTGATTAAACACCATCATTGGATAGACGTCCCAACAAAAAAGGGGGAGCCATAAAATTGATCGATATCAAAAAGACTGCCCCGCTAGGATTATGTTCGTAATTCCTTTCGATGAATTTTTGACTAAATTTATTACCGAACTACTATGAATTATATCCTTCGTAATAAAATATTATTCAGAAAATAAATTGCTAAACACTGTAGCTTCAATTCTAGTGGCGTAGCATTTATGATATCAATCATTTTCATGGCTGCCAAATTTTTGCTGAGGGGACTTTCATACAATGAGGTTGTTTTCTGGGAGATATCAAGTTTTATTTTACTGATGCAGCACTTTTTATTGATGGATGAACATCCGCAAAAGCCTCAATAGTTACAGAAACAAAATTAAAAACCGAGCACAAGTTCTACGACAAGATATTAAACAGTGACCGAGTGTATCCGGAAGAAGACAGAGGTATATTGTTAAGTCAACTGAAAATGAGCTTTTCCAGGAATTATTGTATTCCTTTTTAAAGTGCTTAGCGAGTGGCTACGATTTTAAATTTAAACGAACCTTCGGGAACTTGACAAAGTCTTAAACTCTGCATTAAAAGGGTTATCAATACTCAATCTTTCTTGAAATTCCACGAATTTTGTGGTCTTATGATTATGGTGTCCAACCGTCGATTAGATCTAAATTAAGAAGGTTTACTGCTATCGATGAATATCTAGCTGTCTAATATTTATGCTAATGCAACAGAAAACGACAGCGATATTATACCTATTCTGCTGATATTTAAATCTATTGTTGGAAAATTAGTTAAGGTTATGTATAGGTTTATTCCAACAAGCACTTAAAACACACCGATAACCAATAGACTGCTCATGTTCTCCCCCCACTCTTTTGATTCTGAATTGGGTTGGTTGGTTTTCCCATTTGGTTCATCCAGCAGTAAAACAATATTGAGATTTGTTATTTATCAATTAGTTTTAATAGCTTGTTGGAGCATACCTTATGTTACATATGCCATATGTTTTTCCAATAAGTAAACATTTTGAGCGACAATTAAATAATTATTATCATGTTTTTTCCCTATAACTTCTTAAATAAATTAAGAACCCAAAAAAGGTTTCAATGGGGCCACCTTGGGAAAATACTCTACAAGATGCAAAAGGTTTCGTTCCAATTGGTCCATCCATCTCTGAGTAATCGGTGAACATACATAGAAAAAAAAAAAAAAAAAAAAAAAAAAGGTCACATACGTATCGAATAGAGTAACCTCCTCTTTCGTTCGAAGTCGGTTAAAAACCAGTTTTTTTCAGACTTGTAAGTTTACCACACACCAAAATTTATTCAAAATCAAGAAGAATATTTTTGTTAATAAAATACAAAAGCAATTGACCAATTTTTGTTTACAAGTTGTTTGGTGTATTCCAATAATTAAAAAGCAGTTACATGTCTTAATATCCATTTTTTATTTTTTTTTGTCTACTATTTTTATAACTTTTATTTTTTTATTTTGACAGTAATCAAACACTTTCAAGGACCTTGATATTGGTTTTTTGTTTTTGCAAACATTTTTTTTTGGTTTATTCTATAAGCAAAAATGCTGTATTCAACTAAAAAATTAATACAATATTCTGATTATTTTTAACTTCTTAACAGAAGACCAATTTTTAAGTATAACACCATTTCATTCTATATTTAAGTGTAATGTCATTTTGTGGTTTATCCAAGAAATCGGATGTCGTCTAATCAGATAGTCTCACAACCCCATTCTGCAGAAATCGGAAGGTTACTTAATTTCTAAAATTGGTACCTTATTAAACTCTCAAGAAGACGCACTGTTGTATGAGAGACATTCAAAGAATCATTTCTCCGCTGAAAGCGATAGTACTCTCTCAAAATTATCATCGCTTCTGGAGTCAGCTTAGGAAGCAGGGTTTTGATAATGCAGTAATATGCTTGCAGTTTTTCAAGGCTCCACAAACTTGACCCTGACCCACAGTCAGGCAACAGTTTTCCCAATAATATAAAGGAAGAAATTAATCTAGAAGAAAAAAAAAATATATATATATACAAATTATATTCATCTTTCTGATGTAACATTAATATATTTGTCTAAGCCATGGCACTAACTTATTGTGAAAAGGACTTAGGGAACTTATAAGGGTTCACCTGTACTAATTATCGAGCATCCGTTGCTCGAGATTATAATCCATAAAATTTCTTCTAAACCCTACAATTTCAAAAAGAGGAGAGACTTTTTATGGTCTGTTACCTCACAACTATATATCAATATCAATCTTTAAGCTAACTCATAAAAAATTACCATCAAATTAATTTAAAACAGAGGTCTTGATATCAAACTCAATCTAATGCCTGAATTTGTTATTTTCAATTCTTCTTAATTAAAAAGCCATCCTCAACTTTAATAAATACTGCTTTTCTTTAAAACTCCTCTTGAAAGTGTTGTTTTAAAAAAAAATAAAAAATAAGC